>CP149049.1:12870000-13470000 GCA_038024825.1 Polylopha cassiicola
CGGCGAGCACGCCGCCGCCGGCACGCGCGCCTCCGCCGCCGGACCTGGAGCTGCGCGAGCGCTCCTCCAAGTCCCTCCTCGCCAATGTCCTCGACATCGACGACGACTTCCGGCACGGGCACTCGCAGCAGCCGCCATGCTGCCGATACTACAGGTCCCTCGACGATCTACACGAACACTACTCGCCGCCGTAAATAGCACGGTTACGATACTAAACCCCCGCCTTAATCGTTCCGCAGTACACCCGGCCCTTAATAGCTGTATTCTATAGTTAAAAATTAATGATATTGTCAGTTCATTAATCGAGCTTCTTCTCGGGTCTCGGGTAAATAAGCAATATTTGATGAAGCATAATTCCTGTAGTATACCCTTGGATCCTCGGTCCCACCTGTAGTTTAGAGCCCGGACATCCGCATTGTCTACAGAGCCGTGTATGTTGCAGGGGGGGCGGAGAGGAGAACGGTGCGGGAATCGCTGCGCATAGCTGCTTCGGTGTCGACTATGAGCTATCGCTCATTCTGAAAGAGATTCGAGTCATCACAGATCAGGTAGATTTATCGAGGACTCGTGTTCGTACACATCCGCAATCCAAATTGTGGACTTATAATAATCGTTAATTTATTTCAGATGCGCAAAGATGACGAAGATGCGGACATTTCGCGCGACTGGAAGTTCGCCGCCATGGTCGTGGACAGACTGTGCCTTATTATCTTTACCCTGTTCACAATCATCGCCACGCTAGCCGTGCTGCTGTCCGCGCCCCACATCATGGTGTCGTAGCGACCCGCCCGCTTGCGGCTGCGGATGCGGCTGCGCGTGCGTAACGTTCTGTGATACCGCGAATATTTGTTAAGTTGTGATGTGCGAAGCGGCGCGGGCGCCGACGCTGCGGCGCCGGAGTTGCCGCCGCCTGCCTCCCCGCCCGCGCCCCCCTATAGTAATAAGTTAACGCTGACTGCCATCCCACTTCGCTCAACCAAATACTGCCCACCTTAATCCCCTTAAACTTTTCTTCCTTCCTCTGGCAGCTCTTGCTCTTGTTATCAGAAGAATGAAATAACATTGTCACGCTAGGGGAACCAGTATCACTCACTGGTGCGAGAACTACCTGATACCTGTTGTGAGTCAGTAAGTAAATCATCGATTACTAAGAGCGATCGCATGTTGGTGAACATGCTCCGGCGCTGGCGCAGCGGCGCCGCGCCCCGAGGGCTTGGTAGAATGGTCATCGTTGGAATTGGCTCCGAGCCATGGCCGCGGCCGTGTCAAAAATGTTAGCACAAAAACGTCTTCCTTCAAACAGTTGTACGACCTGGTTCGCATTTAAAATTTAACTTTGTTAGAACTTTCTCGATTCTTGAAATCTATTGTACAGTTTAGGATTTGGGCAGTAAGGCAATGGCCCTTTGTTTCCTTCTTGTTCGATTCCGTGAATCGTGGTTACGACCCTTACTTTATTTTCGGATGTATTTGTGTCCGTAGCTAGTATAGAACTTTACAAACAATGTTGATTCAATTGGTACAGGTTGTGATATGCCTCGTTGTGAACGGGTCGATATTGTTATAAATGGTAAAATATCCATGGCTAAATAGCTTAATAAAACGTTCGTTAAAATTTATAGTTAAACAAAGTATTATTTTAATAACAAATCATACCCGGTTCTTTCGGAGCGAGTTATACAAATAATAAATTAAATAAACATACATACATGATAAAACGTTTATACATCTTTTCAATACCGTTATATTATTATTAACGAGCATTTCATATGCTACGAAACCTTAGCTTTTGCGCTCTCCTTTGTTTTATTTAACATTTGACGAATAATAACAAACTATCTCATCAGATATCCAAATAAAGCATTAACTCGAGGAATCATCGTTCAGTCACAAAATGAAGCAGTTTGTTTATTTTTTATCGTAATTGTATAACGAACATAGTACTGACGTGCCTATAACTGACATAGTACAAGAGTCAACGTATAATATTTAACATCATGCCCATTTCACTGCCACCAGCTATACCTCATCAAGTATATATTAAGATACGACGCAATAATTATTATGTTCAATGAATTATGTACTACAATCTTTAAAGTCATGTATTAACGGTACATTCCATGCTTTATCACTTATTTACGGAGAACATTGAAGCCTTTCTAGAATGAAAACGTCATATAAGAGTCGAGGCGGTTGCGCGGATACACATATGGAAGTGTTATGTACCCTCGCTACGCTCTCCATGTTTTCCTTCTCAAAGGTGGCGCTTGTGAATAGTCACAGATGGTTCTTTGGAAGTTGCGGACTGTCTATGATTATACGCCGATGTTTTCCACCAGGACCGTTTTCTTATTTACTTATTGTTGTATATATCGTATCATGAACCACTCGATGTCGGTTGCGTGGCGAGTGGCGAGCCGAGCGGCGGGTACCGCATACCGCATATCGCAGGGCTGGCGGCCGCGCGGCGGACGATCGCTTTAGGACATGCCAGACGACTTTTTATATCGATGCAGGAGTTGGTTGCAGTATCACTACAGTCGCGACGCAACGTCATCGTAACGATCACGGCATGATATTAAACCTGCGACTGCATCGCTAAAAAAATACTGTCGTTGTATGTCCCTTAAGTAAGCACAGCCGCCGCGGCCTCCAGGCCTACTTTACAAGATACGCGGCTACCCTCCGCTGGCCAAGGACGTCCTCGGTCCTAATGATTTGTACAATTGTTAGGGTTAATACTCTGAATTGCACTTTGTTTATTAAATATAAACGAATGAAAAAAAAAACGTTTTTCATTTCTCGTCGAACCCCAGATGTGTATTGCGACCTGTCAACCCTGACCCATTTAATCCTGGCAGTTCGTTGGGTAACGAACCGACTGCGGGGATACAATCGATGATATCCCGAGGGATCGCTGCACATGCGCAGCGCCGCGGCCCCGCGGCTGCCTCTCATGCACTTTATATGCTCATCCGACCATATTACACAGCCAATCAATCGGTATTTATATATCTGTACACTCAAATAAAATTTACTGATGATCAGTGAGCTCATCGATTGAGAACAACAATGCTACTTTTTTATATTATTAATACGTAATTATTTTTAATCAGGAAAGTTAAAATATCACGTAAGAAAAATATCAAATTCTACAAAATATAGATGTATATTTTTATATACTTATTTAAGGTTTGACAGAAAAGCTATCGAATAGTTAGTTAAGATAAAACTTCAATTACTGTCAGGTCATATTTTCAACATAATATAAGTTATATTACTTATATAGATTTATTAAAGAAAATTAACCTAATATTTCGTTGAAAATATGTACCTAAGTACATTGAATATACACCTACTTATAACATCGTGTAGCTATGCTGGAATTTCTTGTATGGTCATCTACTCATACATATAATTATATAGACACGGACAAAGCTAAAACAAACGATCAGGTACAAAGGATATTACCTACTAGATAACTAGATAAGACCTACTATATAAGTACCTACATACATAAGGGTGTCCAAAAAAAATGTTTACATTTGTTTCAACCTAAATTCCTATATACCTATATTAAATATACCTACACATATATATGCTCAAAAAGCATAACCACGATAGGTACTTGGACATAGCTTACCTTAACAAGAATAATGGATATTTAAGTCACCTGAAGCATGTGCAGGTATGTAAATCAGTGCAAGCAGTTACCTAGTTTCACATAAAACACGGCAAGCATCCACAGAACCGGCGTCGGAAACCAATCAGTCTTCGAGTAATCTTTGGCTTGTCTCTGTAGTGCATTTCAGCGGTGCAAGGCTTTCGCCCGATATGAGTGCAATGGGCTACTACGAGTCGCTGCAGCTTTATCACTTCGAATAAAACCACTATAAACTCGCGTATCTTATTTTATTTGCGTTACGAAAACTTTACAGTTCCCGTATTCGTAGCACGACTGAGCTGACGATAGTGTAACGCTAAAGTCCACCAATAAAAACTTGCCAATTAAATAAAATGGGTACGCGAGTTAAATCCGTTTATACTTTTAAATACAGTTACAAGCCTTTGTACAGATTAAATAAAACTTGTGAGCTGGGTAGTTAAGTAAAAGTAGTTGTTTTTAAGTAGGGGTGAGGTTTAGATTTCTTGAATTACATTTTGATGATTTGGATGACTCGTGGAAAAGTGTTCATACATAGATCATCACCTTAATGGAAAATACATTTCATGAAAAAATCATTAGAGATAAAAAGAATTAGCAATGCTTAAAGTGACCCGAAAGTATAATACATAGATCTAGGTAATAATAAAAACAACAATACAATTTCAACGCCTAAATATTATTTAAACGCAATTATTTCTTACCTACTGTTGCAACTTTTTTAAGTGAAGAGCTACCCTAATTATTCTAAACTATTTTTCTTAGTAAAAACTAATTCGAGTCTTCGAAATAATATACCTCCATAATTGCTCGCAAAAGCACTTTTACAAATTGGGTTTTCATGCTAATACCGAAAGATAATTAGCACTAGGAATGATCTGTTTGAGTATGAGAACGCGTGTTAACCCGTAATGGATGGTGGAGTGCGGCTGTAGGTTGGGGCGTGCGGGACCGGGACGGCTCAGCACCGGGACGGCGGGACGTCCGGGACGGGAGGGACGGGAGGGACGGGAGGGCCGGGAGGGACGGGAGGGACGGGAGGGACGGGAGGGCCGGGAGGGACGGGAGGGCAGGCAGGGCGGTGCGTACGGCACAACCCGCCGCCATGACGGGCGGGACGCGCGCCTGCCTTCTCGCGGTCGCGTTACTAACCGTCTTCTACTCAGGTCAGTTGCGATCAATTCATTAACAACAACACTAATTAATGCTGACTACTAAATTGGCAGACTTTAATTTTTGTCGTATTTAAGTTGGGATGACTGTTTTAAAGCCTATCATGTCTATTGGAAAAAGTTTTATTTTTTCAGAAATTGAATGCACTGTTATGTATTTTTAATTACCTTTAATTAATAGTATTATTTATTTAAATAAACAAATTAACTCTAAGATGACCAAAAATGCTTTAATAAAGGTTGAGTTTTACAGTAAAAAAATGCGTGAAACTTTACTATTTTACCTTGGTATATATATCGTTATATATTCAATTTAATAACAATTGTCTATATTATATATCTTCACACGTTTACTTACAATATAGTATTGAAAAGTCTAATGTTCAGAAGGCAGGGTATTTATAAGAGGTGCTGTGTTATCTATGCACATTCATCTCGCGCTCTCTTTATTGATCTGCCGGCACTGCAGCATCACGGACCGAACGACTGACAGATAACGCACAAACTGCTAACCACCGTTTATGACTGTAAAAAGTCTTTTTACGTTCTCATAAACGTAAGATACCTACCTACTATATTTATTGTATACACATGTGTACATTTTCCTATATTGTACGTGGTGTTACGTACTTGTACGAAGACAAGAATAAACGGAATATGTATCGCAATGCTTAACATGATAGAAAAGATTAGTAATAATTTTATTTTACACAAACTTAGGTAGGTACGTAACTGGTACATGCTGATATGACGATTGACATTATGGTGATAATTATAACTAGATATTAGTAGATTCCTCACAGCAAAGCTTCAGTTTAGAAAACTAGACCGAATAACTGTCTTCTAGCATCTAAACTCAAATTCAATATTAACTACGATACCAAACAACATTTCAGTTTATTTTTGGTCCTAAATCGCGATATGCTTGATGAATATTATATTATATTTGTTATGCTTGATGAATTTTAAAAGTAAACTGAACTACTTAGCAGTTCTTGTGCACAAGAAATGCTAAAGAGAAGATACACTTTTTCGTTTCAACAAAATGTTATATTGTTTCCTGAAGTTCAAATTAATTCCTTACAATTACATAATTAATTGCTATATAACTATTTATCCATTAGAAATAGTGGTGCCCCACCTATTATACCTGTAGGTACCGAAGTAGCTCACACCTTTTATTCATTAAAAACTAGAGACAAAGGCAGTGCTCCTACTGAGCGAACACGTTTATACGAACAACCCTTGTAGATTTTGTGCAAATTGTGTGCGATCTGGGTATAGTTTGATCCATGTAACCATTTAACAGAATTGTTTATGTTGTATGCAGGATGGTGTTCAGAAGACGAGGAGCGGTTGGTGCGCGATCTATTCAGAGGGTACAACAAGCTCATTCGGCCCGTACACAACATGACTCAGAAGGTCGATGTGCGGTTCGGCTTAGCGTTTGTCCAGCTTATCAACGTTGTAAGTACAGTTTTTGGGATTTAGTTAGCGCTTAATACTTGCGTACCTAGTATCAAGGTAGGTACACGAATTAAGCGAAAGTTAGCGAATTCTTGATTAAAAGTTATTAAGAATGAAATTGTTGTCGCCGATACTTAAATCGCTTGATAAACACTTCTGTCATATTTTATGAATAAGAAAACGAATTATATAGGTACCTACCTACGCTTTTATTAGGTTTTTCTACTTAATGATTAAATTTATTACAATAGGCAAAGAGTCCTTTTTAAAAAAACCTATTAACATCGAACATTATTTGTAACTCCTTCATTAAACAAGGCAGCTAGAATAATTTTAATATGGTTCCCTATTTCAGAATGAAAAGAATCAAATTATGAAATCGAATGTATGGCTCCGTCTGGTATGGATGGACTACCAGCTGATGTGGGACGAGGCGGACTACGGCGGCATCGGCGTGCTGCGGCTTCCTCCAGATAAAGTATGGAAACCGGACATCGTGCTCTTCAACAAGTCAGTACCTATTTAATAATGGAATTTATTCATTACAACTGATAATCCGATTGGTTTTTGTAAATTAAACAAGCTAAGTATATAAGTTTATAAAATAGTAAAATTATATAACATCTACACTAGGAAATTTCGCTGTGAATCTCGTAGCACAATAACACCTCTCTTATGTCAGTCAAACCGGGATTTCAAGCCAGCATTGCAAAATAAAAATATATATTACGCCCTAAGCACGCAAAGTTTTTCTATTTTTATATTATTATTAATAAGTTTTTGAGTATTATTCTTGTTTGCGTTTTCAGCGCTGACGGTAACTACGAAGTTCGATATAAGTCTAACGTGTTGATTTATCCAAACGGAGAGGTTTTGTGGGTACCACCCGCTATATACCAGGTAAATATACTTCTTTAAGATATTTTCAGGTAGGTACTATCATATTTATGAAATTCGAAATAATCAAATCATATCAACCTTTTATACACATCTACAGAGTGAAACCGACTCCGCCCCTAAACAGTTTACCTACTATACTGCAGCTTAGTGAGTTATTTACCTATGATTGACAAGTATGTCAATCATAGGTAAATAACTAGAATTTACTATATTTCAGAGTTCCTGCACTATTGACGTCACATATTTTCCATTCGATCAACAAACGTGCATCATGAAATTCGGATCTTGGACTTTCAACGGAGATCAAGTGTCACTTGCTTTGTACAACAATAAGAATTTTGTCGATTTATCTGACTACTGGAAATCTGGCACGTGGGACATCATAGAAGTGCCCGCATACCTCAATATCTACGAGGGCAATCACCCCACGGAAACTGACATTACCTTTTATATTATCATCAGGAGAAAAACTCTGTTTTACACCGTCAACTTGATCCTGCCTACAGTCCTCATCTCGTTCCTTTGCGTATTGGTATTCTATCTACCTGCTGAAGCTGGAGAAAAGGTAACGTGCCATTCTTTTATCTTCTTTTAATAGTTGTATATTATTCCAAATATGTCTCGACAGCTATTGAGGTATTACTTTACTTAAGTACCTAATAAATTTGTGTTCCAGGTCACGTTGGGCATCAGTATTTTGCTGTCACTGGTTGTGTTTCTGCTGTTGGTGTCAAAAATTCTCCCCCCGACCTCTCTAGTGTTACCGCTCATCGCTAAGTACCTGCTGTTCACATTCATCATGAACACCGTCAGTATTTTAGTCACGGTCATCATCATCAACTGGAATTTCCGAGGCCCTAGAACACACAGGTACCAAAGTCATCAAGTCATCTGCTGTACTATTTTAACTACCTATATTACAACTTAATGCTTTCTTCTTAAGATTTTGATGAGAATTGGTTGACATTTTCGTGTCTGGGTCATATCGAACCCACTAATGTGGCTTTGAGTCGATCGATGATATAAATCCTTTAAGGTTAAGGGCATATTATAGGTAGTTTTTAACTATTGCCATTTATAATATATAACATTTTTAGAATGCCTCTGTGGATCCGAAGCGTCTTCCTCCACTACTTGCCTGCAGCGTTACTCATGAGACGGCCGCGAAAGACTCGACTCCGCTGGATGATGGAGATGCCTGGAATGGGAGCGCCGCCTCATGCGGCCGCCCCGCACGACTTACCAAAACACATCAGGTAATGAACGATATTGTAAGCTAATCATAAAACTTATATATTTCCCAAATGAACCATTATCTAACTCCACAGTGCGATTGAATCGAAACAAAGCAAAATGGAAGCAATGGAGTTGTCAGATCTACATCATCCCAATTGCAAGATTAACCGTGCTGCCGGTGGTGGTGAAGTGGGCGCCCTCGGCGGGCTGGGTGCCCTTGGAGGGCTGGGGCTCGGAGGCGAACGACGAGAGTCTGAGAGTTCGGATTCGTTACTTCTATCCCCCGAAGCAGCAAAGGCCACCGAAGCTGTAGAATTTATTGCAGAACATCTGCGCAATGAAGACCTTTACATTCAGGTACCTAAACGTCAAAACCAATAATTACACTACCTATTTCAAATTCTTTTTCATTCCCGATTTAATATAATAATCCTGTTATTTCTATTTCAGACCCGCGAGGATTGGAAATATGTGGCAATGGTCATCGACAGGTTACAGCTGTACATCTTCTTTATCGTTACCACAGCAGGGACAGTTGGTATTTTGATGGATGCTCCGCATATCTTCGAGTACGTAGATCAAGACCGCATTATTGAAATATATAGAGGAAAATAAATTATGTCGCTGCGGTATGAGAATGTACTTGCTACGTTATATTTTGTTACCAATAGTGTAGGTATTGGCTTAAAAACTTCCATGGCAATTTTTACTTCCCGTTAGATATTATATACTTATATGAATTAATTTGTATACAACATACGACTAATTAAGTCGAAACGTGTGAAAGTCATGTCGTTTTTTGATATTTTGCAAATGTTGTGAAAGTAAAAAATAAAATTTAATCATAATTAATATGCCGCTGCCAACAAAACGCATAAATCGATAAAATGTAGATTTAAATAACCGCAAAAATACTGATATCATTAAATGTAATTATAGGCAAAATTTATTAATTAAGGTAACACTCACTCATACAAAGATGTTCTAATGAACAAGCGATTCTTAATCTGCGGCCCTAACACTGTACGCATGTCTTTAACACGGGTAAAAAATTTTGATGCTCTGTCCAGACTTATAGAGCGGTAAAATTAAAAAAATTTAACAAACCCCCGACATAAAAACCTAAAAGCCCTTTAAAAAGTATAACAATAATAAAAACTTAATATTAGTTACCTAAATATTAATATTTCTTCAAAGAAAACGTCATGTCGGGGGGCCCGCTTGTCATTTAGGTGTTACTACTTAATACCTACAATCTACCTAAACCTACGGTCCCCCCGACATGACGCTTTCTTTGTAGAAATATTAATATTTAGGTAAGTAACTAATATTAAGTTTTTATTATTGTTATACTTTTTAAAGGGCTTTTAGGTTTTTATGTCGGGGGTTTGTTAAATTTTTAATTTATTTTTTTATTTCATACTTTTTGTAAGTAGGTATCTACTACATAAATTATTATTTTAAGTAATTTCCATTTCACATGGAATTTTGTAATGTACATGTTATCCTCTTACATTTAATACCCCACTCGGGTACATTTGTCAACATTGGGTTTACCATTTACACTTTTACTTCCCATAATTTTTGAACTACTCAACCGATTTTCATTACAATTTCAATTTTGTAATCTACACGTGATCCTCTTTCATTTGATACCCCACTTGGGTATATTTGTAGACATTTGGTTTTCCATCCCCACTTTGACACCCTATATTTTTTGAACGGCTCAACCGATTTTCATTATAATTTCCATTTTGTAATGTACACGTGATATTCTTTCATTTGATACCCCACTCGAGTATGTTTGTAGACTTTTATTTTTCCATCCCCTCTTTCACCCCCCCTAATTATTAAACTACTGAGCAGATTTTCATCAAACATAGTTAAGAACACTCCCGACATATACACCTTTCAAACAAAAAAAACAGAATCAAAATCGGTTCATGCGTTAGGGAGCTATGATGCCACAGACAGACACACACACACACAGACAGACAGACAGACAGACAGACAGACAGACAGACAGACAGACAGACAGACAGACAGACAGACAGACACGTCAAACTTATAACACCCCGTCGTTTTTTCGTCGGGGGTTAAAAATATCAGGCCGCTAAATATACTATTGTCACCACCTTAAGCGTATACAATTCGTAGTCTTTGCTTAGTATGTAAGTAAGACTTAAACAGGGGTGAGGTGAGAAATTATTCGTATTCCAATTTTAGGAGCTTTCTGTCGAATTAGAAGCATGTCGCGTAAATCGATGCACTTAATATATAATAACTACATTAGGATATAGTCCATGTAAGTTTTAATTAGGTAATACATTTAAAACAATAAATAATAAATTAATAGAAAATAAAATGGCTGTGTTCGAAGTTTAGTGTTAAATCACAATACTCTACGACATAAGTTTGTATTTTGACATGTAATTAGATTTGAGGACATTGCTAACGTGTAAATATAAAATACCAATAATCTAAGTTCTTTCATGTTATAATTCATTGAAACTTTGTTAATCGTTTACCATAATATTATTGTTATACCAAATAAAATGAACAAACTTACCTACGACTGTTAGTTTTCATAGAATTCTTTGTACATCGTTCTATAAAATAGACGGGCGTATCAGTTGTTTAGCAGCTTCCACCATTGTTATTTAAAAATGCCTCAAGTAAGTTAACCTAGTCATATTACTATTCAGTGTTGTAATAGATCTTTAACGCATAATAACTGGTTTTATTTACCTAAGGCCGCCTTTACACCTGTAAGTTTTACTTACGTAAGTCACTTACGAAAGCAGTGACTTACTGTAAGTTCTTACAAAATAGTCGGTCACAACGAGTGTTTACTTACACTTGAAAATTCATAGTAAGTTGTTTTCGTAAGTGACTTACGTAAGTAAAACTTACAGGAGTAAAGGCGGCCTAACTATCATTTAAAGTCGGTTCAGTCTTCCTCGCTAGGCCTAAAATAGTTTTGTAACGTTATCGCACTAAAATTTGAAGTAATGTGTAATCCGTTAATATTAAACAAATTTATGCGTATATGAACATTTTTATTTAACTTAACACTAAGGTACCCTAACTGCAAATCAAAAGCGATATCATTGTAAGTCACTTTATTTACATTAAAGTAATTTTTCAGACACAATCGTTATTTCTTGTACCAAAAACAGTCATTACTTAACCTACATGAATAACTCATATTCATATCTTTATCACTAATAATAATGGGTAATAGAAAATATATTTTTGACGACAAGCAATCAACAAGTCACTTATTACTAACATTTTAATCATCGCCCTCATCATAAGACGGTGAAGTGGGGGAATAATTAGGAGACGTGGGCGAGTAGGTAGTGGGGCCGGCCGAGGACGGGGAGTACGCGGGCGACGACGGCGAGTAGTTCGGTGAAGTCGGAGTGTAGTTCGGAGAAGTAGGGGAGTACTTGGTGGACGAGGGCGAGTAGCCCGGAGACGACGGCGAATAGTTGGGAGATGACGGAGAATAGTTCGGAGACGAGGGGGAGTACCGCGTGCTGCCGGGGTGCTGCGGGGAGGACGGGGAGTACGTCGGACTCGCCGGCGAGTACTGCAAGCTCGACGGCGAGTACTGCGGGCTCGTCGGGGAGTACGTCGGACTGCCCCCGGCCAGAGACGGGGATGTCGGAGAATAATTTTGCGACGTCGGCGAATATTTTGGTGACGATGGAGAGTAGCTCGGAGAGGTCGGCGAGTAAGAAGGTGAGGTCGGCGAATAAGACGGACTCGTTGGCGAATAAGCGGGGGAAGCGGGCGTGTAGTTCGGCGAAGAGGGCGAATAGCTCGGCGACGCGGGACTGTACACGGGACTAGTCGGGGAGTAACTCGGCGAGGTCGGGGAGTAGCCGGGCGACGCGGGGGAATACGACGGACTGGTCGGGGAGTAGGAGGGACTAGTCGGCGAATAGCTCGGCGAAGTCGGCGAGTAACTCGGCGAAGTGGGCGAGTAACTCGGTGAAGTCGGCGAGTAAGCCGGGCTGGTCGGCGAGTAACTAGGGGAAGTAGGAGAGTAGCTCGGTGACGTGGGGGAATACGACGGCGAAGTGGGCGAATATCCGGGGGACGTCGGGGAATAGCTCGGCGACGCCGGAGAGTAAATCGGCGATGTGGGGGAATAATTGGGGGAAGTCGGAGAGTACGACGGACTCGTCGGGGAATAGTGAGGGGAGGCCAGTGCGAGGCTCGGGGAGGGAGCGGCGTACACGGGGCTGGTCGGGGAGTACGAGGGCGAGGCGCCGGCGGGGGAGGCGTACGGCGACAGCGGCGGCCCCGGGGACCCCGGCGAGCCGGGCTGCGGCGACCACGCGCTGTACGCCGGAGACAGGCCCGAGGCGTCCGAGGCGCCCGACGGCGAGAACGACGGACCGCCGGGGGTCATGATGCTTCCCACTGTAACAAGACAAGAGAATGTATAAATTATATGACATAAATGCTTTTATTATCAAAACAGATTTTAATATTCGTCAGAGATCAAACTGGGCCGAGTCTGCATCTTGGCCATCTACGTGGTTAGTAATGTGGATTCTTATATCTAGGCAAGTAAATTATATTTATTACAACTATTCCGAATAATTGTTTACATATGCGACGACAATCAAACTTAGAACAGTTTCTGATTGGATACATATACGAATAGGTTAAATAAATAATAATATTTAAGCATTTTGTTTACCTTGCCCCGGAGACCAGACGCTGCTGCCGTACCCGGGCGTGTTCTGCGTGGACCAGGGCGTCATGAGCGGCGTCATGGAGGGCGTGCCCACTCCGAAGTACATCCCGCCGCCCACGCCCATGCCCACGCCCAGCCCGCCCATCTCCATGCCGTGCTTGCACTTCTCGGCGTCCAGCAGTAAATCGAAACAACCTGAAATATTTAGATGTCCTTGTATTAGTAAACTGTAGCCTTCTGCTATACACTACACTACACTGTCTGAAAACTGAATCCGATTTTATTATAACATGTGACAAAATAATATAGTCAGAACAAAACATTTTATAATATATTATGTATAAATCTACGTATGTTTAGCCATTGTCTACCAGTACCTTAACCTTACTTAGTTACAGACAAGACCAAATGTAAATATACAGTAAAATAAACGTCAATTCCTTACCTGTGCCCATTCTCGGCAGCTGTCCCATGATGATGTTCTCAGATACGCCTCTCATAGGATCCACTTCCGCATGACTGGCGGCATCCAAGAGCACGTCCACGGTTTCCTCGAAGGAGCATCTCATGAGGGCGCCGGTGTCCTGCCTGTTGATGCCGTGACGAGTGATAGCCATAAGGTGACCCTTGGCGGTCATGACGTCACAAAGCAGAGCAAGATGGCGGTAGTTCACGTATAGACCGTAGAACTGCAATACAGCGTTCATTTCCTTCTCGACTGACTTACGCACAGCCTCTATACCTAACACTTGGAATATCTCGCAGATGTCGTTACTGAACGTCCTGATGGGGTCCACGTCTCGCTCTGACAGTACTTTCATCAACGAGGTACCGTCAGTTTCCAGTAACCATTCCGCGATAGCCTTGAATTCACCCTGTTCAGTAATTATAATACGCTTTTTGGCTTCCGTTTGCGGCAAGTGCATGTACACCTTAGCAATAGCTTCGATGCCCTGTAGAGTCATGTCGGACAACATGTTCGCCTCGATACATCTCAAGAACATGTCATCCTCCATCTTATCCACAGTCTCCTCGTCGTTTTCTTGGAATTTACTCTCCTCATTGTTCATAATTCTGATACGTAAAACTAATTTCTCAGCATTGTCGTCATTGAAGATACAGTTCAAATCGTCTCCGAAGCCAGCATTAATCTTCTCGGCGATCTGTTCCATGGTGAGTTTCTTGTCTGTCATTCTCTTGCGATCCAGCTCGATACGCAGGAGCCAGGGAGAAATCTTAGTAGGATCGAAGTCAGGCATTTCATAGTACACGTTAACGAATTCTTGATCCTCGGTAATAACCGTGTTCTGTGGGTCCGGGTCATAGTAAATAGCTGTATTGGCTGTAACTTTACGCAGCGTTGTGTGTTCAAGTCTGCAGAGCACGTTCTTCGCCTTCTCTGCATCTCGAGCGGCGCCACCAGTTAAGAACACCGTTAGAGAAGGCGCTTTGGGTTTCTTTGAGATGTTAATAATTTCCTTAAGTCTCGGCACACCTAGAGTTACGTTTTTGGATGATACACCAGCGAAATGGAAAGTGTTCAGTGTCATCTGAGTGGCAGGTTCTCCGAGAGACTGCGCAGCTAGCGCGCCTACCATCTCGCCCGGGTTCACTTGCGCCTGTTGGAAGCGAGTCTCGATTTCTCCAATCAACCATTCGAATGCTTCGCTCGAAAGTCTGTATTCTTCAGAGACAAATTTAGTGCACAGAGTAGATCTCACTAAGCATTGGAACAGTAGCGTTGCGTTTTCGTTGGCCTGTTTCGACAAGCGATCGTCTCCAGCCACAATAACGCATTTCTTCAGTAAATCTTTAACTCCTTGTATAACTTTTATCGGACTCAAGTCGGTCGGCATTCTCTTGTTGATGTGGAAAATCTTCTGCACATTCCAAATCATTCTCTTGAAATTACACGGAAGTACGACTTTGGATTCACCGCTTGGGAAAATCTGGCGCAATATTTCTCTGTCCCTGTTGAGTTGATCCCATTCGCTTTCAAGATCCGCAATAACGTAGCCCGATTCTGTCAGTTCCTTTATGATGTCTTCGTTAAATATTCTCTTCAGGTACCTTTCATTTGAGGGATCAAATTTGAATTTCTTTTCGAATGCTTTATTGGAAAGTTTAACTGTAGGTAGATTTTGGAACTCTACAGTTTCTCCGGCCAAGCCGTCCTCGCCGTATCTCAGCTGAATGAGTTGACCGACCGAGTTACGAACTGTGCCGTCATAGTGAACCATTACGGACTCCATAGCCTTTATCAGACGTCGCTGGATGTACCCTGTCTCGGCTGTCTTTACGGCGGTATCGATGAGACCCTCGCGACCTCCCATGGCGTGGAAATAAAACTCGGAAGGCGTCAAGCCAGCAAGGTATGAGTTTTCTACGAATCCTCTCGACTCGGGACCGTAATCGTCCTTGATGAAATGCGGCAACGTCCTTTTACGGAAACCGAACGGTATTCTCTTACCTTCAACGTTCTGTTGGCCCACACAAGCGATAACCTGAGAAATATTAATATTGGAACCCTTTGAACCTGACACCACCATAGCCTTGAGGTTATTGTACTCGGTCAAGGACTTCTTGGCTGAGCCACCGGTTTTGTCACGAGCGTCGTTTAGAATACGATTTACTTGATTTTCGAAAGTCTGCCTGAGAGTATTACCGGGCGTGGGCTCCAACTCCATGTTATGGGCTTTCTGGATAACTTCTATGACATCATCTTTGGCCTTTACGATGGCACGCTGAATTTCTTGATATGTTTGAGGATCGGCAATAGTATCTCCGATACCGATAGAGTGACCTTCCAACAACAACCAGTTGTTGATCACAGTCTGGATATTACCGTAGAAACGACCGGCCGTTTCATGTCCCAGCTCCAACATGCAAATGTGAAGCAGAGACCCCGCCGACGCACCGAGTGACTTCTTACACAATATGCCCATGAGAAGCTCACCGTGCTCCACCACTACTTTGGTGTCTCCGGGCGATATCCATTTGTATGGCCCATCGTCTTCCTCATCAGGATGTGTGGAATGTGTTCGAATCATGTTTACGTTGCCAGGAATAATAAGTGTGAAAATTTGTTTTCCTGTCCAAAGAGGCTGCGGTTTCAAAATGCAAGGCTGAGGGATTTTACCATCCCACGTGGGCAAAAACATAAGCAAGTTCATCACTTGTTCCTTCGTTAGAAATACATCTCTTTTCGTCATTTTCCTCACTGCTGTCAAAGTGTCCTGCACGATACCCATAACGGGCTTGTTAGCTTGAGGTGTAATAATTTGTCGAGGCGTGATGTGAATGTTCTCTACCTCGGCACGAGTCTCCATCGACTGGGGGACATGTAAGTTCATTTCATCTCCGTCGAAATCAGCGTTATAAGGCGATGTGCAACTTAAATTCATACGGAACGTAGACCACGGCAGAACCTTCACTCTGTGGCCCATCATACTCATCTTGTGAAGAGTGGGCTGCCGATTGAATATGACTAAATCGTCATCTCTCAGATGGCGCTCCACTTTGTACCCATACTGTAAATGCAAGTCTGAAGGTTTGGGATGGAACCGCAAGTCTATTCTCTCTCCATTGTCGCGAACAATGTACTTTGCGCCTGGATACTGCGCGTTACCGCGTCGCACAAGCTCTTGCATTCTGTCAATGTTGAATGGTGTTACCAACTCTGGGAATGTTAAATTCTGAGCAATAGACCGGGGCACTCCCACTTGGTCGATACGTAAGTTGGGGTCGGGTGTGATGACAGTACGAGCTGAGAAGTCTACTCGTTTCCCCATAAGGTTTCCTCTAATTCTTCCTTCTTTTCCTTTTAGTCGAGCTTTGATTGCTTTTAAGGGCTTTCCTGATTTCTGCATAGCTCTGTAAACAACATGATATGCTTATTATTTACAAATATGTATTCAATTATTTAAGAAACATTTGAAGGATGTAGATATACATGTCAGTGCAAAGCAAGTATATGGTCCCTTCTAATCAGCTTATTTGATCCTAATGTAAGAAACATTGCATTTGCACTTACACCATTAATTAGGGTCTATGTAATAAAATAATATTGGTTAATAAGCTAAGTAATGAATATTTTATATCATCATCATCAGCCTATCCAGTCCACTGCTGGACATAGGCCTCCCCAATTACCAAAATTTTATATATTTGTACACAATCATTTATATATTATATTTATTGAAATACCTAACTCAATCTTGTAATTAAACATTGCAATGGAGCAATGCATTACATAACAAATATATGAGCACTTATGTACCTACCTACTGTTACTATTTAATAATCATTTTCTCAGTATTGACTGTAAACATGATTCATGTGAAATAGGTACCTAAGTCCTACATAGTTGCACCAGTACCTAAAAATCTGATCTCAAGATGTCTCATGTTACCACAAGCTATTATTCTTACCTACATTACCTAATGTTAACTGTAAAAACTCCTTAACTCCTGACACCATTACCTTATTTAGTAATAATTTATATTGCAATAACTAATTCATTATGTGCCAACTGACATCGCGCGAAAGACGTCGTCGCAATTCATTTATTCGATAATTGTTGAATAAAATAATTAAAATTATTATAGTGAAAATAGAAAGATTATCTAATAGTATAATATAAGTAAAGACCAGGAGTAAATTCTAATCGGATTTAGAGTTATTAATCATTTGGTGACAACCTTTACACTCACTTTGGCATACCAGGCATGTCGTTGTCTACAAATGTAGCCACATGGAACTGTAGCATTCTGATGTTGTCTGCTAGCACATGGGCTGCGGCTCCCGACTGCTCATTTCTCTGCAGTTCATTATTTGCTTTGATGATGTCAGCAAGCTTGTGCGTCAAATCATCCTGATTCTTGGCTGCCCCAAACATGACAACCGCTGGTCTCACAGACAGCGGTGGCACAGGGAGTACAGTGACAATCATCCAATCCGGTCTCGCGAACTTAGGATCCATGCCCAATATAAATGATTCTTCATCTATTGAAGGAAATATTTATTATGTATAGCTTACAATGCAATAAAAACAAAATATTAAATGATGACATTGGTTTATGTGACAGTTTTACTGCTCCTAAATATTTTATTGTTATTATTATTATTACAAGCCTTTTAGGAAGACAGGGTGTGACTTTATTCATAAATTATCTTTTAATTCAAATTTTTATGTCTGTTTGCCACTCTGTCCTTTCTAAGGTCACCCAATAATACCACTCCTAAATATTACTAACAAGTATTATAAGAATAAATAAACTTCTTTTTATAATTTAACCACAAGTCACAAGTAATTGTACATAAAAGAATAAAATGCTGTTTTTAACATCACAAACCTGTAATATGTTTTAAAATTTCCCAAACTCTTTCTGCCGTTATTATAATCTTCTTTTCTTGTGAATCTTCATTGACATGTTTCCATTCTGCTGTAAGATCTAGACCCTGTCTCCTGATTGAAGGCTGGTAGTGACCGCAGCCTCCATGCCCTGAACCTCTCTTTGCCTCATCTCCTTCTTTACCAATATCCATGTCTTCACCACCCTCACATATATTTTTCCCTTTACATAAATCATATACATATGTCAACCTTTTACGAGGTTGTCCTTTTGATTTCATTACAACTTCTTTTATTTTTGGATTTGTCTAAAAGAATATAAAAAGTTTAAGTAAATCGAACTTAAGAGGTAAGAAGACCATTCAATTATTATAACTATCTTACCGGGCTGACAAGTAGTTTTGAACAATAAAAGCAGACACATCTCAATATTTTGATTGTTTTGGTTATGAAGCCAATGTGAAATACAGGTTTAGCAAGGTCGATGTGTCCGAAATGTCCTGGGCATTCTGTCATGTTGCCAGCGCAGGTCTGGCACCTAGAGCTTCTGTCGATCACCCCTTGTCGAGGGTCCATGAGACCTCCCAACTTGGGCCTTCCGCCTTCCATGGTCTCGGGGAAGCGGATGCCTCCCTCCGTAACGGACATACGACGCTAAAAAGACAGTCAATGTTGCATTACATAGCCAGTCATAAGACGCATATATTATTACTGCAACATAATGTAAAATGTTTCTTAAAATTGTGTAACACACGTGAATAGGAAATAAAACATATCTAAATTAAAATTCCCATAAATACCAAAACGTCATCATTTATTTGCTAATACAAGGAAAACAGATAACAATTCACAATACAAGCACGTCTGTGTGACCCTAAAGTCACACCATCCAAAACTCGTACTTGGGAATACATCACCGAAAACTTTTGTGTTTATTTTAATTGCCGTAATGAAAACAACACTTAAACACAACTTACAATTTCATCTGGTGATATTATACCAAACTGTACTCTTTTTACTTGGCGCAAAGGCGCCTTTGAATCATTCGTGGTAGCCATTTTGAATGGCTATGAGGGAAGTGTTGCCGCGTTGCAGTTTATGTATCAAAATAAACGCAACATAAGATTGCCATCGCAAAATAATTCTACCCATTTTTTTTATTGTTGCCGGTTAATAAAATTTTATACCCACATACTTGAAATAATCATTTTTTTTTAAGCTGTTTATTGTTTCACATGCTTACGTATACCAGGATCAACTTTTTATCAGATGTCTAAAGAACAGTAAAACCGAAGTTAGAGTTACTTGCTAGTGGAAGTCGCGTTTATTTCATGGCTCGAGATATAAGCCTAACTAATTATGTATAGCATTTTATGACTTCTTTCCTTCCTACTAATACACATACAAACAAATCAGAAAAAGTGTCTGTAGAAAATACTTTGAATATTTTTTTGCATAGATTTTTTTATATAAAGCTATTTATTGGTTATTGACTATGGGGAAAAAAGAAACTACATCTGTTACCATACTCATTATTTCTTACATATTATTTCAAGTTCATGTTAATAAATATACTTTGGCAGAACAAAAAACCTAGCTCTCACAAATATTATACAAAGGTGCCGTTACATAGTTTATTACTAGTTTAAAAAATGCGTATGTTTATAATTAATTGAGGTCCATTTATGCTTTAGTACTGCTGGAAGCACTATTCGTGTTAAATTCTAAGAAATCTTTGAGTAGTGTCGTGCGTCTTTTCTCTGCTATGTCCATTTGATTTTCTAAGTCCCCTCGGTGAGTAGTTTCTGCCCGCTCTACTTTCCATGATAAATTCTCGATTTCAGCTTCTAACTGAGCCTGACAAGGAAAAACAGTGTAAGTATACATATATTATACAAAATCACATTTTACATCACACCTTTACTTTGACTAACCTGTTGATATTCAAACAGTTCCTTCCTCGGCCCCACTTCCATATAATAGGCATATGGATAGGTATATTGTAGAGTATATCTACAACGCTTTAACAGCCTTGCAGAGTCCCATAGGTACTGCCAGTCGATCCAGGTTCCCTCGCCTGCCATCACCTGGAAAAACACAAGAAGTTCTCATTTTCACAAAACGATTAGAGCATAAGAGTATAAAATCAATTATGAGGTAACTTTATAAAAAAAATATTTGTGTGAGGTAAACTACTAACCTTCTGATTAATACGACTCTTCAGACTAGCCAAAGTCTGTTCTTCCAACTTTAGAGATCTTGCGTGATTTTCCCACCTTTCATAGTAGTGCAAATACTTTTTCAGTGCTTCGCGAGCCTATAAGGTAAATATTTACAAATGAAAAAACAAAAACTTTAGACTTTTAGAGGGTGGTCTATGTTATTTGAGCACTATTATATTAGACACTGACTCTTCGAGTTAATAAAACAGATATAGCATACCTGAGCATGTTGACTGTCATTAGATAGATTAGGATCTTCTTTATAGCGGCTGCACTCGTAATATTCAGAACCATGGGTCTTCCAGTCCCCAAGGCAAACCCAACAAAAGTCATGTCTGCAAGCTCCACATTGCATATGGTTGCAACCACCATTTTTCTCAATGCAAATCTGGCACTTAGGACAGTCCTAAAACAAAGCAAACAATTTCACTTTCAAAATATATTGAATCTGAGACCTGTACTTACTTGTGTTTCTGAACCCACATTTTTCTCCTCTTTCATTTGATACTCAATCTTCATCAGGTATTCTAGATTTTTTATTCAATCATCTTGATAAACCCTTCTCTGATTATGCTTTTAAGTTCACTCAACAAATTTCATTAAGATCAGGTCAAAGATTATATATTATTATAAACAAACAAACATACAATTCTCAGCCCACTTCAAAACCAAGTATAATCTATTTAGTAAAAAATATTCTTTTCATATTGTAGAAATAAAAGCCTACACCTTAGTGTGAGCACTAATATAATTGGCGGTTTCTGAGTCATCAGCACATTTGGTCAGCCAGCGACGTATTGTGGCGCAGTCAGTGGGCGCGTGATGAGGAGCACCGCAAGAGAAACACGTGAGCAGCTCGCAGCCCGAGCACTCCACGCGACGGGCGCCCTCCCGCACCCACGCTTGGAATATCCACTGAAAAGATATATAACTAATACATACAAGATTATAATTTCTGATGCCTTCGCGGTTATTACACATTGGAATGAAACAACTATTAACGGATTTAACTCTCGTATTTTTATTTTATTTTATTAGCTGACGTTTCGGATTCTTTAGGATTCTTTACAGTTTCCATAATCGTAGCATGACTGAGCTGACAATAGTCTAACGCTAAAGTGATTTATACAGTTATGCAAACTACCTTATATTTAAATTACAAATTTTGAAAAACTACCCTATTCTGAATTATGAAATACTAATGTTACATTTTACGCAAAAAAAAATTACTTTTATACATTACAATTAAAACCTAATAGGGGACGTTACTAGCGCTTCGGAAAGACCATCATTACTGAGAAGAAACGCAAGAACATACAAGATTTTTTCATTTTAGACATTATGTAAAACTGTTTCCCCACAGGATTGATGTCTCTACAATTGCTTATCTATATGCTTTTGACCAAGTGTCATAAAGTACATAATTATCAAAATATAAACATCATGATGTATAGATAGATTATCTAAAAAAACAAGTAGGTAGGTAGTTACCTACACAAAAGGCTTAAATAACAAAATGATAAATACAACAATAACAATAATTATCATAATTTAACAAGTTCAGAGATATATAGCAAAATTTTAACTTCAGTAATCACAGTTCCTTACCTGACAGTTAGGTCCAGGGCAGAATCTAAGCTGAGGGTGAGACTTCACATGGTCCTTGAACATAAACTGTTGGTAGCGCTCTCTCAGTGTAGGTTTAGCCACATGTGATAATACAAAATCTTCCGGGGCTCTCACTTCACAATCTTGAGCCATACATTGTATTGTATTTGATACACCTGAGTATTATAAAGTTCATCTTAATGCTTTTTGAACATTCAATTGTACAATAACTCATTTATAATACAAAAAGCTTTATTCTAAATTCAATACTATAAGTGATGAATGAAGCAAGTGTGGTATGTGAAATTTGTTACTATTTATAGAAGGCTGCACTGGGGGCCCATATCCCCTACAGAGTTCTATTTATTTTTTTCATGACTGAACATTCTTGAAAATTCAAAGAAAACATTTATAATTATCTTACCTTGCATGATTTGTACTTCAAAATGCATAGCCCAGCAATCATTGCAGAAGTAATGACCACAAGCCAGTGCACTGTACTTGGTTAGAGCTGGAGTGTTTGCACACACAGCACATGAAGTGCGACTGGACCCTGCTTGCACCGAAGGCAATCTTGGCTTCACTCTACTGTACACCAGGACTTCATTTGCATTGTTCTTATATTTGTTAATTATCTCTTGAGCATTCCACTCATAGGCATGCAACATTACCTGTTGTTAATTAAAATTTTTATTAATATGAATATTAAAAACATAATAAAATATAAGAAATTATATAAAAATTTAGAGGACAAACCTTGGCGAGTGAAGGTGTAATTTGAAGGCTATTGCTGAGCAATTCAATCGATTCATTTAACAATTTTTCTACTTCTTCTACCTTATGACAAGAGAATAAAAAATACTCAGGATCAGCCTTAGTGCGGTCAACTGTTTCCATATCACAGTCATCCTGTCCCCCGTAGTAATCGTAATCATCTCCGTCGTTGTCTGAATATTCCATATCGGATTCCGCAGACATTTTGTAAGTATTCTAGGGAGGGTACTGGATGGAGATAGTTTAAATATCAAGATGACAAAAACATGTACAAAAACACTAAAAATTATAAAAACTAAATTAGAACAAATCGATTACACTGATAATTACCACGAGACCTGTGTTTTTTTACGCTTACTTGTTTATTACAGGAAAATCGGATCGTTTATTTACTACCGTTTTCTACTAAAAACTTAGTTGGTGTGGTAAGATTTAGTTAGAAATTATACTATTACAAAATACTTTATGCTATTTTTAACCCCCGACGAAAAAACGACGGGGTGTTATAAGTTTGACGTGTCTGTCTGTCTGTCTGTCTGTCTGTCTGTCTGTGTGTGTGTGTGTCTGTCTGTGGCATCATAGCTCCTTAACGCATGAACCGATTTTGATTCTGTTTTTTTTGTTTGAAAGGTGTATATGTCGGGAGTGTTCTTAGCCATGTTTGATGAAAATCTGCTCAGTAGTTTAATAATTAGGGGGGGTGAAAGAGGGGATGGAAAAATAAAAGTCTACAAACATACTCGAGTGGGGTATCAAATGAAAGAGAATCACGTGTACATTACAAAATTGAAATTATAATGAAAATCGGTTGAGTCGTTCAAAAAATATAGGGTGTCAAAGTGGGGATGGAAAACCAAATGTCTACAAATATACCCAAGTGGGGTATCAAATGAAAGAGGATCACGTGTAGATTACAAAATTGAAATTGTAATGTAAATCGGTTGAGTAGTTCAAAAATTATGGGAAGTAAAAGTGTAAATGGTAAACCCAATATCGACAAATGTACCCGAGTGGGGTATTAAATGTAAGAGGATAACATGTACTTAACAAAATTCCATGTGAAATGGAAATTACTTAAAATAATAATTTATGTAGTAGATACCTACTTACAAAAAGTATGAAATAAAAAAATAAATTAAAAATTTAACAAACCCCCGACATAAAAACCTAAAAGCCCTTTAAAAAGTATAACAATAATAAAAACTTAGTATTAGTTACCTTAATATTAATATTTCTACAAAGAAAACGTCGTGTCGGGGGGACCGTAGGTTTAGGTAGATTGTAGGTATTAAGTAGTAACACATAAATGATAAGCGGGCCCCCCGACATGACGTTTTCTTTGTAGAAATATTAATATTAAGGTAACTAATACTAAGTTTTTATTATTGTTATACTTTTTAAAGGGCTTTTAGGTTTTTATGTCGGGGGTTTGTTAAATTTTTAATTTATTTTTTTTTATATCCGATTCCAAAATGTAACTATATACATAAGTTAAAATAAAATTACATATTTTATATCTTTAAATCATCTTCAAATATTTGCCAACTTAATTTATCGTGTAAGATTTGTAAAATATTAAAATAAAAAGCTACTATATCTTAAATTAGTTACAAACGTAGAAACACTCAATATGTTGCCAGTTGCTCGAAATATGTTTCTATCAGGGTAAAAATATAACGGAGTAATAGGACAAGTAATAAAAAAGGATAATTAATTAATTGTTACCGAGACTAGTGAAAACAACTAAAACTCGCCGTCTGTTAAATATCTCTGTATTACATATTTTAAAAGAAATAAACATACAAGTATTACTACATTAACATCATGGTCTTTTATTTCACATCTGACTTTAAAACTATATCTGTAATAGAGACGCGACATTATTAAATATAATATCGATATCAACATATTATTTAAAGTCTACACTAATCAAAGTGGAAGTACACCATCTAAGAATTCATAATATTTGATATAATTAATTAGTATGTACCAATAAAATTTAACGGGCTGCTTATTGTATGGAACATAATTAATAATATTATATTATATGTATGAGATGATAGTAAGGTGTATGTAAGAATGTTATTAGATTTTTTTTGTTTTTTTAATATTCACACTAATATCTATTACGTTTTTTACCTATTACCTTATAAATAGTAACAAGTATCTATCGATAGGTAAAAATGTTTTAACCCGCATGATCCAACTCTAGAACTGTCAAACTTGTCATTCTCAAAGGTCACCTTGGTGAAGTTCATCTACTGGAGATTCAAATTTAAAAAATAATTAAAATTGTGTTTGGTGCGTGATTAATACCTAAATATCTGAGAAAATTAGTGTATGCTTTTCGATCAAGTGCACTTTCATTCAAGATTTTGCTAGAAGCTGTGACACTACGTATTTACAGTGTTTATTTGTTTTATATGATTTTTAGGTGTCGGGATAATTTACCCTTACGATGGATGTGACAACGACACAGAGGTTCATCGAGAGGGGTTCCCATAAAGGGAAGGGCCTCGCCGTGTTCACGAGCGGTGGGGACTCTCAGGGAATGAATGCCGCCGTACGATCAGTGGTTAGAATGGGCATTTATCTAGGATGCAAAGTATACTTTATACGAGAAGGTTACCAGGGGATGGTGGACGGAGGAGATAATATTGAGGAAGCCAACTGGTCCTCAGTCAGCTCTATCATTCATAAAGGCGGCACCATCATTGGTTCTGCTAGATGCATGGATTTTATGTAACTATGTTTTGTTTATTTATGTAATAAATTATGATTCATAGATACTGTTTACAAATAGTCAATCGGTTATAATAACATTAATATTTTTATATGCCTTAATAATAATTTCACAACATGTTACACAATTGCAGCATTATAAATAAATTTAGGTCAATTCATGTTGTTTTGGCTATATTGTTCACATATAATTGAAAATATTGTTTTTTCTACAAGTAAATAATCATCTTACTAATTAGAGATATGGTTAAATAAAAAACCATTTTTAGATAATTAGCTTTGTTAATGTTTTGCACTTTTACCTAAATAGTGACATAAGTTAAAATATAGTGTTACTCCATTAGAGACTGTTGTGCAGTGACACATTTAAATTTGAATTTATGTACTAAAACATTTTGAGTTAGGTTACTATACTATAAAATAGATTAATATATTTAATATATTATTTATGAAAACTGCTAATTGCATCACCTATTTCATAACAGTTTATTATTTACTAATGGCTAATTTTGTATAATTATATAAATACCAACATTTTTCAAAGCAGATAGGAAACAATTTTACTTTTAAGTAATCACAATCATTGCGTAAGAGTATATTATTTTACAGCAAGAGGGAAGGTCGTCTCAAAGCTGCCTATAACTTGGTAACCAGAGGAATCACTAACTTGGTGGTTATTGGTGGTGACGGGTCTCTCACCGGAGCCAACCTGTTCCGGCAGGAGTGGTCCAGCCTCCTGGATGAACTGCTGGAAAATAACAAGATCACCAAAGATCAAAGGGAAAAGTACAAGCACTTGCACATTGCAGGAATGGTATGTATGACTTTCTCTCATTTCTTCCATGGTTTTCAATTTTTATAATTAGTCTTATTTGTTCTAATATTATTCAGGCTAATCTTAATTGTAAAAATATAATAAATATATTAGAATCCTTTAAATGAAATACTGGGTTTGTGTTCCTGTAAAGATTTCACTTCTATTTTCTGATAATAATGGCTGGCTCACCAAACTAGTGGTTCACTCGAACTACTACGCTGGAGATTGTGTGTTCAAGTCCTGATAGGAGCAGCTGTTAGTATGATGATTTGTACCTGAGTCTTGTATTTTATATGCATTGATTATACAAACTAATGTCATCACAAATTATTATTTTGTATGTGGACTGCACATGCACATTTCTCAGGACTCTGGTTAACAATGAATGGTTTTCAGGTGGGTTCCATTGATAATGATTTCTGCGGTACTGACATGACCATCGGAACTGACTCTGCCCTGCACAGAATCATCGAGGCCATTGACGCCATCGTCAGTACTGCATACTCTCATCAAAGAACATTTATTATGGAGGTCATGGGTAGACATTGTGGGTATGTATGAAATTTAAAAAATATTTTTGTGGTCTCATTTTAGGTATTACGATTTTTTTAGTTTATTATTATTTATGTTCTTTTAAAGCTGGCAACTGTGTGGTAAACTGTTACAACATTTACAATTATCTCTGTTTATTTTTACATTTGCCAGGTATAAAATGTCATTGCTCTTGCCAATTACTTGATTTAAAAAAAAGCTCCTTGAAACGTAAACAATGGAATTGAGCCAATTCTTTGTTATATTTTAACTGTAATTTATTGGTCTAGATATCTTGCAGTGGTAACGGGTTTGTCATCTGAAGCGGACTTTGTTTTTATTCCCGAATCGCCACCCTCGGTCGACTGGAGAGATAAACTATGTGATAAGCTAGAGCAGGCAAGCTTCGAACATATATATAGCTTGCTCCTTGCACCCTTTGGATTCACATATAGTACTCATGGTCGTGACTGTTTTTTTGTACTGATTCATAACTAGTATCCCTTTAGTTTTCTTGCAGTGTACACCGCCCTTTGTACGGACGCTACTTATAGTTTTTTTTGCGAGGAACCGGCGCCAGTCAATTGGACTAAAAAGTTGTGTGATAAAATAGCCGAGGCAAGGATACTTATTTACTCGTTCATGTGGGAGCAGGATCACATATCTATACTAAACTTTATCCCTTCATTTTATCGAATTGGCAGACTTCATTGACGTTTCTTGATTGTAACGCAGGCCCGAGCTACACGACAGATTCCAACGCATTCCTGATGGTATTAGCTAAGTACAAGTGAAACGGTATTTAAATTGGTAACGTAACTACCCGGCCGTCACCTTAAATTCTGCTGTCTGTTCTGTCATTATAATATCAACCTTTTGCTTAGGTGTCAAAGTTGATAATCAATATACATATATTAATAATTTGTAACTTAATGCGACTTTATAGTAGAGTACAATGCTATCACATTGAGGCATAATATATCAAATGGATTTCATCATTTAAAGCTGTCTTCATATTTCGTATCTTATAGATTTTTTTACAAGTCATAAAAATGAATCAGAAGTTAAAAATTTGTCGCGTTGCTCGGGTCCGTTAAGAGTGACTTCCGTTAAATTGACCGTTATATATGTCATCGCTTGGTCTACTAGTTGGGTTTTGCTTGCATGATCCTTTACGCCGGGTTGTTGCAGTTACCTGGCCCTAGTGGCCGCTCTGGCGAGCGAGGCCGACCAGGTGTTCATTCCCGAGGACCCTGTTCCCAATAACTGGGTTGAAAAGCTTTGCAAACGATTAGCACAGGTACGCAGGCTTGGGGGTCGCCCGTAACTTCAAGTTTTCATACAAAACATGGTTACACTTTAATTTTCACATTAAACGCTTTGATTTACTGAAATTTTGCAGGTTACACATACCTACCAAGCCTAAAATGTTGGTCCTGACAGTAAAAAAAAATTAAGCGAGTATACTTGAATATTTATACTGTCAGGACCAACATTTTAGGCTTGATAGGTATGTGTAAACTCTATAAGTAGACAGAATTTCAACAAATTGTGGAAGTAGGTATAATTTGAAAATTAAAACGTAACTATCGTGTATGATAACTTATGGGCGATTTTTAAGTGACTGGCTCTGCACTTAATTATAATATTTTTTGCCAGTAGCATTGACCGGCTTTATTACTCCTAATAAAACTGTAATTTCTTATGATTAGTCGACGATACTTCGTGCTATCATTCTTAATTAAGCCAATTGAAGATGTTTAGACGGCATTGCGTTTCTCTATTAATTTATGCATCAATTATGATCAGACATATTTCTGTAACAGCCTGATATCTTTACTTTTTTCTCATTGTGTGTTTTTGTGAAGTTATGACGTAATACTTTTCTTCTACATTTTGTTTCTCAGTTTCTGAATAGATAAAAAAGTACCTACTGAATTTAGTGAGGTATCTTGTTACCTTGACCCAAAACTTATATTGTTTAGTTTAGTTAGGTTCCGAACACAGTAAATAAATAAATATACTTATTTGGAAAATTTCCACAAATTGTTCTAGTCCCAGGATTATATCACTGTTGATTCCATTAGACAATGGATAAACATCCATAAATACAAATAAGACATCCAAAACTTAAGTACGAATGCTCGCGCTCATCACACTGGCAGGGTTGGAAACCACAATTTCCGTAACAGTGTTATAAGTAATAATGATTTTAAATTCGGCTAAGATTGTACTCGATGACAAATATTATGCACGATCATTGCAAGTTGATTGTCATCAGAGTATCATTAAATTCAATATATCTTTTGTTTCACTTTAATAATTGCATTAGAAAAACCTTTAATAAGTTTTAGTGCTCGCTACCAGTAATCTACCCCATAATCTACCCATGATCGATCCTTAGAATGATGGTAATTACCTATGCATGAACTATCATAGATCTCGCGTTAAATATAGGTATATTGTAAAACAAACATCAAGTTTGCGACGAAATTCAAAATTGTCCATGCATGTTTCTCTGGTGGCTGGTATTTGCACTTTAGATAAGTATCTAATAATAATATAATAAAAATATGTACTTATCTAGAAAGAAAACAATGTATTTTAAATACAATTACGTTTCTTATTGATTTGTGGCTGTTGACCTCACTTTAAACAATAGGTATGACTATCTAATTCTGTTTCTCCGGTTTAATCTTGTACCAGCTAGTACACATTCCTATTTTACTAGATCAAGCCAATTTTAAACCTTGGACCAGCCACAATATTGTCTGCAAATCATAAGGAAACTATCTAACATAGGCGCATTAAAATTAGGAACGCAAGTCTGGTCAGCGTTTGAACATCATCATCGTGGCGGAGGGCGCCATCGACCGCGAAGGGAAGCCGATCACGGCCGAGCTGGTCAAGAAGGTGGTAGTGGATAATCTCCAGCAAGACACTCGCATCACTGTGCTGGGCCACGTGCAGCGCGGGGGCTCGCCCTCCGCCTTCGACAGGATCCTGGTACGGTATTATAGAATGTGTTTCATCATCATCTGATTGGCTGAACTGCCACTGTCATGATGAGCTGGTCTCCCTCAAATCCGACCTTCACCAGGTATAACTGGTGAGTGTCTTCCCATACTCAGAATTTTTTGGCCCCAAATTTATACCAAAGTTTACCAATTCTTAAGGATATTTATATCAGTTGTTTTGGTCCCTATATGGATCTTGTTTCTACAGAAAAACTCCGAGCCTAGCGGGTTTGAGCTTTCTTATGAGATCTATTGCTAGCAAAACATATTATATAGGTACTATGGTCTTAAAAAACATAATTAGTTACTAAATAATTGTATTATCCATCTCCAGGCCCCACCATCACTTCAGATCATCCAAAGTACATAAGAAGTAGGTCAATTACCCGGCGATTACTTTTATATTGTTGTCAGTGTCGCCAACCTACACTAGATACATAATAATTCATTCATTTTGAGCGGTGTCATTACGCGAATATAAATTAAAATGAGACGACTTAGAATTTTTATTGGAATTAGAACATATTTAGAAGGTACTACATTACTTAGTAATAATTAAATTTGTACTTACCCCAGGGCTGCCGCATGGGTGCCGAAGCTGTGATGGCGCTGATGGAAGCCACCCCTGAGACCGAGTCGTGTGTGGTGACCCTGGATGGAAACCAAGCTGTCCGCTTGCCTCTTATGGAGTGCGTACGACGCACTAAGGCCGTCGCTCAGGTATATTAATACATCAGGTATAACTATTACTATTTAACTTTGACTTCCTCTTCGTAAAAATAGGATTTCGGGTTTAGGTGGTGATGACCGTAGATCCATAATAGGTCAAATCCACTGCTCTTTTCAGTCCTGTGAAAAATGAATTTCGTAATAAAACATATCATGGAAATGCTACTCCAGAATTGTCAATTACGTATTTGTAGGTCATTTACTAGTGATTTTTGTATTTTTTTGTTTTTATATAAATATAAATTAGCTTTTTAATGAAGTAATGATAGACAAAATAAATATTAAATTAAACCATTTTTTAGCTGCGAAAATCACTAAAATATTCATATCCGATCACGGGTCAAAAATAATTACGCATAGGCGCTAGTTACCGATTATTTTACCCTAAAATATGTCTTCAGTTTAGATACAATATATTAAATTTTCTAAGTACAATATTACAAGGTAACATGCACCTTATAGTATGCAGGCCAGACATATCGATTAGTTACAAACTAGGTCTTTCTAACATTGACTCGACCTTGGGTGTGATCGATCTTATTGATCTAATGTTAGAGTAGATTTTCGCATATAAATTGATTACTTAAGAAATCTCCGGGCATATCCTTTTCATTGCCCTTTAATTGACTTTGAATAAATTGATTCCATGATGATGAAAGCTAAACAAGTACTTATAATAAAACAGATAACATTTTCAAACGTATGTAAGGGCACATTTATAGAATCCATCCTAATTGAAAAAGCGTGTTGAATTTACCTGGCTAGTAAATGAAGGCAGTGTTGCCAACTCCTAGAAATTCGAGTCGCTAAACTCAAAGTCAAAAGTCGCCAGAAAGTCGCTAAAACTAAAACATAACCATAAAAAGTTCGGGGACACCCCCCCCCCCCCATAATATTCAAATGGAACTTCAATTAAATAAAGTTTGAATTTGGTGGGCTATCGCGTTTGTCGTTTTCCATATTATGTATCTCTTGGCATTGAATAATTCTGTGTTGATTTGACAAAAAATGTATCTATTATTGACTCTAGAACTGTTTTAATTTGTACTCTAAAAGTCGCCAGATAAGTCGCTAAAATATTTTTGGCGTCAAAACTTTTTTTTGGTCGCTAAGCCTTAAGCAAAAGTCGCTAGTTCTAGCGACAAAATCGCTAAATTGGCAACACTGAATGAAGGGGTTGACTAATATTTTGCAAGCTACAATTAAATTCAAGTACCTAATACAAAAATGCCAATAAAAAGTTTTTATTTTCTTATATGTTAGGATTTGATTATTTTTGTATTGTGCAGGCGATGGCGGATAAGAACTGGGACCTAGCGGTGCAGCTGCGCGGGCGCAGCTTCGCGCGCAACCTGGAGACATACAAGATGTTGACCCGCCTCAAGCCGCCCAAGGAGGCCTTCGACGCCTCTGGCAAACCTAGCGTAAGTTAAAATATACATTTGAATTTAAGTAAGTAATACACAACAAAATTTATTTCGAAAAAATAATTTATTAATTGATTGTTTTTACGTAATTATTAATAATGATAATTAATTATTAAAAAAATAAAAAGGAAAATAATCAATTTCGGGAAGAACGACAATTAAAAATAGATTGCGTGCTTACGTAGGTATGTGTATATTTGTTACATGATTGTAATCTATGTATCTGTATAAATAAAAAATAATGAATTTGCGATTCCATCTTATTTAATAATTCTTTACTTTGTATGTTATTGTCAGATCTGTATAAAAGAAAATAAAAAGTAATTTTTAGTTAAAATCAGTATATGTATAGCTGTACGAATTTCTAGTCATATTATCTTAAAAAATCAAGGACTTAGCGAGGTATCTGCAGGGGGTAGGGCAGCTGCCGCATCCTAGCAGTACCCTGTAGGATTTAATTCCCTTGCGAGTGTCAAAAATTACCTTACTTTGTCTACGCCTGCCCCCTCACTATAATTCTAGCTACACCCTTGTGTATAATATTATGTGTGTGTGTGTGTTTATATGTGTGCAGGAGGGCTACACGCTGGCGGTGATGCACGTGGGCGCGCCGGCGTGCGGCATGAACGCGGCGGTGCGCTCCTTCGTGCGCAACTGCATCTACCGCGGGGACACCGTGCTCGGCATCCACGACGGCGTCGAGGGGTTCATCAGCGGGAACATCGTCAAGATGGACTGGTACCAACGCAATTATAATATACTAGCTTCTGCCAGCGACTTTGTCTGCGTACGATGAGTACTTTACACAATAGCCTATATGTTATTCTGATTGATGGTACGGAACCCTTCGCTCGTGAATCCGACTTGCATTTGGTCTGTTGTCTTTTATGTATGTATGTAAACTCTTTATTACGCAATACAAAGGCGAACTTATCCCTTAAAGGGATCTCTTTCATCAACCTTTGGGCTTAATCGCCCAGCTTATAAAGTTATAGCGTAGGTAACACAAAAAATATGTGTACAGCTTAAAGGGCAGATAATATAATATACGTGCTTATATTGATCTTAAATCGTGCGGTCAGGTCTGACGTGACGGGGTGGGTGGCGCAGGGCGGCGCGTTCCTCGGCACCAAGCGCACGCTGCCCGGCGACAAGAAGGCCGAGATCGCCGCGCGCATCAAGCAGTTCAACATACAGGGGCTGCTCATCATCGGCGGCTTCGAGGTATATACTACACCAGACTTTAACCCGTAGCACATTTCACCCGCTTTTTCAACCCCCTAAGAGATGTATTTCTAAACAAGTCGAATAACTTCTTTAAGTATCTGTTAAAGGAATACAATTATTCATTAATATTCATATTTAACATTTACCCCCTATTTTAACCTCTTAGTTTTTTTTAACATTATTTTCTTTAAACAATAATCATTTAAAAAAATATTCGTTCATACGTTCACCCACTTATTATCCCGTTCGGGGAGGACTTTCCAAAAAAAAATCACTCAATGTAATAGTCAATTACGTCATATTATAAGGGCATAGACAAGTGCCAATCGCTTATAGTAATACTAAAATTAGTAATAATAAAATTGTATAGAAATAACATACGCCAGCCAAGACTGACCACTTTACGTTTCGTTCGGATATTATTATGTGCGTCGATAATAGTCAGTCAGGTCTCATATTATGGACTAGCGGCCCGCCCACGACTTCGTCCGCGTGGAACTCCTCCTTTTTTGCAGTCGGTTAAAAAGTAGCCTATGTCCTTTCTCTGGCTCCAGACTTTCCTTGTACCAAATTTCATTAAAATCGGTCTAGTAGTTTTAGCGTGAAAGCGTAACAGACAGACAGACAGACAGACAGACAGAGTCACTTTCGCATTTATAATATTAGTAAGGATTAGTAAGGTTTGAACATATCACCAAAATATTATATTTTTAATTTTTATATAGGCATATCAAGCCGGCCTGGAGATATACGAGTCCCGGGGGCAGTTCCCGGAGTTCAACCTGCCGCTGGTGGTGATCCCGTCCACGATCAGCAACAACGTGCCCGGGACTGACTTCTCGCTCGGCGCCGACACCGCGCTCAACGAGATCACCGAGATCTGCGACCGCATCCGCCAGTCCGCGCAGGTAATCAGGCGTGCATTGCGTATAGCCACTATGGTAAATGGAGTGCCTACCTTGACTCCTATGTGACACCTTGGGGGCGCTTATCTCTGTCATTTTTTTATTTTTAAACAAGTGCCAAGGCAGTATATAGTGATAGCAAATTTCACAAATAAACCTATAACAATTGTTTTATTAAAACATCAGAAATTGAAAAATGTTGTTTATTTTAGGGAACGAAGAGACGCGTGTTCGTTATCGAGACGATGGGCGGGTACTGCGGCTACTTGGCTACTTTGGCAGGTAAAGAAAGTTTAAATTATCTCCGAGATAAGTTACTAGGTTGGAGCTTGCCGATCGAAAAAGCGGAGAACGACTGACTTGATCCAATCTGATTTGGAATTTTGCATAAACATTCTTTAAGAAAAATGTGTTTCGGATCTTATTATTCTCCTAATGGAGTTAAAAAATACATACGCGGACGAGGTCGCGGGCGAAAGCAAGTGACTATATACTATTATTACTTCTTTATAATATTTCCAATCAGGCTTGGCGGGCGGCGCGGACGCGGCGTACATCTACGAGGAGAAGTTCTCCATCAAGGACCTGCAGCAGGACGTGTACCACATGGCCTCCAAGATGACGGGCGGCATCCAGCGCGGGCTCATCCTGCGCAACGAGAAGGCCAACGACAACTACAACACCGACTTCATATACCGGCTCTACTCCGAGGAGGGCAAGGGACTCTTCACCGCTAGGATGAACGTATTAGGTATGTAGGGGGGGATGTATAGAATAGATTATACTAGCTTTGTACCGACATACAGGGTTGACCGCGCTGCACGCGCGTGCAGTGGGGTGAGCGTAAGTATGGCGCCAGGGTAGGCACTACATACATTTGTTACAGTGTGCCTGTATGGAATGGGCGTGCACACACTAGATAAAACTTATCATATTTCTCTCCTGTTTGACTATGTAATGCGAACATATATAAATAAGTAGTAAATAGTTTACTCGGACATTGAGAAATTATATACGAATTATTACAAAATAGATATTCTTATGTAAATACTCTTAAAGTGCATATCCTAAAAATATTAGGCATGGTAAAATAATCAAGCGCGTTAAATAAAGTTATGTTAAAAAAATATATCATTTTATTAGATGCGACTATATTAGATTAGATTATTTTTTTTCTCTATAAATATATTTTACAATATAATTACAAAATTTTATGTCACATTACATGCACACATAGTTAAATCATCAGAAACAATAAACATTTATTTCAAATAAATAGGTAGTTAATAAAAACTAGATAAAATAATAGTCCAGGGAAATAAATTGTTCTCTTAGACGTCAATGCAATTAGTGCATAATATAAAAAATATATTTTTTTTATTCAAATTGTAAACGAAAATCCTCTAAAGGTAAACATTTTTTTCTCTATTGACGCTCAAATCATCCTCCAGGTCACATGCAGCAGGGCGGTTCCCCGACGCCGTTCGACCGCAACATGGGCACGAAGATGGCGGCGAAGTGCCTGCACTGGCTGGTGGAGACGCTGCAGCGCGGCCCCGCCGGCGGGGCCGCCCCCAACACCGCCTGCCTGCTTGGCGTCGTCAAGCGGCAGTACAAGTTCACCCCGCTGGAGGATCTTAAGGCCCAAACTAATTTCGCGTAAGTTTCATTGACACTTTGAACAGTAGAGTATTTTAACTGTCTATAAAGTTGTAATTAAATAAGGAGTATCTGTATTGTATTTAATTGTAAAGCTATGAAATTAAAATATATAGCCCAGTAGGATTTCAGCTGTAACATACAATATTTATCATCTTGATGAAACATATAAATATTATATTTACTTACATAACCAAGACCCAAATACAATAAAATGAATGCTTTTTTGCCTCTATCGTATCTACTTATTTGTTTGTTTTTAATTTAACGATTATTATTATTTTATACCTTAGTTAGTATTTTTTTATTACAGTCAAAGAATACCTAAATCCCAGTGGTGGATGAAGCTGCGTCCATTGCTCCGTATCCTGGCGAAGCACGAGTCCACGTACGAGGAGGAGGGCATGTACATGACGGTCGAGCAAGGAGAGATCGACTCGGAAAACGTCATTTAAAACAATACAGCATATTAATAACGTTTAAATGACAAACAAATTGCACTATTATTTATGCGGGCTTTACACTAACCGCATATTCCGATCCCGGACTCCCGGGATTTGGGGTAATCCCGAAATTTAGGGATTAGAAAGGTCATGCATAGAATTATGTATTGGTATTCCAGCGTTCGAAATTTTGGACAAAGTTAAGCAACAAAAATTGTGGCAGCAGCAGTAATTTCAAAGTAACTTTACAAAGAGCAGTTCGCGGGCGAGTGTACAGTCCGTATTAGTTTTATAACGGCTTCCAATGTTGCTGTTACAACACTACTTGACTTTGTTTGTGATTATTATTTATATAGAATGTTCATAGAGTTATTATAGATAGATAATGCATACAGTATCTGAATTAGGTGATTATTTATTTGCAGTTGTAGTTTATCATTAAACGGGTTTACAAGTATACTACTGTTACCAAAAATGGTTATTTAGTGACAAGGTTTAAATCGGTTATCGTCAAATAAATGTATTATCAGAAATTATGATAATTAATGATTCGAGAATATTCAAGAAGCTTTTTTAAGGCATATATCCGTAGGTAATGTTTATTTATCAGTGGAGATTATCATAAGCGGGTAATAATTTAAAGGCGAAACATTCGAGATTTCAGTTTTAAGGCTGTGTGTATATCTACAGCTAAATTATAAAACAAATGGCTGTGCAGTGTCTGCGCTTATTTTTCCCGTTTAATTATTGTTTTCTATTTATTTCTAGTACAATTTATTTTTATAGACTATTTTTTATAGTGAATATTATTAAAGGTGACTATAAAGGATGATGTGAATCTTTAAACCACATTATATTGTAAGTATCAACTACTTATTCAAAATATCGATCAATCACAACTAATCGAGTTAACAGAAAATATATTCGAATCTAGCAAAGTAAGTTTAAAATATATCATAATTTATATTATTATACTTATTGAAGTTTGTTTTGAATTAGGTTTTAACAGTATTTTGTGAAATTGTGAAATGTAATGTATGTTCCATTTTGGACACGATTGTTGCAATTGTTAGAGATTTTATTTTATCTGCTTTTAATGTAAACAATATAGCCTTTGACGTTGTTTAAAATGTTTACATTTTATAATAAATAAATTAGTAAAGCTGGCTCTCGAAATAAACCGTTTTGTTTTTTTTTAAACAATTTATTTCTGTCCGATTTCTCATTCAACATAGTTTAAGGGGCTAAGTTAGTTCCACCGATTGCTGGAAAATTCTAAAGTATGTACTTAAACACAAAAATAATTTGTTACCCAACAAATAGGAATAGCAGAATTACTTATAGATTATTATTCCTAAATATCCATCAGTACCTAAAATTAATTTACTTAAATGATAAAACCTGATAAAATCAATGAAAACTGCACCATTAAACATAACTTTTTTACTGAAGAAGCTTAAATAGATAGTTCAATCAAGTTCGGTGTAAAGTACAGAGAGATTACACCACAGAGACGGATGAAAAGCGACTATTCCAACTAAGTAATAAATAATAAAATCGCACAACAATAGAGTTTCTATCCAGAACCATAGCAATATCGTCTTAACTTTCTTAAATTTCCAAAAACAAAAACTACAACATTTTATTTATAGACCAGGTATAAGTAATGACTATAAATAATAAGAATAATGTTTTGTATTTTTGTCTCGTAAAAACATTAAGGTAATAAAAAGAGCAGTTTTAGTTCAATTATTCCACTTATTACAAAACTAAAGAAATGAACAACTGCGTAATGTTAAAATATGTTAAAATGACCAGCGCTATTATTAATTTTACGTAAGTAGGAACGTAAAACATAGACAAGATAAGAAATATGACACACTTCCTGTATTTTCAAAATAAAATGTGTATCGATCGTAGTTTTAGTGAAATGTTTATAACAAGACAATATTTTAAAATAAAAAAAATATATGTGTTGATGTTAGATTTGCAATTGTGCTGTAAATACAATTTTCGACTTAAAAAAATACTCAATTGAAGTTTTTGGGTGCCAACACAACAATCAACAAACGACAGCGCTGTTGACGTGCGTAAAGTGAAAGTGTCACGTCGGCCAATTTGCTGTCAGTAATATTTTTGTTCCGATATTATTTCTTATTGGCTGCTTATTGGTACGGAATTGTTCTCGTTCTATAATATTACTAAAAATATAACTGTTGTCTGTTTTATGAAATTCTTGTTTTGTGCATATCATATCAAGTTAAGTTCAATATCTTTTTGATTTAGGTTATTGCCGGGGAAGATGGGTGTAAAGCCAGCAATTGGACGTAAATCTAACAAAAACCCACCTATATTTAGCCATGAATTCGTTATTCAGAACCATGCAGATATCGTATCATGCTTGGTCATGGTCTTCCTGGTCGGGTTGATGGTTCAGGTACGTAAAATGTAGTTGCCACGTAAGCCGAACATTTTAATGTTTTTCGTTACAGATGTGATTGTGTTACTGTACAGTCGTTTAATTAACTGTTTTACTTACAGTCGACGAGTCCTGTTGCCAGTTTATTCATAAGTTTGCATCATAATGTCAGTGGAGTGGAGCCCACGAGAGAAGCGCCGAAAGGGGAGCCATTCTTTTATGAAGCTGGCTGGAAGGATGCCTGTGCAGTGTTCTTCTATTCTCTCGTCTGCATCGTTATGCATGCCATTCTCCAGGAGTACTTCTTGGATGTAAGTGATTGTATGAAAAGTTAAACACTTAATTAAATATTTTAGAGCTCATACTAATATATACCCTTTATTTTTAGAAAATATCAAAGAAATTCCACTTGTCAAAGTCACGATTAAGTGCTCTGAACGAATCTGGACAGCTGGTAGTATTCCATCTGGTTACTCTGCTCTGGGGAGGTGATGCTATTCTCCGTGAAGGATTTGCATTCAACATTTCACAGTTATGGGATGGTGAGTTGAATTTATAGATCTCAATGAACTTTGTAATTTTATTTATGGCATCATGCTTATCAGTGTTTTTTTAAAGGTTACCCAAACCACCCAATGAGTTTCCTGCTGAAACTGTGGTGGATTGTACAAGCTGCTTATTGGATCCACACCCTTCCTGAGCTCTACTTCCAGCGCATCAAGAAAGATGAATGGGCCGGACGCATCAGACAGGCTGTTGTGGCTTTCACTTTTGTAGCTCTGGCTTATGGATTCAAGTAAGTGAATTTATTTTCTTATTATTAAGGGCAAGGTGTTTTTACTTACAGTTACATAGTAACAGTAATTTGGTATGTGATTATTTTATTTACAGTATATTATACAAGTTTCTTACTGTTTTGACTAATTTATAACATACAGTTTGTACGAATTTCTAGATTTATCTGTACAATACTTGTTATTAATTTTTATGTTATATGACATAATTATATTTTAACATACTTTTAAAAGTTGTTTACTTACACCACAAATTGTATTTTACAATTTGTTTTACTAAGCTTGCATTTAAATTAATGTCAAATGTAATAAGCAAAATTTTAACTTGTCTGTTATTTTAATGATGATACAACATAACCATGTGTAATTTGACGGGTGTGCAAAGTCGTTCTGACGATGCACTGCTTGCTTGTGATTTCTTGAGGCATTTGTCTGAAATTTATAAAAAACCTACTCAATTGATGTAATGTGATGTCATGAATTGATAAAGTTTTTTTTGTCCATAGATTCCAGCGTGCAGGTGTCAGTCTGATTGTGCTGCACTCCCTGGCTGAGTTTGTAGCTCACGCCAACCGTCTCAATGTCATCCTCAGAGGAGAAAAAGAGGACTTCTTAAATAAAGGTAAGTAATACATACAAAATCTTGGAAATCGAAAGTTATCCACTACATGATGTAGGCCTTACCAAATACTTCCTGTGACTGCTTTCGGTGCTACCCATCTCCAGTCAGTACCAGCAACCTGAGCTGAACCTGAGACCTAGTAGGTTGCCTACTTATCCACTCCAGATAAAATTGCTACTTGTACCTATTTTGGAAATTACGTACATTAACAAATTTTAAATTAATAGGTGTGCCCTACAAGAGTCATATAAAGTCATAATTTAGAAATAATGTTACACAATACATAGGTTTTAGAAAACTTATGTTTTTATAATCATCACATACAAGCATATACAAACTAATAAATACAGTTATAGTATGAGTACAGACTAATCACTCCGTGTCAATGTTTGAGGTGTTGACTAATAAGACTGTTTGTGCAGTAATCGGGCTGCTGAACGGCACGACGTTCGTGCTGGTGCGGCTGTGCTCGCTGGTGCTCGGCGTGCTCACGTTCTACTTCGGGCTCGCCGGCGCCGCGCCGCTGCTGCTGCGCGTCGCTGCGCTCTCGCTGCTCGTCTCATTCCAGGTAACACTAACTCTTTTAGATAGATAGAACTTTAATTAACCACAGATTTCCTCTAAGGACCTCCTTAGTAAACCATCCCATGCCATCTCCGAAAAGCTTAATTTTTGAGAATAAAAACTTCCCTGTCTAGTCTACCCTGGACACCTTAACCTTGTTACTTAAATATACTGTCATACAAATTATTACCTATTTGAAAAGCGGTGTCTTTATAATCTTTTTTCTTTGTAGGTTTACTTGATGTTCAACTTCATCTCTGAAACCATGAAGCAGCGACAGGAGTCCCGGCAGTTGGCTCTCAACAGGCCGAAGAAAGAGAAGAAGGAAAAACCTAAAAAGGAAAAGGGTAAATAATTTTTAATCAGTTTTCTTAAATGCTACGTTTAGATGTGTCATAGAGAGTATTTAAATTTAAAAAAATATTTAAGAACTATTGTTAAATTAATTTCACTGTATTTATTGTTACAGTTAAGAAAGCCCCCGTAGACGAGTCGGACCTGCCCGAGGTGGATCAGAACACGAACAAGACGCTCCGGCAGCGGCAGGCGGCCGCCAAGACCAAGTGAAGCCTCGCCGCGCGCGCCGCGACATGCACTCGCGACACTCCCGCTGACACCTGTCAAGCTCTTACTAATTGACAACATTTCATAGATATCACTCGAAGACCGTTACGGTAAAAAAAATCTTTGCTTTATAATATAAGTATAACAACAGTTTAGGGTATGAAATATTATGTATTCTCTATTTAAGTAGACAGGAGGAATCGTTAAAACTATGAAGCGTTGTCAAATTTAAAATAAGCATACCACAAATCTTGGCCGTTTGTGCCAGGCGTGCATTAGTGATTTACGACATGACATAATAATTGTCGAAACGAAATCTTTTATTGACTGTACTTACGAGAATTATTAAATTAGGATTACCATGACACGATTATAGAATTTAGCCGTCGCAAATTGTGGTACGTTTTGTTACATGTCAGAAGAATTATCAACGACGTCCGATGTGCATGTCTGAAGGCTCTAAATAAATGAAATAGTATGGTTGTCCTCACCCCGTCGTATCTCAGTCTTTCCACTAACATGTCTTTCGTGTATTTATCTTCCTACATTCAAATTAAATAAATGTAAGTGTCGTCAAGTAATCGTCAGAGCACAAAGTATTTTGATGTTTAATTGACACCATCTATACTTTGACAATTGAAGTGTTTTGAATCCGCTCAGATGTATTAAGTATACATAAGTAGATAGAAATAGATGTACTGACCCGCTGCTCGGTGTTCCGGGCTAATGTAATTTACCTACGTAAAACGTTTAGTATCTTCAACTTTACAATGCATTTTTAATTTCCGTCTGATTTGGATAGCATAACATCTAATTGTCATTAAAAAGTATAGTGGAAACAGGGTTGTAAAATATCTCCTAAAGTGTAAAAAATAAATTTCTAGGTTAAATGTTGTTTATATGAATATATTGATAAGGATTACGAGGTACTGGTACTGTGTGTTCAAACACTTTAAAACGGAGGATGCTGCATGTTTATTTTGCATTTCAGATTTCTTAACAATTCCAAAACAGTTTTTTAATATTAAACGATTATTATATTTTTGTATTATGAATTTTAATTTTATTGTATAACAATTTTTATTTTGTGACGCATTATTTATTGTATTAGAATCTGGAGCATAGAGACAGTATACAATATTGACAAGCCCTTAACGTGCACTAGACGAGCCTGTAATTTTTAACATCTCAATTTTAGAACAATGTATAAGAAACTTTGTGATCAAAACATTTTGTCTCAATTTTTACGTCGGGGCTCGAAAAAACAGACAGCCTTTATTCTCTCAAGTTAATGTGTAAAGCGCTGTCTTGCTCATCGTGATGTTATTGTGGCAGAGTCTATAAAGTCGTAATTCTATGTACTGGAGTGAGGAAGGTTTTGTTTTGGTGCTGTCGGGATTTGTTTATTTCTGCCTGCCTCGCGTACGGTTTGTAGGATTGAGGATAAGGTATGTGTCGGCTACGCCGTGAGATTGAATCCATGATTGTTATTAATTTATGTGAACTGTGCATAAATGAATTATTCTTCCTGATGTGAAATTTGTGCTCATAATTTATAGTTATTTTCTCGAGAACTGTCAATTTTAAAAAGCTTAATGTTATTTTTATTTCAAAATAAATTTTGTAACAATAAGTAAATATTTTTTTTTATTGCTTGCCTATAACGTCCATCTCATCTAGGGCCGGCTGACGGGTCCAATTCTTCTCGGGACCTACATAATAACAAAAACAAATAAATTTGCTTTTGAACATGGCTCGGTTTTAAAACAAGTAATTACTAAGTACTTACTTCTTAACCTACATATACGTAACTAGTTTTTTTTTTATTTATTGAAAAATAAACTAAATAATATCTTATTTGGTAGGTTATTATGGAGTAAATTAATATAAGTAGAACCCAATTATGCTGGAAAAGTGATCTAGACAGGTGCTATTGTTAAAATATACTTGGGGATCTATGACGTTCGATCGATACGACGCCACCTCGATACTATATAGATTGCTAGTGTGGAGAAAACGTATGATCTAAGAAATTGGCGGCGCGCTTGTCTTCGGCATAGGTCCCCTGTTTTATTACAAGAGTTCTACTTTCGGGTAGCATCGGTACCTATTCAATTACGATCTCATCTCGGACCGTTAGAGCGAGCAAGCTTGGCATGCACAATGCATGCGACGATGGTACAGTCAGCATGAAATTTATCGTAGCTAAAAGTTGACACATAATTCCTTTCGTCTAGTTATATTGTGTGTTAATTAAAGCGTGTTCAACTGTAAACACTGGTGGCAATAAAGAGATTATGATTTTATACGTTTGGTGTTACTATATATTTGATACTGTGTGCTGACTGTACAACACTTTCAAAGCTTCACTTTATGACTGATTACCGAAACGGCAGGGTCTAGTAAATTTAAGTCAATTTAATTTAAATTAAGATTTTATGGAACGCAATGTATCTACCTAGGTACTTAGATGATTTTTAAAATACATTCCCTAAGTAGGTTCTTATTTGTAATAGGTGTTTAAAGTTTATCTGAAATGTTTTTTTACCTTGTTCATAAATCAAAATTAATATAGGTACCTAATGAAAACTGCGATTCCACCTGTATCTACCTACATATTTGGAAAACGTTTCCCTAAGGTTCAAATAGGGGGTATAAGTATAACTTGATATAAAAAACTGGAAATTGATCAGGGTTAAAACGGGTGTTCAAACCGAAATTTACGCGTGCAAAGCTGCGCTCGGAAAGCTAGTACCTATACTACCTATGTATATAAATATGAGGCACGGGGTCTACAAGGCAGTGCCTTCACAGCATCCGCGCCGGCTCGACGTGCCACCATGAATCGCGTGACCTTGTATTTGCTCCTGGCCGTGGTCGCCGTAGCTCTGGCAGGTTAGTGCCCTCTCGTTTTTGCCGCCAACCGATCCGTCTCGCCTCTAGGTCTTTTTTGAGTGACTTTGCCAAGTTTGATTGGTAATTTCCGATAGTTTATTTTTGTGTCCAGTAAGACATTTTCAGAGCTTATTTTTGCCGGTAATGAAATCTGTAAACACCTAACAAATTTCATCGCTTTTGCCAATGACCTCTTATTTAGTCTTTACTAAATGAGTGAGACTGAGATACGGTTAAACAAGTAGGTAGACATAATTTTGAAAACGTAACTTTGTAACCGACAGATCGATATAAATGCAATCTTATAATATTTTCTGATGCCTTCGCGGTTATTACACAATGGAATGAAACACTATGAACGGATTTAGCTTGCGTATTTTTATTTTATTTTATTTGCTGACGTTTCAGATTATTTACAGTTTCCATAATCGTAGCACGACTGAGCTGAAAATAGTCTAACGCTAAAGTCAAATAAATAAAAATACGCGAGTTAAATCTGTTTATAGTAAGTTGTTTCATTCCAATGCAATTTTATACTCAAATAGGTAACCGACATAAATCCGTTAGGTAGGTACCTAAGTAGTACATTGATCTCTGCCAAAATAATTACCACAAAGTGGCTACGTTTACCTACATAAACGCATCGTGGGTTGTTTATAACTTTAAGACTTAAAAAACAAAACAAGCTTAACAAGAAGTCGGATTACTCACAAGGTTGAGATCATCACTAACGACGTGATATAAGCACATCTTTTGTACTTAATTCTTAACATAACCTTAAGCTGTCGTGACCATCGCAACGATCGAAGTGTTTATACATTCGATTCTTACCATTAATACTCAATTATAAATATATTAATAACAAAAAACTGGTCAAGTACGAGATAGGGTTTCGTACTGTAGGTACCTACTTACATGACTGGTTATGTATCATTTATTTTCTAAAATTAGGTAGTTAGGTGCCTACTTTGGAAGTATTTACTTACTTATACATGTAAAAAAAATAGATCCTCTCAATGAGTAGGTACTTACTGTAGGTAATAAGGTCTCAAACCTTTGCCACAACGGTAGGTACTTAGGTCTACCTACAGTTAAAAAACTCTTAAATTAACTAAGTAGTAAGTAGGTAAGTACCTAAATAAAAAAGTATTAAAAATATTTACACAAATAACTTCTACAGGCCACATCAAGTATCATGTAACCTCTATAGTACCGACCTGAAATTAGTTATAGAACAGTTATGTGACCACCCTTTGTAAAAGTTATAAAATAATTTATGATATCTCTATTATTACCTAGCTAATGCTTTATGAGGCTGTAAGGAGGGATCAGAAGTCTTAAAGTGCACCTCTCGCTGCTAATCTTGTGTCCAACTACAAGGCACGTTCAAGATTGTAAACTATAGTTACGAGTTTATGGCATTTATGATTATGGCGTGAGGGCGACATATTGGTGTCCGTCAAGAAAACGGTCCTTTCGGAATTATTAGTTTCCTATTTTGTTCGTTACCTTGACTACTGAATTGTTATAGGTAGAGTATCTGAACTATGTGACTAATACTTTTTCACTTTTTTTAACTAACTTTAAAAAGGAAAGAGGGTTAAATTTGTTAAGTTTGATTCTTATGAAGATTAAATATGAAAAATCTTTTTTTCTTTGAGACTGCGATACATAGACAAGACAAGAAAGGATCGAAATCTTTACTAATATTATAAACGTGAAAGTTTGTGATTACGTAGGTATATAAGTATGTATGAACCTATGAATGTTTGTTAAGTACCTACCTATTCTTATTTCGCTAAAACTACTGGATGGTCTTTATTGATACCTATATCTAAACTTACATCAGAATAACAGATATTTAGTCAAGAAGGTAGGAAAAATCTGCCACCTGCGAATTGCTCTGGCGTGCGTTACAAAAACTGTTAGAGTTACACGTATATTCTGTAAAGTACGTACTAATTGCACACGAAGTCGCGGGCTGAAGCTGGTTAAATATAAATAAAAAATCTTAAAAATACATACTCTAAAATGCCACCAGCAATTAGGCATATATAAGTCTGTCTCCAAAGACTATAACTGCACTTTCAACGTACGCAAACACGCCTCGCGTCTCACGGCGTGAAACAATGTGCAATGAACAGTACTGTTATGCTTATGCTTTTAACATTCCAGAAGGTCAGTACTACGTCCCGCGCGCGTACTACACGATCGACGCGGAGGGGCACGCGTCGCTGCCAGTGCCCTTGCGCCGCTTGCGACGCTCCCTCAGCCCATTCCCTAGGATCGCTCGTGCTGCCAAGGCTGAAGCTCCTTCTTGTAAGTATAACTACATATTTCGTTTTGTAAATAACCTGAACGCTAATGCCAATTCAATAAAAAAAATAAGTAGTAGTAGGCTGTATATATGTCTTCATCATAGACCTGACCAATAGTTTCGCTATCAGAAGTCTGTGTGGAACTATGATATTTTTTTTTATTGTTAATATACATGTTGTTTTTACGGTGGTTTTGTATCACCATGTACCCTTTTGAGGGTATTGCAATATAATAACATAATTAATGCGATAGGATTGTAGATAAAACCTCCAAAAACTTTTAGAACGAATTCCAAATAAAGACCGCAAATTAATCATTACATCTACGAGTAACATTGGAAGAGATAGCATCTGTACGTAAATGTGTACCTATTGTTTTTATTGTAAGAAGGTCCGAGCCTAAGTACAGTTACTCAACTCTTGAGTCGAGTCATTTGATAATTGCGGTATAAGTGGGTTCATTGTGCAATCGATTGTTTTGGGTAGACCTTTGGCTATAACCGTAAATCAACGCAGTTGAAAACTTCGTAGTTACATAATTGTACAATATTTGTACTCAAATCGTAATTAATAGCCACTACATTAATTAGTACAATTAATAATGGATGACAGGTCTTTTAACTAATTTTCAATTAATATGTCATATATGGTAAAGTTTTTGTTGCGTTGCTCACTTCACATCTCGTCCGGATACACTGCATGACAGCATCGATATTCGATGTAATCCGAGAATCATGACGAGGCAATAACATCACTGACAGAATGAGGAAGTCCTTGCGAATAGGTAAAGAAGCTGAATTTAATCACGACTTTCCAATAAAATCAATGTTTCGAAGCACACTGATGTAAGCCATTATAAAATAGGAGTCACGAACACTCTTATAAAGTAAATACCTGATCGTTGAAAACTCCTTTGTACTTAGTTTCTATATTTAGGTCTACAGTGTAATGAGTCTATGATATTAATTATCAATTTTAGCTCTGCAACCCAAACATAGCTATATCCCTAAAATATAATTGATATATGGGTAGTAACTGTGTCCAAGCACATAGTTATCTCAGAGCTATTAATGATTTCCAATAGTACAAAAAAGGTGTTCTTAGATTATAATATGACAAGTATCTTTTTAAAAAAAAAGACTACATTCCCATCTGTGACCTGGATAAACATTGTAGACCTACGCAAATGAGTATTTGATAAAAGTAGAACATCGCATGGACGTGCAGAGCAGTTTTAATAGCCGTCAGCCACGTTGCATCGAGCAGGCCCCGCTCTCCTAACGGTCGCGAATCACCGGTCAATGGGCTAGCACAGATAAAAAACATCCATGAAATCATTATAACTACTTACTTTCTCAAGTAGATTAAAAAAACCGGAGTACCAACTTGAACTTCAATTACTCATAGACAAATGTAGATGAGCCGGTTTAATGAGGTTATTTAAAAGCACGTTAAATAAATCATTATCATAAACGTTATTTTAGTCTATTAGTTGAAATTACTTATTTTGAATTTATTTTAGGAGAACTCTTTACTACGACTCAGGTAGTTTCTGCCAATTAAGTAAATTTTAAAAATTTTAACTGCATAACTTTATTCTTAAGTTGGTATAGTATGTATTTTTTTTTATTTATGATTTCTATTTTAAATTTCAGTCGACAGCGATGCAAGTGCAGCAGCTCGCGCCTACAGCCAAGGTGTCTATGGCAGCGGCGCCTGGGTGCAGCCTAATGCAGGCCCTACATTCGGGTAAACAAATAAATTACTTCACAATCATTATCATTAAATTTTTGTTTATAAATGCCACTTGCGAAGAAACTATTCAATTACTTAGTCAAATTGATATATTAAAAACCATTTTTCAAAACACAACAAAAAAAAATATAGATTTATAAGTCGAATAAGCGTAATTACTTTAATAAAAGTTAAGTGTATTTAAAAAGCATTGGCTTCTAAAAAGTTATGACATCAAGATATTATTATTATGATGCTGACCCGGTTATTACACTGTAATGGATTTAACTCTCGTAACTCTACACCTGGACTATACCTACCTACTTAGTTCTTAAGTAGGTACCTAGGTACGCAAGTTCACAAATCCGTTACTTACTATAGATATCTACTCGGTTTATTCCAATTTTAGTTACCTAATTAAATATTTAATCTTAAAAAAAAGACGCTTAAACAGACTACCTATATTAATTAGGACTTTTGTTAACTTTCATAGTTGTTTCTGCCAAAGAGGTATACGTAGTATTTATAAGCTGCGAATAATACCTACAATACAAATAAACGGAAAATAACATTAAACATTGAGGTACTTTGGAATGAAACAACTTTTAATTTAACGGATTAAACTCAATTTTAACCGCGAAGGCATCAGAAATTATTATTGAGGTACAGCCTATTTGAAATGAACAACTGTGTAGGTACGATTTAACTAGCGCGTCACATGCTTGTCTGCTATGAATATGGGAAAGTTAATAATTTATGATGCCTTCGCGGTAATTATACATTAGAATGAAGTGATTTGTAGGTACAGTTATGAAACTGTATAAATCACTTTAGCATAAGACTATTGTCAGCTCAGTCGTGCTGCGATTATTTAATCTGTAAAGGTTTCGAAACGTCAGCCAATAAAATAAAATACTTACGCGAGTTTCATCTGTCTATAGTTCTTTAACAAATTCAATATAGGCACATAAAATAAATCCATTGCGATTGTTTACTTGCCACGTGTAACAACTGCGAAAACTTAAAGTTTTTATTGTTAACGTTTATTATAACAACCATAAACTAAAAACACTTTTCACTTCTAACCTGTTTATTTTTGTGTGTTTATAGGCATTAGAAGATCGAAGCAAAACTAGAGTAATCGTGGTGTGGGCTCCATCAAAACCATAGATAATAGAGAGTAGTTCTTTCTATGATCTGTGATCAAAGCATTTTCCATCAGTTGGACGCACCGCGCGCATGCGCCGCGCCGCCTGCGCGGGCGCACTCGCCGTTTAACTGACGGAAGACCTACCTACTTACTTAAATATTTATTGTAATACTACTTAAGATTAATAAAAAATAATATGTGAAGATTGCTTTTTTCTTAGCTGATAATTGTTCTATGGGTACCTACCCCATCCTAGGTGGCAGATTTCAAACAACGAGTAACAGCATCAGTTCGACTTGATAAAAAATGGCAGATGCTTATACCCGCTTTAAAATAGTGTAACTAGTCTTTAGTGACCTGCGGTCTGATAAATCCGTAGGCAAGTATCTGCTACAGTATAGATATAATTATGTGAAGTTTTGAAGCTGGGTGAATATTTGAGTTCGTACATATTACGCGGCAAACACTAAAGAACTATTGAGACGTGGAGGAATCTGAGTAAGATTATTTTTTATATATCAAATAGAGCTAGTTCTATGTTTAGAAGTTTATGACATATTTATTTTTTGAATAGAAATATTTTTTATAAATTTAAATATTAGCCAAATCTCATTACCCGTCATGTCCCAAATCCCAATTTTGATCAATGAATGATCAAAATGATTCAATTATATGTCGAAGATTGTATTTTTAAGTAGTTATTTCTATAGAATAGAACTTTGTTTAGATGTCATAAAAATTATACATCTTAAAGAGCACTTTTAAGTAGTTTGTCATCGCTTTGAAAAATGTCCATGCAGGTACCATTCATTACCATTGGTGAGAATGAACTAAGCCATAATCAAATATTCGCGCCATATTATTGGTCAAACTATTGACGCGGCAATCGATCTTAGTTGTCGCTAGCGAGCCAAACTAGTCGCACGCGTGTGAAACGATTTCCCGCCAAAATATAACGATCTCTTCGTACTGTTATACGGTTTGTCAACATTTTTATCTCCTCACCATTGGAAGATTAATTGGCAAGTTCGTTAATGCCTTATTAAAGCCGAATGTACCAAAAGACGTGTCTATGGTATGTGTTTATATTAATATGTCAAATATAATTTTAAGTCTATTTAATAATGCACAATGGTCAAAATTCGTAAAAATCTCATTCCCGTTTTTGAAATTACCGTTTATTTCCGTTTTATTTTACAAACGGTAGTGAGATATTTTAAATGGTAATGTGTATTAATAGAGTATTTTAATTTTTTCTTTTAAAACTTTGATAATTATAATTAGGTAGGTATTAAAAACTAATATTTAGAGACTCATTTTCTTTAAATCATAATTATATTGTCATATAAAAAAATATTTTATTATCATTACCATTTAAGGTCACATTACCATTTCCATGCAAATCTCACTACCATAAGTATTATTTCTCTTTACCGTTCGCATATTTCATACATTCTGATTACCATTCCTAATACGGTAATGAGTACTCATTACAGTTCGTTAAAAAAAAATAAAAACTGAAATATGTATTTATTTATTGGTTATATTTACGTCCCTTTATTTTTTTTTTCATATTTATATATTAAACCTTAGGTTAAAAATATAAAATACGCAATTTGAAACGATATTTAGATTTTTTTTTCAAATGCCCAATATGTACGAACTCAAATATTCACCCAGCTACATGCTTAGCCTAGATCTGTTTCGGTAGTGTGACGGGGTAGGTAATATGGACATTTACCTCGGACGATTCTGGTAAACAACCTATGTTGGGCAGAGTAATAATGAGTAGGTAGGTACCTGGGTCTATAAAAGAATGAATGAATTTCTGATGCCCTCGCGGTTATTACTACGATAACTCGGAACGTCATCAAATAAAATTGAACACTTCGGTTCGATCCGTTAAATTGTTTCATTCCAATGCAAATTTCTTAAAATTACTTATTGATTGGTCTGCTAATAAATAAATATTAATTTCGACTGTCAACATCTCAGATTTCACTGTTTAGATATGAACACAAACGAGAATAACATTTACTCGTAATTAACAAAATATAATAAAAGCGAATCTGCTCATACACAAGGAACAATTTGCCAACTGCAAAAAAATTAACAAAAAAGTATGTAACTCACGTCAGTTTTAGTTTTTGTATAACGAATCATGTTTGGGTTTTAGGAAACACTTTGGGTAATTGCCGGAATAGCAGATGACCTTGATGGGATTTAATAAAATATATACATATTACTTGGTGCGTATGTCCAAAATATACATGGTTCATTTATTTTAAATTATTACCACCAACATATAAAGTTATAGATAACGGATTGGAATGCCTTCTAAGTATATTTTTTTCAAATGACACAATAGCCAAGTACTTATTAAGTACCTATGTGACTGTGATGTAGTTATTGTGCCATAAGTGGTAGAAATCAAATTCAGTGTCGGTGATAATAGCATAGGTATGCAATTTTCATTGTGCACATTTTATCAGAATAATTATGACGGAGATACTTAATCTTCCTTCCCCTATGCAGATGGAAAATCATAAAGAGAACTATACACGATATTGTTGGTATGTAACGTGCCAACCTGTACATAAGTAGTTTAATTTACTTACCTTTTTTTTTACTGAATACTGAAGCGTAGTTGGCCAGCTAATAGAATAGGCCTTTACTGCAAAACCGGACGGGTGGCGAGCCTCCAGATAGGAGGCTTTCAAGCCTTTTAATTTAACCTAAAATTGTCTCACTCCTAAACACGGGTCTCACCTAATATAACCTCAAGTATAGTATACAGTCAGCGTCAGAGATAACTGACCCCGTATACTAGATAATTATGCGGATAGATAATAGATATACGGTTACTAGGTGGGGTCAGATATCTCTGATGCTGACTGTACTATAGGTACTTTTTTACTAGGTACGTTTACTTTTAAAAAACTTTTAGCATAAAAAGGAAAAATCACCTTCGGCTAGGAAACATATTGAAGGTTTTCTTTAAAGCATAGGTACGAGTAACTTAATTTTGATCATAAATTTCGATTGCGTAAATATTTACACTGTATTCTAGTGTAAGTTCTTGTACCTAAATATTTACGCAATTGAAATTTATGAATTGAATTATATACCGTTGTTAACATTTTCAGACTACACACGTTTAAATCTTAACTTTACCTTTGTTGAATTATGATGTGACTTAGTTAGATAAGTGTTATGTTTAGAGGTCAGCATACTTTTATGGTGTATTGTGATTACTATAAATTGCTATAATTCATGTGACACTTGGTTACTATTGTATTTAAACTATGAGAGCGATTCACGGCGATATTTAATAGTCTATTGACATAAAGTTACTGACTTAATTACGTAGAAATAAATAAAACATAGTTGTGTTCAGTTGTTTAATTAACCAATTAAATGCTTCTGTATTAAGAACTGATCCTTATCTTTTAAATGAAAATAGTTTAATACTGAAGAGAGCCTCCTTTAGATTTATCTTCTATAATACCCGTATTTAAAAAATAAGATAAGTACATTTTGGTTTTGAATGACTATTGACCTAAGACCACTGATTATTTGTGCGGCAACTCAAGTCTATATTGGGGCTTGTTGTACTGGTATCCACCAGGAGTTGGCTCAGGGGCCGGCGCCGGCGCAGGAGCGGCGATGGGAACATGGGGCGGAGTCACGATTACTGCGTCATCAGTTATAGCCACGTCACGACCCGAGCCCCTGAAATTCTGAGGGTACTGCTGCTGGTAGAACTGCTGGCCTTGATAAACCTGCGGCGGTACTTGGTTGAACTGAGGCTGGGCATATCCAGACACAGCATACTGGTTATAGTCGTACTGAATCTGATTAGGAGTGTAATAGTTGGGGGCGCCATATTGTTGGGCGGGAGGGCCGTACTGCGTGGGGAGACCGTATTGGTTAGGAAGCTCCATTCGACCAAACATGTTCCCTAAGAATGGGAATTTGTTGGTCAACGTTGCCCAGAAGCCGGTGCCTCCGACTTGGTTGGTGCCTTGTCCGTTGTTCCACTTGTTCCAGAACAACCGCTGGGAAGGTTCTTGTAGGAAGTTCGGGTCGACCACCGCTGCGTACGGGTCGTTCGGGCCGATGTTGTACGGCGCCTCCCTCTGCGGGTAGTAACCTAAGGCACTGCCTAGAATGAAAAAGTAATATTAATTTTGGTAAAGCATTTTATCATAAATAAGCAGATTTTTAATTGTTTCTTTAAAGTATTTAAACCCGCTTCACATAGGTATAGCGTTACCTACATTCGGTCGGCGTAAGTTGGATTAGTTTTTTCGTAGGTACCTATACAATTTTTACTGATATATTTATTATTTATAGTGTTTTAAATACATTTTTCCATATGTGATGCCTAATTACTAATATACAATTTAAATAATATTAAATGCTTTCGTGGTTATTACGCAATCGAATAAAATCATTAGAACGGATTTAGCTCGCGTATTTTATTTGCCGACGTTTCAGGACAGTTCAGCTCAGTCGGCTACGAATATAGACACTGAAGTTTTCAAAAGTAAATCCGTTATAGTTGTTTCGTTCCAATATATTTTTTTAATAAAATTCACGTCCAGTTTCGGAAAAAACACGAGACTGATTTTTTTTCATTTTCAGTAAAAAGCACTATTGATACAATCACGTGTACAAGCACAATATTTACTTCACGTACCCACAACACAACACAGTAGAACCAGGGGCGCATTCATTTTAGGACGAGTTTCGGCGTCGACTGCATCTGATTGTTGTTCGTCTTTGTATTTATACCTCCACTATTTGTTCCAAAAGGGGGACCTTGAGGAGAATTCTTGTAACCCAATATTGATAGTGTGAGGTAACGTGGAGTCACCCAGCGGCCGGCGTGGACAATAGGCGCGACATCTAGGTGACTCGTGGCCGCATGCACAGGCCGTGCCGAATCCACGCGTGTTTTATGCAAAACTCCTAACACCTCGACTTGGACTTGGAGTGGTAACTGAAATGAATTACGTAACCAGCTCGTGAAAGCGAGGAAAAAATGCAAAACACATGATTTACAAGGGGATTACGTGTATTGGATACCTACCCGTCTGCTTTATTTGGCTTAACCAGTATAATATATCTTCGCTTTATCCTCAAATATCTTCAATTAATTACTTACCTTCATTGAAATCATTTATGAATAAACGTTGTAACTTTTGGGAATATAAGGGATCTACAATATTTTTTCCGGAATTAGGTATTAGTAGGTAAACCATTAAATTACCTACATGTAGCTAATTTGGATACGAAGAAAAGTTAATATTAAGATATTAGATTGGTAACAAAGCAATTTATTTAGGTACCAACACACAGTAATGCTACAATCAGCTCCCAAATCTAAATCACCGTATCTATCTGACTAGATAGTAATGTAATAATATATGTACCCATGTAACATTATACCTGCTAGGTATTGAAAAAAAAACTGGTCACAATCAATACTTCTAAGGTATAAATTGACCCTGCGACCTTACGAAATAATGCCTATACAATTAACCTCTGAACCTTCTACAGTAGCCCAAACATCATTATCGTCTTTTGTGTTTATGATTACAAATTTCGCAACAATAAAAAGGTTTTATCTCCTGGTTATCCTTGTAAGTAGGTATGCCAATGGATACATCAGTCCAAAAAACAACACAACCAATGCTCACCAAATATTTCAACGAAGATATTTCACCTAGATCAGAATCATAAATAAATTCACAAATAGCCTCTAGAGTCTAGCCTTTTGCCTCTAATAATATACGTTAGGAAGCTAATAAAAGTAGTAAAATTTTATTTTTAAATGTGCTCTTAATTTAGTGTGTAGGACCTTCAAGATGGCGTCAAGCAGCAACAAAATTTTCTTGCCAGCATTTGGCAGGAAATAAAAAGTATAGTTATTATAAAAAAAATGCTTTTTGAGTATGTCATGGTTTTCCAGCCAGTAATGTTCAAGCGAATAAATCAGCCTGTATATGATAAGGTGTTTTTTGTGAAAAAATGCACTCGTACGTACATGTTTACTCAACATAATCGGCATTATTCATAAGATAACAAGTATTTGTCTTCGCCGGTTGTCACGGCATTGTCCGGAGAAGCGTTTTGCGAAATCTTTACTCAATGCGAGCTTACACCGTGGAGCCGTAGACCTCGGAACAAATAGATAAATCCACTAAATTATTAGTAGGTACTTGGTATGTTCATGAAGCTTGCTTTATGCTAGGTACGTAGGTAAGGAAGGGTGTGGGTTCGAATCCCATGGGGGGTGTTATTTTTTCTACTCTTGTCTTGGTACAAATAGGTATACTTAATTATATTTAAAAACTAACGGTATTGAACCAAAATATTGTTCGAATTTCGATTCATTAATCGTATATGGTCCGTGTTATGCATTCGTGTGTCAACCCACACCGAGGTAGTTTTGAGATATCGGCGTTTAAAGTTTTTTGAGAACATTCTTCTTTTTCCGCTTATTTTAAGCAAAAAAAATATTGTTATGTGGTATCATTTTTTTTGTTAAAGTGCATAGATTTAGGATATAAATGTATTTATTTCAATAAATTCATAATTAAATAGAAAATGCAGAAAAATGGTTAATGCTTAACGGCTATAAGGTTTATTACATTTATCATTTATGTGCTAAGCCACATAACACTATGCAAAATTCTAATTTGTTCTTTTATAATGAATATATTTTACACTATTTTTTTTTTAATGTAAAATAATAAACAACTAACGTATTAAAACTTTAATGTAGGTACTTATTTATTTAGTTTTTATTGTTATAATTTGTTTTAAATAACATTATAAGTTCTGCTAAAAATGAGAAATAGGTACAACAAGTTAAACACTTATATTACTTCAATTACTGAAAAATCTCAACCAAATTGACTAATTATTATTATTTTATCATATTTAATTAAACCAATAATATATACTTCCGTACCTAAAAAGTTAATAAACCAGGTGGTTTAAAAACCATTTATCGAAGAGTTGATAAATTGTGGCGACAATTCGTACATTCTTTAATATTATTATTTATTATGTGTAATATTCAATTTTTTTTCACACACATTTAAATCTAATGATACATATTATAAAAAAATATCGGTTAAGTGCGAGTTAGACTCGCGCACCAAGGGTTCCGTACTATAAATAACCTGTAGGTATATATTTTTTTAATGATGTCATTTTAAATGTATAGTTTTCGTATTTTTTTCTTTATCCGTGCTATATGACGTTACCTCGGACCTACTAAATTAATTTAAGATACTGAGTTCACGAGGAGTACCCTGTAGGTTTTGATTCCTTAGCGAGTGTTAAAAACTTTTGTCAATCGCGGCATAAACGGCGGTTCTTTTGATTGCGTTGGTGATTTTTTTGTGATTATGTTACAATTCCAAGGGACTGTAGTGCTGAGTATTTGATATTACTTTGAATTTTAGTTTGATACCTACCTCCACGCGTTACTGAGGTAAAGGATCACACAGACAACAAAGTAATCCTGTAAGGGTTAATTTTTTTTCCTTTTAAGATACGGAACCCTAAAATATTTTATTTAATATGATTAAAATAATAATAATAAAAAAATAAAATTGGTTAATATTTTTAAGTAATTGAAATAATATTTAAGTGTTAACTTGTACCTATTTCTCATTTTTAGCAGAACTTATAATGTTATTTGATACATGTTATAATACAACAATAAAAACTTTAAATAAATAAGCACTTACATTAAAGTTTTAATGCGTTAGTTGTTTATTTTATTACATTTTCTAAAAATTAGTGCATAATATGTATAGGTACCTACTCGTTTTAAAACAACAAATAAGAATTTTGCATTAATGTGTTAGGTATGTGGCTTAACACATTAATGCAAAAATACAAATCTGACATGGGAAATAAGCAATAATGTGTTATGTGTGGCTTAACACATTAATGCAAAAATACAAATCTGACATAGGAAAAAAGCAATAACCGATTTTGTGCTCTAGAATATTCTACGATTTTTTTTTAACAAAATGGATTGCACTGCCGTATTCCTCATGATCTATTTAATAAAACTGCATTCATAACTCAAAACCCGATTTTTTGTGGGTTGACACACGAACGTTTAACACGGTCCATATATAGTTAACTAGCGGCCCCGGCAGACGTCGTCCTGCCGGTCCGATTGTTTCGTCAGAGTCTTCTGTCACTTACCGTCAATCACGTATATGGGAGTATAGAAAGATGTTGATTTTACACTTTTTCAAAATGTTTTTAAATTTTCTCCACTTACAAACCTTCCCTGCACTTCCACGAATAATTCAAGACCAAAATTAGCCAAATTGGTTCGTGCGTTCGGGAGTTATAGCGTCAGGAAGGAAAACTCGACTTATTTTTATATACTTAATAAAAGAAAAAGAATAAGGAAATTTGTACTAAAAATAAAATTGTTTTTTCTTGGCGAAATAAAACAATTATACTTAATGGCTTTAACTTTCATACATACCTAATATAGGTAAGTATGTCTGTATATTAAAGTATAACGTTGTACCTAAACATTATGTGAAATCACTTTAGACTTAGGCTATCGTAAGTTCAGTCTGCTACGAATGTGCGAAAAGCAAAGATTTCGAAATCTCGATGAGACTAAGTAGGTAATATACTTAACTACGTGACTTAAATCCGTTATAATTGTTTAATTCCAATAGTTAATAACCGCGAAGTCATCAGAAATCATAATATTTTAATTACTTAGGTACGGATACGTCTCTTAAGTTATTAAAGGATGTGTAGGTATATTAAATTAAGAGTGGAAAAAGTGCAATTAAGTATTTAAGCAATTAAAATGTTGTAGAGAAATATTATAAATACCAATTACCTACAAAGATTTGTGTAATTGTGTTATTTGGAAAAATGATGACCATGAATGATGAAATTATAATGACCATGTTTAGATGCCAATGTTCTGAACGAAGCATGTTGCGGATTTGTTTTATGTATTTAGTATTAGTATATTCATTCTGACGAAGCTTGTTGCTAATTTAATGTTGTCTCAACCTATATTTTTGACGAAGCCTGCGTGTGGATTACATCTATAGATATGATTGCTAATAATTATGATTAAATAAATATATTGATTTGGAAAAATATCATCATTTTAAAGAATTGTGTCTCGTCTTTATCATAGCTAGGTAAGGAACTCTTAACAAAAAAAACTCATGAAATTTGCTAATGTAACCTGTTGGGGATTTCCATATAAAAAGAGGTAATATGGAACCTCTCCATAAACACTAAATTACACAAAACCGGTTTTCCTGTTTTTTTTTAATGTCTTATTCGTATTTTTAATTTACCAGTTCCTTCAAAAACTAAACAAATTATTGTTACTTACGTATGTATGTTAATAAAATTAAACAGTTCTGTGAGATTCAGTAGCGTTGATATTAATCCCTAACTTATCTTTTAATCTGACCAGCTTAAGTTTAAAACTGATTATGGCAATAGGGAAAGTGGTCACCACAATGGGTCAAGATATATAAGACTAGGGTTGCCATCATCTAAAAACTTAAAGTCCAACAAAAACATTAAATTTAATACCCAGAATAATTGGCTGAAATGGAATTTTTCCTCTGCCACAATTTTTTTTTTGTATTTACAAAAACAAAAGTACTTATTAAGTTGTCTCTCGACTAAGTAGGAATCAGTTTTTAAAATTACGTTGACTTAATTTTTTTTAACTAGTGCTTTTTTTATATAGAAGTTCAGGACACTTCAAAGAGCCCCCCGATAGGTACCTACCCGGCCAATAAATTTATCCTACGAAGAACTGAATGCCTACCTACCTACTCGCAACTGAACGGTTGACAGCCCTACTCAAGACACGAGAAAGACTTAAAGCCACTCGTCTTGCCGGCAATGCGTGACATACGACGACATGCAGAAAAACTTACAAGTAATTATGAAAAACGTTGGTAAATTCAAATACTTTAATCTTCTCATTACAAACGAGGTCAAACTACTTGCAGCATATTTGCGTATAAAACAGATTTAGCATTTAGACGAAGACGTAGGTGTATTTGGTCATTCTGTAATGTTGATCTAGCTGCTAGGTATAGATACTAAGTAGCAAGCGCGTGCAATGCCGAGACACGGTAGGCAAATTTAGCATTTATAAGATGCTCTCCTTTCCTATTTAAGTAGGTAGACATTTAATATAGATAGCTAAGCGGACATAAGTATTTAAATAGGCTTTATTGATCATTAATCTAACATAATAACAGTCGTCTATAATACATAGATAGGTACCTACTATATTTTAAACATGCCTACCTGTGGTCATAACACTGTCCACATATTAGTGCATGTAGGTACCTATTGAAAGTTATAAGTAAAATAAATATTTTGTAGCTAAGTTTGACTTATCACATGCAAAAAACTATAAAATCTGGGTAGGTTGCCGTCCACGGCTGAACCAATAAGCATCTAAAATTCAACTATTTTTCGTCAGAGGTATCTAGGTAGCCTGGTAAACTTAGTGCATGCGGTCATTGTACTTCGAGGTAAATTACTGGATGAGACAACAAATATGGTAGTATTCTACAAGTATCATAATGAACGCCCGCGGCACATTGACCCGGATACACAGAGGACAGGCGCGAGCTACCAAACACGTGATATATAGGTACAATGTTATTTAAATCACTCTCCCTTATTTATATTCCTTCGTCTTATAAGTAAATATCTTGTTAAACAATGACATTATAGCACCTGATTGTAAACAAGCAGAAAAGGAATGATGATTTCGAAAGGAATTGTGAGGAAATTGTTAACCGAAAGATCTTATCGTTTATTTTTAATTAAAGAAAATACTTGATTAAGCAATTAACGATGTTAAATCCCCTTTGTTTATGGGAAAGCGTTTTATATGCAAATATTTTACTTCATTAAAATATTGAAATTAACCAACTATTTGTAACGTTAAAATACCTTTTAAAAAATCTTAAAATATCTTGTAGGAAGGGACAAGGTACGCTCTCACAATAAATATTTTGGTACCTAATATTAAAAAAATACTTTAGGCTAAGTTAGTAAGTAGGTTACATACCACTGAAAAAAAATGACTGTTTATAATAATCTCGGTATTAAAATAATAAGAAGTCCTAGTACCCAATGGGCCAGTCAATTAAATTTCACAATACGAAGAAATTTCGATAAACAAATTTAGAAAATGTCATCGAAATAGAAACGTTTTCGAATGATGATTACTACCTAGATGTGCACAAAAAATAAAATACCTAAGTAAAGACAATCCTTTAGTATAGGTAATATGTGCCTAGGTAGGTAGTACCTACTCTACATAAACTAGTTCAAATTACTCAGTTGGCAAGCACCTCGTGTGTGATAGGATACGGCCGTGACAAGCCTTTGTGGATAATCTGAGTGGGTGAAGGAAGATTGACAAACTATTAGTCAGCCCTTCTAACAAACGAGGCGTTGTCAACGGAAACACAGTATCTACTGTACATGTTTTTGCTTGGATATAATTGGAATAGATTTGGGACAGCACGCAATGTCATGTTTTTTTTATTTTTTTACCATCTTGGGTCAACATAAGGTTTTTCATGATATAGGTATCACTTTGAAGTCGTTTTATAATGTAAAGTTAACTAAAGTTTTTACCACTGCATCTATTGGGAGATCTGTGGATAATTGAGAAATTCCTTATGTTGATAATTAGCTAAGCATTTATTTAATTAAGTAACTAGATGGGATCTAAATAAGTTATGGCACTTAATATGTTACGTTTGATAAAAAAAAACTAATCTCACACTAAGTATTTACCTACTTACAACCCTCCTTCTTTTTTTAAGTTTGTCGGCGAACTTCTCTGTATTATTGTTTTTTTTTATTGTTTTTATATCATTTCGTATTAGTTTTATTTCTCTAGTAGGTATAGCAAAATAGTCGATCAAAAATTTAATTCAGTAGGTACCTAAATTCAACTTCTATTAAATGTACCTATGTACATAATATTTATTAACCTTACTTACCGACTGGAAAAAAACAATAAATTCTAGAGTGTCTTAAAATAAGAAGCGTTACCGAGATTCTGTTGAAAACATCCGTATTTTAAACTTTACCTGTAAGTAACATATTCATCACTTAACATTTCATTAATAAGTTATTGTTAATGAATTATTTATCGAACAGTGCAGCATCCGCGATGTGTGTCGTGAACAATGGACGAGCACAGCGTGATTGTATCAGGAGATATACGAGACGGCTCTCGTGATTTATGATCGATGGAGCTGATTATCGGCCGCTTATGTCCTAGGACTATTAGGACTAATGGGAGTAATCGCAGTAATTTTCCTATGTTGTGATAACGACTATAATGAAGTTTAATATATAGCCTGTCGCGTTGAGATTTAACCCGAGGCGTTTACGCCCGGAGTTCTACTTCTATTTATAGGTTCCTTTTCAGTACCTATACTTATTTATCATACCTTAAATTGTACAAAATATTGCTAAGGTAGGTGTACAAAGTTGCCCACTACGTGATATTGTACACCTACTTTAGAATTGATAAATCAATAATAATGCCTAGATATTTTATGATTCTATAAAATAAGGACTTATTAAGGACAACGGCGATGGTCAGGGACCTTTCGATAAGTATAGGTAGGTACTTATAACAACTACAAAACAAAAATTATAATGAAACCATCATTTAACCTTCTCGTAGGAGAGCGTTATACAAGCTAGGTATGAATCTTCGTTACGTCTATTTTACACCAGCCTGCAAATTATGTCCTATGTCAATATTTTTATCAGCCTGATATTTCTAAACTAAGTATAACTAGGTACCTACTTAGGTACCTATGTATTTGTTGTTAAAGGTACCTAGTTGTATGCGTCCGTAATTCGATACTATCGCGACTATCGCACATCGTTTATTTAATAAATATTTACTTGTAAAAAATGTAGGTAGGTATCATAATAATACATGTATGCATTAGCTTAACGGTAATTACCGATAGGTATATATTTTATATTATAGGTATACCTAAAACATCTTAAGTTAAAGATAACAGTTCAAAGTTCTTCCTAAGCTCATGAGAAAAAACTGATTATAATCAGATACTTACGTGTAATATTCAAGCGGCTAATTAAAGATTTCTTTGAATACGATTATTTTTTTGCACCGAAACTTCTGTTAAGGAAAAACCACGTTAGCGGAAGCATCTATTTACGCAAGAGGAAGTTATCATTACGTTGAACTCATTTCGCGGCTTGTCATGTCAGAAAGCTTCAAATAAAAAAATAATACCTCCTTTACGCACTTTTTTGTCCTCTCAGTTAAAATTTGATCCCACAAAAAATTGCCTTGAAATGAGTAATTAGCAGCATTTTATGAATATGCATTAGCATTAGGACTTTTAACCTGGACTAGGCTTATAATGTCATCCCCCCCGATGGGTCCTCGCCTTGCCGTGGCGGGGGGGCTTAGTAACCGTGGCTTGGTCACCCACGGTGAAGCGAAGAGGGATCCGAGGAGGGGGTCGCTCCGACTGGGCTTTGGGACAGCCCTAGTTCGGAAGCGACCAAGTCCGGCCTGTATGGGCAACTGGCCGGACGGACTGTGGGAGGACGACTGACGTCCTCAGGCAGCCGAGGCGGGTCGCGGAGGGAGAGGACTGTCGGTATTGCGGTGCGCCGCTTTCCCTATCCTTCGCGACCTGGCGGGGCCGCACCGTCAGATGCGGCATCGGTGGGGCCGCAGGAGAAGAGGAGTGCCGGTATTACGGTGCGCCGTTCTCCCTATCTTCTGCGGCCGAGTGGTAAGCGGCGGAGCCTAAGATCAGATCCGTCGCTGGGGGTCGGAAAGGCTCGCACTCACGAGTGCTTGCTTTTCCGGCTCCCATGGCCTCCGGGTGACGGGCTCGGGGGAGCTTTGGAACCCGCACAAAGGAGGCCGTGTGGGAGGGCGCGTCTTGTTTTCGGACGCGCCTGACACGGAGGGGGGGGTATGCGAATCCCCCAGAGGAGGGCCTGCCATTATGGCGGGCATCCGCTGCCGGGTTCGCGGATGTCAAAAACGTTCCCGTGTTCCCGGCACATGGCGGAGAGGTGGAACACCATGAGGTTTTAGTGGGTAGGCCCGTCTTGGCGGGAGAGTCCCACATAACCACACTGTTCCCCCGGACGGTGTGGTATGCGTAATGCATTTCCTCATGTAAAAAAAAAAAAAAAAAAAAAAGGCTTATAATGTCATGGTAAATCTTCCAATCAAATAATATATAGGTATCTGTGATACCTACTAGGTAGCTAGGTAATGAAAAAGTTTTAGGTAGATTCTTTTCACTAATATCGTATAAGATATTAATATCGTATCTAACAGAATTAATTTTGTACTTTTATCGGTTCTTTTCTTTTCGCTATTTTATGTCCAAACCGCTGATCCAATTTAGATGAAATTTAGAATTTAGATAATTTCAGTACCGGGGTAAGTACCTACTATTGGTCACTCTAATCAAATCAAGGATAGGAAAGGGTATGAAACTTCATATGGAAATTCGGTATTAAGTAAATTTATCGAAATATTAGAAATTATAGCGCTTTGTTTGTTTAAGTTTTCATCCTAATTTCCTAGTGATAATTATTGACTAAATATAAGTACCTCATTTTGCTTTTCTTAGAAAGTTCGTTTTGTTATTATTAATACATAAACGATTACGCTGCTATGTAGAGGTTTAAAATAATAAAAATATTTCTTTAAATCAGTATTTTTTACTTAAATTCAAAATATGGCTATACATTACATAGGCATAAATTATTTCACACAAAATATCACGATACCTAAGTTTTAAATATCTTAATTAAAAAGTTGTTACAATAAGTCTTGATTTCCGTTTGAATTGATCATCATTATCTTCGTCCGTAGCCTGAAACAAAAAGAAAAAAAACTTAGATACTCAAATAAAGTACCAAGGCCAAGCTTTACCCTGTTAAACGAGGGAAAATTATTTTTCCCCAAAAATAAATGTAGTTGACTACATACTTAGTTATATCACAACCACTGTTCCAAATATTATAAAAACCATTTGAGGCGTGTTTTTAGAACGCCACAAGAAATATCAAACAAGGTTTAAACTAATAAACATAATTATTTAAATATTAAATTCCTAATTACTTGCACTAAAATTAGTAGTAGGTAATTTGTATTATATTGAATATCGTATAACGTTGTTATGTACCTAAACTAAGCATGTAATCTTTAACTGACTTAGTTTATGTTATAGATTTATCTATTTAAAGATAGGTACTTAGGTAGATTTGTGCTAGCAGTTCAATGCGAAAATGTTAAAGATGCTGTACTCACTTCCTTTAGTTGGGAACCCAGAGGCAGCGTGTGCGCTAGCCGAGCTGCTCGCGAAGCTTCCAGCGTGGCCATACGAGCCCGCGCCGCCGCCGCTCGTCGCTCCAGCTATGCTTTTGGCCGCCGCCGCTCCTAGTCCATAGTGATTTCCGCCATAAGGGCTCCCTCCGGAACCTCCACAGCCACCACCACATCCTCCTGCTGGACTGGCTCCATTGTTCAAAGCGCCAGAATTAGATCCCGCCGCGGCGGCTGCTTGAGCGCCTGCAGCTGCGAATGATCCACTTCCACCTCCATTAGGATTGCCATAAGGTAAATTATTGACATTTCCATTGGCGCCATAATTATTGTGTTGGGCTGCGTCGTTATTGTGTTGGGCTGTGTCGTGGGATCCAGCAATCTGTTTACCATTATAACTAGCTGGGCTATTAGTACCAATCTTTCCATCATCGTAAGGTTTGAGCAGTCCCGGAGGACCTCCGAAACTTCCAGTATAAGCGATAGCATTAGCACTGGCGGATGCGCTTGCACCGGCTTTTGCTGCACCGTTTGATCCAACTTGGGAAGGTAATTGCCCAACCTGAGGCGTGCCGCAATCACCAGAAGCACAAGGAGGCTTATAAGCACCCGTGGGGGTAGTAGGTTTGCTGTTATACGCCGCAGTGGGAAAACTAGATGGGATTCCGTGCACAGTTGAAGGAACAGCGCCGGTTTCATGATGATTAGGCTGACTTGTTGGGTGTTGCCCGGTATATCCCGGTTTGGAGGGTAGAGAGTAATCGTTGGGTTTTAAAATGCCCGATGGTCCTCCGAACCCGCCATTATAAGGTACAGGTTTCTCCTCAGTGGGGTATACGCCGCTTGCTGGTTTAGAAATACCGAAGGATCCAGACGGTACATGAGCCGGAGGGATATGAGGACTATTGGGTACATGAGGAGCAGTTGGGCTGTGTGTGATTGAGGGATGAAGGCCAGTCTGAGTCGGACCATGCGGACCAGTTGGACCGTGAGGTCCAGCTGAGGCAAGAGTTCCGGCTGGAGAATACGCACCAGGTTGTGCAGCAGGAACGTAAGAACTGCCTGGAGTTTGAACCCCTACAGATGGAGATGTGTACGGTGGCGTGTAAGTTATACTGGGTTTGGGCGGTACTCCTGGAAAAGAAGCACAGTTAGCAGTTCCACAATTCGCGGAAGCTGTAGGCGCAGGTGGTGAATACGTTCCTTGTTGGTAATTAGGAGCTTTGGAGTTTCCTAATCCCGTCGGACTCGTCGGCGCAGGATAGCTGCCACAATTGCCATTAGCACAATTTTCTCCGGGGCTTGATGGATTTTGGTAAGATGATGTTGGAGAATAATTGGGTATTTTATTATTATCATTATTGTGACTATTGGGTGCACAGTTCGGAGTTGAACATTTGGTACTATCTGGTGATTTTTTTTCGTTAGTATTAGGAAAACTAGGGGCATGATAATTTGGAGAATACGAATTTCCATTATTGGGGTTATAAGTGCCATCGGGATAGTTATTGCACGTTCCAGTCAAACACGGACTATCTTTTCCTCCAGCGGCAGGACTCGGATATGTGTTCTGAGCAGAGTGATCATAATTAATTGGTAATCGTCCTGTTCCAGGATTGTTTACATCAGACAGGCCACAATTTGGGGAATTGCACCCCTGTTGGTTGGAGTAATCCTTAGGCGTTGTTAATTGCTTAGCCGGGATATTCGAATCGCAGTGTGGCGAATTACATTTTGGCTTTAGGTTTTCAGATGGTAAATTTGAGTTAGAATATGGATAAGGTGAACTGGCAATCGGCGTAGGTCCACAATTACCGCTGGAACAATCCGATGACGGAGGGTTATAGCTGGAAGACGCCTTATCATATTGGGAGGCTTGGTCAGATGAAGATTTCTTCGTATCACCTGCTCCGGCAATGTTTACAGGTATATCATTGTTTCCGTCATCATTCGATGCAGCAGTAGGTAAGGAGGGCGATAAATTGCATTGTCCCGATTGACATTTAGTCTCGTCTCCACAGTTAGGACCTTGGCAGCTGGGCTTTTGATTTGGACAATTTCCACTGGCACAGGGAGCGGTTTGAGAATATCCAGGTGACCCTGCTGATGCGGCGCCAGCAATTGCCGCAGCATTAGCGCCACTTAGCGCTTGGAAACCGAGACCGGAATTGCTAGAACCATTCGGGCCGGCATGTGATGCGCCTTCCTGGCCTTTTTGGCATCCACCAGTGGAGCATCCTGTACCTGGTTGCCCGGCGACGCCTGAACCGCTGTAGCTGAAGGAACTGGAACTGGAGCTAGCGCTAGACGAAGCGAAGCTTGATGAGGACGACTTGGAGAAACTGCCCGAATAGCTGCCACCGGTTGGCATAGTTAGAGGGAGATTGCTCAACCCGGCAAAGGCTCCAGCGGCCGCATTGGCTTCAGCTAAAAGATAAGAAAAACTGTCATAAATACTCTTGTTGTTTAAGACCAAAACAAGTTTTAAACAATTATTTATTGAAGATATCATTAATAATCTAATATTTTTTTTTAGTAGGTAGGTATTATGGATAGGTACAACAAGTTAATAGATCAAGTACATTCTATAGGTCCTTATAAACCTACTTGAAAATAAATTAAAAATGTCTGCGATATTTAATTCATAAATATAGGTAGGTACAATTGTATTATGTTAAAGGACCTACGCAACAAAATTTTATATGTAACTAGCGGTCCCGGCAGACTTCGTCCTGCCCGGCAAAGAAGCGCTGCATTAATCAATCGATTTGACACTTGTCATTGTTGCGTTTTTTTATACTATTTTTAACAAATGAGATTAATATAATTTATTTTTTACTGGAACGTAATAAAAAGTATCCTATGTCCTTTTCCTGGATCTAAGCTACCTCCCCGTCAATTTTCAGCCAAATCAGTTCAGCCGTTCTCGAGTTATAAGTGTTGTAACAAACCCGACTTTCTTTTATATATATAGATATAATTTCAGAAAAAACAATATTGGATAACTGGCTTATAAACTAACCTTTTGCTCCCGCGCCGCCCTTAACGCCATACCCGTAAGGGTGGGCGGCCACCACACCCACGAGGACTAACACAAAGGCACATGAGAGCTCCATCTTTGTGAAGCTTCGCGGCTACAATGTAGTTTTTCTCAAGGTGCCTGGCTTTATAAAGCGAATCATAACATACGGCAAAAAATCTGCCAAGACAGTCTCGTGCACAGCCTTAGAGGTCTCGTTAGGCGCAGGTTTTATGTAAATCCGCTTACATCCAAACAGTTTATTTTAGACCTTGATTCTTTTATTATTTATTTACCTACATCTACTAAATTATTTTTTTAATTAAATACCCAGGGTATCTTTTTGCCTATACGTAGGTACACATCGTAAATATGTGATAAGCTGCTCTATAAGTAGGTACCTACCTACTTATAGACCATTTAAGTATTTCAGAGGAAAAGCCATTTTAATTCAGAGGTTTTGTAAATTAGGCCCTTCTATTGTAATACTCAGGTACTTACCTAGAATAGTTAGGCATACCTACCTACAGTTGGGCATTAGGTACTGTATAATAGAAAACCTAACGACGGAAGATCTCTAAAACCTGTCTACCAATATATTGTATTCGCAGCGCGTAGTAATGGGTGCTGTTGACTTCATTCAAAAATATATTACGTAGATTGGTATCATGTTTGGTTTGAGAATGTTTCTTTACAGGGCGGAGCAGGGGAAACACGCCGTGTGCGTCATGCCGATCACTACAGGATCTAAGAGGTTGCTACCTGTATTTTTACATACAAATTGTACACTGGCTTCATAGAAACTTATAAATAGCTGTTCAGAAAGTAAACTAATACTTATTTATGGGTAAGTAGATAAAGGACGTAATTTAAATATTTACCTCGAAGTTATACCAAAACTTATCTACTTATAAGTATATAAGTTTCGTACCTAAGTAGGTATACATTCTAGGAGATAGTTAGGTAGGTACATTTGAAAATATTATTTCTCATTTAGGTAGGTATATCAAATACTACGAGTATAAATAATTACTTACACGAAATTTCATGTTGTAATATTTTGCAGTGACATTATAAATAGGCGTGTTATGTTAACAATTATTAATAGACACCCGATCAGATAATGTGTTATGGTTTTTTCTTCGTTCAAGACCAAGGACCTAGCGAACGGGTTCATTTACCTAATGTTTTACGGGGTGTCAGTTACGAAATAGCTTAAGGTTAAGTACCGATCGAAAATACCCGATTTTTTATTATAATCTTAGTATCATGTACCTACCTTGTCCTTCTTTATTTATCTATTAAGATGCAAATGTGTTTATTATGATCTCACCGCTGGTGACAATAGAATAAATCTACTGATGACAAATCGTTGTAGCTATGTAATCGCTAAGTTAGGCTTCCAAACAGCGCCACTAGACAACAAGGGCAAGTGAGAGCAATTTTAACGAATATGACGTAGGTAAAATGTATACCTACGTGTCGTATCTACTTCACCTTAACATGTAAAGGCAATTAGTCACGGCGGCTAGGGGTGAGATAAAAAGAATGCCTTTTTAGGAGAAAGCTAGATTTTTTTCATTTTTATCACTAAAACAACAAAAATAAGGTCTAAGCTATAAGAACGGCCCGATTTCAGAGAACCTATAATAACAGACGTGAACAGAATTTAGGGCGTCTTAAAATTAAAAACCTTACCGTTTATTTCCATTTAGGGTTCTTTGAAATCGAGTCGTGTAACTGAGGAAATATTATTGCCATTTAATTTGCAATTTTTTTTTCGAATTAAATACCTACCCTAGTTAACATTTCTATCATGAAGCGTAGTCCGTCCTCCAGTCGTGCCACCACAAACGACGTGCATGTGATATCCGGGTGACGTACCGCTAATTCTTCAAACATTCCCCGCTTGTATGGTCCATAATATCTATATAAATCATGTCATGAACTTGACTTTGACATAAACGGTAGAAAAATACCGATCCATAGAATCTGATAATAATGTGCACTTTTATGGCTTAATCTACATCCACGTTCTGATGGAAATTATGCGTTCCATCGTAAGATCTTCGCCGGTAACAGTCAGTTGTACCAATAGGCAATGAATAAATATCAAATATAATAAATGACCTACAGGCAATTTCCCAAGTAGGTATAGACAATCGTTAAATACCAAATGGACAGTTTATTACTACGCACCTATTTGGGAGCTTCAACGATGTTTTTATCTGTTAAAAAGTTGTTAAAGCTCACCCACTTAATACTTACTTGGACGTTGTAAAATAGGCCGCTAGCTTATAATAAGTCGCATTATCAATACAAGGTTCGTTTTTGTTTATAATCTTCAACGAAACTATTCGCGCAGCTATGACAAATGCATTTCTCAGAGGTCAAGGTCACAACAGCCTACATTTGAAAAGGATTCGACATAACACATGCATACATTTACATTTTAAACAATGCTCATTATATTGTTATGCCTACTGAAACCAAGTCAGTACTACAGTTCCGGGTTGATTCCTGGGTAAACCGTGACTTTGTGGGTAGTTTAATATATTAGAAGCCAAATGTTACTTGTTATTTTCCCTGTACGAAGTTAAATTTCTAAGAATTCACAACTCAAGGCTAATCTTAGAGCGGTATACTTGAACGCTATATAAAGGTCTTTGATATTTACTCGGAATCTTCTGTTATGTCTACTCATAAATGATTTATATTCAAAAGGTGCATTTGCATTCTGCATAATAATTTACCTTGTGATGAAAATTTTTCGATCGAACTTTTATATAGTAGATACCTACTATTTTAACTGTCTGCACTCATAACTCAATATTGATAATTGATATCAAAATCCGTTGTGAAGTTTGAAAATGTAAATGAAGTAGGTCACTTCAAAAAAATGTACCTTCAGTTTATACAGAGTAGGTATAAAACGAAGTCGCAACAATTTTCAAGTTTCGTAATTTTGTTTTTTAGGAACATTTTAGACGACGCAAAGTTGACAATTCATAATTCTACATAACTGCCTTTAGTCACACTTTTTGGCAAAACTTACTTCCCGGTACGTATACTAGGATAAAACATTAGTGAAACAAGCACATCAGGGATGTTACCTTTATTCAAAATAGTAAAATATCTCCCTAACCAATATCTTAACATGCTTACGACAATTTGTGAAGAGAAATAAAATTAGTAATGCCTACTAAAAACCTAATTGTTTACATTATGTTTGTATCTAGAACATTCGAATCACTACGTGTACGGGTCCTTTGTTGATGCGTCCAAGTTATATGAACTCGTCTGGTTCGCGCGGGGCGTCCAAGTCGCGGTAGTGTATGACCGGGCGGAACTCCGCGCCGCCGCCCCTTTAACAAGCAACCACTACGTTAGGAACCTCTCACATTACACCACAAGACACAATACCTCTCACTAACAAATAGTTCACAACTCTATCCAAAAAGGGAATTCAAATAGTTGTCAAATAAATACAAACGTACTCGTTATTACGGTAATTTGGAATAAGTCAAATCTCGGCTTCCCAGAGTTTATAATGAGCCGCTCGGAGAGTCAAGTTCTCGTGTTTGAATTCAGTTTCCATACCACGCCATTAATTGAAAATTGCACATATAGGGATCGTGTTCCCCGTAGATAAAATATGTGAACAGGAGTGGGCAAAATATTTGTTATTTTGGCAATCGTATGGTTCAAAATTATACTTCTTTACTTATGGTTTGATTGCAATTCAAGGGTGAATTGCAATCGTGTTATAAATATGACTTGTATGAGTACTTGAGGCTCCGTGCAACCCTTAAATGATCTATTAAAGATCATAATTAAGAAATAATAATTAAAAACAGGATACCTAAAAGAAAGAAATTGATAGTAGACATAAATATTTCATATATTTTATTTAAACTTTAATACAAAATGTACTTAGTTAATATTAAATGTTATACAGAAAACTAATGTCAATATAGCGTAATATAATACAATTGTAAAACTATATTAACGTACCCTGACAGTATAAAGGAAAACAACGGAATTAGGTATCGATTTTACAATCAATCAAAAAGTCTGTAATAAAGGTAAAACGATTTTATAATTACAAGATTTTATAATCAAAAGAAATATCGCAGTAGAATTAAGCATCAAATTACTTTTAAGATGACTAATAGTAAATTGAGAAATAAGTACTTAATAAGTAATTTAAAGGTGTCCGTCATCCAATACCTTTGTTTTGGAGGAGGATGAAAAAATAATAGAAGTGAGTTTAAACAGGTAATATAGGTACTTACATTTATTATCTTAATCGCCTCTCTATAGAAAGGCTTCGAGTCAATAACATAGGTTTACAAAAGTATTAGATACAATAGTTTTTATATTTCAATCGGAATGCTTATTACAAAAATATTTGCTATATAATTATATGGTCTGTCATGGGTTAAAGTACGGCTTAAAATATATCTCCGTTGTCGGGGAAGTCGAGATCGTTGTACGCGATAATAGGCCGGGACCGGTCGACATTTTCCCTGCAAATTACATCTCAACATTCAACAATTTTCCTAGCATCGATAATACACATTGAGAAAACATTACCCAATCTATAATTTCGCCACCACATTGCCAAACAAATAATTTAGTACCACTACTCGTCAAGGAGGGATGATTCGCACGTCTAAAGACCTAACGTCACAGTCGATATGTCTCTGTGTATTTTTTGACGCATAGCCGCCTAGCACGTAAGGTTTTTGTTGCACTAGAAAGTATGTGACACTGTCTTACTTTCTTCTTCAAGTATCTGACACTGTCTTCTTCAAATAACTGAAATACAGATAGTGACAAATGCCTGGCTACTAAATCCTTACGTTCTAGCACCCAAGGGCCTAACCTCTCCAGAAAAAAAAAACTTAAAAGACGTGTCAATATATTTAAAAGATCTTTAAAAGGGACGTATTTATGCCAAACTATTTCTACAACAAACACACAAACATACGGAGTACATCAAAACTGATAAGTTCAACTGGCTTTCTAAATTTTGAACATACTCCGTATACATCCGGTATAATGTCGACAAAATAATAATTTAAGCAATCATTCCGAAGATTTATAATTAATATAACAATGTAGAATTAATTTACTTAAATAACATAATCACGGGGTACTTCCGCGTGATGACACGGATTGATTGTAACGATGTTTTAACGAGCGTTAAACTATGATAAATATGACAAACATCCTTAACATGTAATGACAATGGCGGTAATTTATTTAACCTTTTCACCGCCCCAGTCGGCAGTTACCGACTACAAAAAGCAGTACCACTAGCGCCTCGTCGGCCCTTACCGACTGAAAGTTAGAGGCGAAAATTATAAGTAAATTAAAAGTTTAGTATACAAATTATGAACTTTTATTATTGGTTAAAGCCTAAATTACCGTAAACCTAATACGTAAACGTGATACAATATAACATCATTGAATAAATAAACATTTTTGCGCACCATGATAAAATGCAGCAAATACGGCCCGTACTAAAGCCCTAGTCGGCGATAACCGCGGCGTAGTGCTGTCACCAACTGTGTTTTGTTTGTTGCAATACACGTTACGAAAATTTTAATGTAGGTGAATTTATAAATGTGTAGTTCTATAATTGTAAGTTCACTAATTAATTTACTTGAATGCGATTAATTAATCAAAATGGGAATAGTAAAATGTATTTTACAGCATATTTTGAACACTTATTTAAATTAGTCCCGCGGCTATACACGACTAGTCATGTCTGAGATCGGCTCGTTCAAGTAAATAACAAACGAAAAAATTGTATATTACTCTAATTTTTATCCTGTATACCTCTGTCAATTATTATAATGAAGTAGTTCGACGAGCAACCGAGACAAGTGTTCTAGTTTAGGTAATTATGTATATTAAATATTTACAAACCTATCGTTACTTTATCTAAAGCACAGGCAACCAAATAGGGTCTTTGTTAAATAGAAAACGACTTCATCCAGGTAAAGAAATGACCCTTTTATTAATGTTTTTTTCTACCTGAAACACTCATTAGCAATAACAATAGGCTTAATTTTTGTGAGGAATTCTTAGTAAATATGTAAAGCACACCGCACGTGCAGGCGGTATTTCAAACGAATTCCTGGAAAATGCCGACTATATGCTATTTGTACTTCCTAAATAATTATCGGAATTTATTTAAAAACTTTGTTTATAAGAAATCTAGGTACCTACCTAGGTACTGCATTTTATTATTGGTTTGTTGCTAAAGAATGTGTAGGATTTTTTCTTTGGACTCCCTGCCAAAATGTCGATAAATGCAGTTAACACATACCTACAACAGTTTCACATCTCTAGAATCAAAGCAATTTGCAGTACCTAAAAGCCCGGGTCGGCCGGTGCCGACAACGCGTGACGTCATCGCGTGAGTAGTGTGGTGACTTTCGTCACTAAACTGTACTGTAAATAATGCAAATATTTTGATCTTTTCATTATTTAATGTTGTTTTATAAGGTTAATAATCAATGAACATGTAGTAACAACATTATTATATTATTCTTTTGACATTTCTTCGACTTTTTGGTTATAATTATCGAGGAATTATTTTAATATCGATACACCATTTCCAAGTCACTATGGTTTCTCGATCTCGAATGCTTGTTTTTGTTCTGGCGTCACAGGCTCAGCGTTTTGTATTGTTGCGTGGCGGCGAAAAGGTTAAACGATTAATGTTTTTATTATAAGACTTTTAAAGTTATAATAAATATGGCAACCGTGTTAGTTGAAAGCCTAGGGGTCTCTTTATACGATCCGAGCATAAACATTATTCGAATCGTGCATAAATAATTTCTCACTTCAAAGAAGAAGCGAAGATCTCACTTCAAGCCGTCAAATGATTCTTGCTAACCTCGTCGATGTTGGAAAATTCTTTTGCAATATTTTAAAGCAAAAATGTGTGACGTCGGCAGAGTTAGCACGAGGAATAATTTAGCGGCTCGCTGTGAGCAGTGAGTGTCGGGTGTAGTGGGTGTGTGTGTCGGGTGTAGTGTGTGTGTGTCGGGTGTAGTAGGTGTGTGTGTCGGGTGTAGTGGGTGTGTCGGGTGCGCTCACCTGGGCCTGGAGAAGCGCGGATGGCGCGGCGCGTAGGGAGCGGGCGGCGCCCACCCGCCCCAGCCCCAGCGCCCCGCGCCCGCGCCGCCGCCCGGCCCGTACCTGCAACACGCGCAGAGTTCACACGGCTGCACGGTGCACAGAGCACGGTGTACCGTGTACAGAGCACAGTGTACACGTACCAAGGCCAGAGGCTCCGCGAAACACTTTGGCGCGAGTATTTTCGATCCTTATAAAAAGCTTCAAGATGGCGGTCGTATTATTTATAAATTTTGACGATACGATTCCATTCAAATTCCGCGGAACCTCGAACATCCATTTTGAAAGCAATATAATAAAGGTCCAGTACTGAAAAGTTAAAAATTGACGGTACCTACAAAATATAGTTCTATTTGGATAAACAATACTTAGACTGCAGCAAATGAGACAAGAAGTATGAAAATTAAAACACGCAAAACCAGTGTCCATCATCTGTAATATACCACACCAAACCATATTTCGTATGCGCCCAGCCCTGAATTATATATTCTCCTATGATTAAGAAATAAACGTATATTGTTCGGGCCGGCGCCTGCCCCGTCCCGTTCCGCACTCCCCGCTCGGGTCGTCATACCACTTTATACCAATATTTGGTAGCACGGCGCGTAGCCGAGACGAGCAACATTCGGAACGTGCCGTATAAACAGCCCGGCCCGGTGCGGCATGGAGGGCGGTGAGTGCGGCTCGGGCGGTGCGGGCGGTAAGGGGGGTGGTGCGGGTAGTGCGGGCGGTAAGGGAGGTACGTACGGCGCGGGCGGCGCGTGCGCGGCGGCGGGTGCGTGGGGCGCGTGCGGCGCGTGGGGCGCGTGCGGCGCGGGCGGCGCGTGGCGCGCGGGCGGCTCGGGCTGCTGCGGGCGGCGCACGTCGCGCACGTACGCGTTGAAGTACGCCACCTCGCGCCGCACCTCGTCCACCTGTCGCCACAGACACACACGTGATTAAATACATAATATTATAATCGAAGTGAGTAATGGAGACGACGGTTTGAGAAGTCCCGCTGTGTTGCGTTCGATCGGACTAGGGTGACAAGGAAATATGTTCTCTTTGATTTTAATTTGTTTAACAACTTTCATGAGTGCCGATTCGAAATGAAATACGTATGAATCTTCAATCTCGTCATGTAAGCATAATTGTCACTTGAGTAACAATTCTATTACGAGTTATAGTTATTATCTTAACTATGAATCGAAAATAGTGCTATTTTCTCATTAATCAACGTATCGAGAATATTTACCTTTTCCGCGTGCTTGTTAAAAATGTGCTTCCTAATGAAGTCCGGACCCTTGAACTTCTTGCCGCTGAGGGGGCACAGCCACTTGTCCTTGGAGAGCTCTTGAGTGTTGGCTTGAACGAACTTCTCCACTTCAGAGTCGGGGTCCTGATAAGCAAAATAAAAATAACTTGTCTATTGTTTGTCTACGAGGTCGGTAAAAAATAAGGTTTACAGACATATTTTATGTAAAAATAATTTAAATTAATTGTTTTAAGCCGTTACCTTGATGCCGAGCTTCTGCAATTCTTCGTCAGAAAGAGGCTTCACATCTTGTAGGAAAGCAGACATTTTACCTTCGAAGGCCTTTATATAATCTTGTATTTCTTGCTGTGTCGGCTGTAAAGAACAAACAAAATAAGTGAATTTAATAAAAAAAAATCTAAGATGTGATATCAAGACATATTTGTGATTCGTATCATAAACGATCAACTCCCGCGATGACAGGCGACCGACCTTGGTGGCGGGCGGCGCGGAGCGCGCGTGCATGATGCCGCAGCGGTTGGGCATCTCGTCCTCGTACGGGTACTCGCAGTGGTTGTAGTAGTCCACCGAGTGCACCACGCGCAGGTACAGCACCAGCCGGTCCAGCACGCGCACCAGCTCCGGGTCCGCCGCCTCGCCCTCCCCGCCCTCCCCCGTCTCCCCGCCCTCCCCTGCACCGCCGTCCCCCGGGGCCGTGCCCAGCAGCTCCTCCTCCTCGGTCGACGCCTCCTCTATCAGGTGCTCGGTTATCTTGTGCAGCACCGGGTTCTTGGAGTTCAGGCTGAACGTCTACAGTGACCGACAGATTTCATTAGAATCACAGGACGAATAGAAGTTTTATCGGATGAAATATAAACCCTGCCGGGCCACAGTAAATAATAAAAATATAATCGTATAGGTAGCTGCGCGTACCTCGTGTCCGTTCCCCGCGGTCTCCGCGGCGCCCGCGTCGTCCGCGGCGCTGTCGGCGGCGGCGGCGGTGTCGGCGGCGGCGGCGGGTGCGGCGGCGGTCCAGAGCCGCGAGCGCGTGTCGAGCAGATGCGCGAGGCGGGCCGCGAGCCGCGCGTCGGCGCGCAGCACGGCGCGCTGCAGCGTGACGCCGGACACGGCGCGCACGCGGCGCTGCAGGTCGCGGTTCACGATGGCGCCCAGCTCGCACTCGCGCAGCTGCACCACACAATTTAATGCACGATCAATATCACGATCGCCAGTATTTCTGTCTAGCTCCGAGCCTCGGAGAACTCAAAAATGTTCCATATTGCGTAGTACAGTTTAAATGAAATTATAAAGATCGGCTAGCCGGTCTGGTAAGAATATGTTTACGATAATTTATTACAAGGAAAGTATTACGATGAAAGAGTAAGAAATTGTCGAAAAAAAATTTTTTATATCTAAATATTATTTACACATCCATCATCATATTATTTACTCGCGGGGCGGCACCGTCGTGCTCATTACACGTGGATGGCCTTTCGGATGGTAACAAATAGGTAATTACCCGAATATTGTTTAGGTTCCAGCAGATGTCCTTGATGTTGACCTCCCGGCGGAAGGTGACCCACCCGCGGCGGAACCACCGGCGCTCCGGCAGCGGGTCCGCCAGCGCCACGCGCAGGAAGCCGCCGTATCGCTTGCACATCTGCAACCGACGCTTCCTATTAATACCTATAGCTGTCACGTTCCCTAGTCTCATGCGAAGTTACAAATTTTAGGATGACAAATAAATTTGTTCCAACGTAGTCATAGCCTCGAATTTTATTGCAATTGTAGACACTGTTTTACTTACGGCTTCGACTTCCGCTTTAGTGATACTAGGCGCAAGATTCCTTAAAAAGATGGACGTGGTCTTGTGGAGCGCTCTCGTCTCTTTCTTCTCGACCGCGTCGGCCACAGAGTCCGCTTTCTCGTCGCCGCTCTTCTCTTTCTCTTTGTTGTTCTCCGTGGTTTCCACTTCCATTTTCTCAACGCTCGGCGACTGAGACTTCTCCTTCAGTTTGGGTGATTTGTCGGGCGTTTTGGACTTGGATTTGGATTTGCGTCGCGGGGCGGTCTCGCCCTCGTCTTCCGAGCTCGATGAGGAGGAGCTCGACGATGAGGAGCTTGACGACGAGCCGGGAGGTGCTGAAATTATAAACTAACGTAAGGGTCTATGTCCAAATAAAGAGGAAAGTGTGACTAAACCTTCTGTCGGACCTATTTGATGATTGAAAAGTTACCTTATCTGGTATAAAATTATATACGCTATTTTTAAATTGCTTGGCTATTACAAATATTGTCGCCATGTGTAAAACTATGTCATAGAAGAGTCGACGTCATAGTTGTATATGTACAAGTCGTTATCAAGTAATTTGCGAGGTAAGGGTCACCATTTCTTCAGATGTCTTTCAGGTATAAAACCTCTGAACTTATGCTGTTATATATTATTATCAAGTATAAATCCGTTACAGCCGTTTATTGAATGATTACTTACGTGGCTCCTTCTCCGGCACCTCGCCCTCGGTCTCTGGTTCGGTGCCGGGAGCGGCGTTGAAACGGGAGAACATCTTCGCCTGCTCCTGCAGCTGCCGTAAATGTGGGTCGATCTCCATCGTGAGCGGCGCAGTCGGCTTAGGCGACTCTGATTTTTTATCCTAAAACAAATGATGTACATTACAAATCGATACAAATTTACAGACATGTTTTAAATTATAATTATTATGAAACATTACCTTCTCATCTTTTTTATCCGTGTCTTCTTTCTCTTCCTTCACTTTGACCGCATCTGGGTCTAGGTCTATGGTGACCGGTTCCGCGTCAGGTTTATCTATGACAAAAAAGTAATTACAACATGGACAAATGTACCAGAACACTTTGCATGGTCCATGAAAAGAAAATATAAGAAATAAGTTAAATGTTTCATATTGGAATGTCCATGCAGAATTTCTAGAAATAAAGCAGAGTAGGTCCTTTTTGGCTATTATTAAAGTAAACAGTTAATTAAGTTTTTGATTTGATATTGTTCTCGTTGTTTTTTTAAATGTCTGTCTGTGTTGTTAAAGATTTTACACCCACATTTTCTTTCTTTCTTTCTAAATATTTTACCTGACTTGTCATTATTGGTGGTGGTATTTTCTTGTGGCGGCGGCTGATCCAAGGCCTTGAGGTCCTCGTCGCTGCCGCCCTCCAGCTTGATCACCACGGTGTCGAGCAGCCGTATCAACTTCTCTGACTTGTCCACATCCACGGTCACCTTGTCAAGCTCACCTTGCTCCAACAACTCGAGGAAAACATTAAGTCGATTCTATAACAAAAAATTACATAATTTAGAGTCCGCACTGAATTTGTTTTAAAGTTTTCAAGTCCCAAATTAGATATGTGGTGTTATCCATCCCTCTCTCGATCTTTTAGTCAGCTGTTTGTTGATGAAATAATTAATCAATCTGTTTTAAATCTATATATTATTATATTTGACATCATACCTTGAGTGCACCAAGTTGTTCCTCCTTGCGTTTCACAGATTCTTCAGGGTGATATTTGATCTTGAACCTAAATAATTAAACATAATTACTTCCATGCTTATTATATTATGAAAACAACGCGAATCTATAATGCACAAATGAAATTATAAAAATTACACAAGTGATGTAGAAGGTACTACATTTTACACACCTCCTCTACTCAACTCAGACACAAAGTAACCTCTTTACTAAAGAATGTCAGAGGTATTTATGAATTTGTACTTTTTTATTTATTTAATGACAACATTTATCAGAAACAGTGCCAAAGTATAATAAAATATGACTTCCTTATTTAAATTGTCATAACCTTCTATCATTAACATGATGATGTGACATTTCTTATTGAACCACTTCTTCAATAGTAAAGAGGTTAAACAAATCAAATGTACCTCAGTAGATTACCAGCTGTCCACATCGAGATAATTGGTGTTCAAGTAACAGATAACTAAGAGCTTAGTAATAATTTAAAAAATATCTTCAGTCTCACCTGTTCCACACATGTGGAATATTTTTAGGCCTACCCCTAACAATAACGAAACCTGTAGCATTGCGCGCTACTGGTCAACGCGATATGATCTAGCTACACACGATACTATTATTTGCATAAAGTTTGAACAATTTTCTCTTAACGCTGTCCAGCAATTCCACGCGATTACGCGGTTGACTGTTGGGAAAAAAGGTTAAGTTAAAATTTGCAAAAGGTCTTTAATAAATTCTAAGTTTAACTTTAGGTTCTTAGCATGATGGTATTTGTAAGATATTTTAAAGATCAGTAACAACTTAGAATTTTTTAATTACCAGCAAATTAAAATGGAAGAGCAATCAATCAATAGCAGTAGTTTCACTTTTTTAAAACTAGATGGTATGCGTCAAATTATTGCATGCTTATGCTTTTACAACTGGTCACTTATTGTATATCTAAGTAATTGACCATCTTTGTTAATAGTGATTTCTGCACTTTTGTAAATAAAAAACGTTCTTATATATAAACGAGACACACCATTCTTCATCCTTATGAGCGACGAAAAACTCATTGAGTTGTTGCCTTCTGAATTCAAGCTTGTACTCATTGTACTTTAGAATGGCATCGTCCACAGTGATGGAGTCATCTTGTGCCGCCAAGAATGCCTTAAAGGACATCATGGTGGGAGGTCCATCTGTTGGGCCGATTGGAAGCACAGCATCCCTGTTAAAACAAGTACCTACATATAATACTTAAGCATAATTGTGACACAGGTTTTTTTTGATAAAGGAAAGTATGAAGTTTAATGTTAGAAAAGATACTTATTTTTGTAAGAACATATAATTTACAGGGTTTCATTTCCCTCAAATATCTCAAAATCCTAAATTAAATGAGCCCATTGCCCCTAATAAAACCCTAAAATAATAAATTATAAAGAGATGCATTATGTGGTTTATCTACTTTTTATGAATGCTGTGAGATAAGATAGTAAGGTAATCAAAATCTTTTACAAGATTTTTTATCAAATTGTCACATAGGTGCTGTACCAAAGATAAAAGATAAAGATATACTTAAAATTGTTTTGTAATCTGCAATGTTACTTTTTTAATGTATTTATAATTAACATATAAATTATATATATGATAATTTATACTTGCCTAGCTGGGACTGGTGGCATTGGTTGACCATATCCCTGGTGTGCTGGATGTGGTCCGAAATGGTCATGAGCCCAACCGTAGGAGCCATAAGAGTCATGAGGCATTCCTCCATATCTTCGATCTTCCATAGGCCAATCAGGCCTTACACGTTTGTTAGGGGGACCCTCACCCCGAATTGGTGAATATCCTCTACTGGCACTGGCACCACCGCGGTAATCTCTGTAGTCAGGTCCGGATCTACCACCCCGTGATCTAAAGGACCCAAAATATTTTATTGGCATGAGAAGACAAAGTAAATGAGTCATATACCTAACTGAGTCAACATTTTAAATAAGACTCTAAGAGTAACTGCAACATTGTCAGAACTGTAATTTAATATAGTGTTATGTAAGGCTAGACAACAATTTAGTTATGTATTACAAAGATGCAAATATGTGTTTTACCAACTATGTTGCAACTAAATATAAAACTACATGCAAATTACCTACATAATACCTAAATATATGTCCGTGAATAGGAAATATAGTATAAATACATATAAAAATCTAAAAGACAACTTATACAATAACTATATAAAACAGTACTGAATAGGTACCAAATGGATGATAATAACTCGAAACATGTTTATTTAAACTAGTTTAAGGATTTCATGAATTTACCTTGGAACTAAGGTAACAAACAAACGTTTCGTAGGTTTAGGAGCTTGGGTGGGATTTTTGGAGGGCTCATAATTTTGAGGTTGGGATCTGAAAGAAATAACAAATTTATCACATATACAAAGGTGAATTGCTGACATCATCTCATACGTACCTCTCAGACCACTCTTCTCGACCGCGACCTCTTTCTTCCCGTCGATCGCTGCTTCGATAACTGCTGCCCTCAGCAGTCCCTCTTTCACCGCGGAATTTGTCGCGTCTTTTCCGATCATACTCATCATCACTATCTGCCATTGTTAGTGTTGGTTAACTAATTAAATATATTTTTATAATTCCAATTATTATTATTGTGATTCAGGAAGAAAAGTTTTCCGAAAGCCAAACATTAAAATAAAGTCGGTCGCGCTGCGCTACGCTACAACTCGTAACACAGACTATATAAAATGTTCGCTTTTTGCAAAGCCAGTGTTGCCAACTCCTAGAAATTCGAGTCGCTAAACTCAAAGTCAAAAGTCGCCAGAAGGTCGCTAAAACTAAAACATAGCCATAAAAAGTTCGGGGACCCCCCCCCCCCCTCCCATAATGATATACTAATGGAACTTCAATTAAATAAATTTTGAATTTGGTGCGCTATCGCGTTTGTCGTTTTCCATATTAAGTATCTCTTGGCATGGAATAATTATGTGTCGATTTGATAAAAAAATTATCTATTATTGGCTCTAGAACTGTTTTAATTTGTACTCCAAAAGTCGCCAGATAAGTCGCTAAACTATTTTTGTCGTCAAAACTTTTTTTTGGTCGCTAAGCCTTAAGCAAAAGTCGCTAGTTCTAGCGACAAAATCGCTAAATTGGCAACACTGTGCAAAGCGTAAGACGGCGTAAGTAGAACCACAGAGTGCTTACCTCGTAAAGAGTAAGTTACTGTGTTTTATTTCTGATGCTGGCTAACTGTAAATAATAGGATATTAAACTGTATTCTTGATCTCATGTCAACTTATTGTCATTAGAAAACGGAAATGGTTTAAATAAGTAATATAAGGTTTGCAAGATAAAATAATTTATTACTAAAATATAGAATTCTATGCACGTCTAGACTCTAGTCACGTAAGTACTTGTTTGATAAAATCGTTTTGTGTTTACCAACTGAAAACCGTCATTGAAGATAAGTTTAGATAAGTTAAATATATGTGTATATGTAGGTAGGTAGTTTATTTTTTTAATAAAGGAAAAGAAAAGTGTCTGTCAGAAACAACATTTAATTGCATAAATCATTTTCACACACATTTATCTTTGAGATAAGTAGTCACTTTGATAAAATAACTAAAATTAAAAGTGATGACAACTAATAAAAGAACTCGTACTTAGTTACTTAACAAAAAAAAAAACTAGGATTCAACTAACTTTCTTCCGATAAACTTATAATAGGTATGCAAATCACTACTATTCGTAAAGGTCACATAAATCAAAGTAGGTACTAAATAAGTGGCTAGATATCTTTTTAATATTGATTCGTACCTAGCTAAAGTTTCATAAGTTCAATCTACACTGGAATAGTTAATTTAACTGCAGATATGAAACTGTTTTAATGGGGACTAGCAGCCAGTATATTACTTATATAAAACCGGACTTCTGCCATATGTTAACACGTGACAAATGTTCTTAAGTGCATCTCGTAACTTGATAAAAATGATTGATGCTGTAACATGCACCGCGTTTAAAATAACCCGCGCTAAGGCCGCAGTGGTTATATAGGCACCTGAATATGATGATATCACCAATCACAATCTAGCTTGGAACATCGATGAAGCATGGGTTGATACTTGAACAAAATGGATAGGTACCTATTATGAAAATCAATTAAATATATAAGTACCCCTACTTTTACAGATAGTGTACCTACATAGGTACTGTTAAACTACCAAATGCAACCAAATTAAATCAGAGTCTATAAATCAGGAACAGTGTATTTCGTCGGAGCCGTCGCCGCAGTCGTCGTGGTCGTTGCACTGAGCGGAGCGCGGCAGGCACCGCTTATTACGGCATTGCAGCTCATGGGCGCTGCAGGCCCCGTCGCAACCCTGCGGCTCGTCGCTCCCATCTTCACAATCCGCGTACCCATCGCAGAATCTAGACGAGAGTATGCACTGCCCATCCGTGCACGTAAACTGATCCTCGGGGCATTCTATAAAACAAATTTATCCAAATAACACTCGTGTCTCATAGTATTTTATAATGAATATAAACACCGTTAGCTGTTAGTGAACACATTCATAACCCAGTTCTGACTAATGGGGGTCACTGCGATTTACTTTACATTCCGTTAATACCTACAGTTAAGAAGGTAGGTATATTAATGAGGGCTTGTAATTTAAAGGTCAATGATCTATCACCCTAATAAGAAACCTACAAACTATAAATTTATATAAGTAGATAAGTATTTAGGTAGGTACCTATATTTTTTGTAGGACAAATACCTATTGCCAGATCAAGTTACTAAGGTCCCGGAGAGACGACAATTACTAACCTTTATCCTACAAAGAAGTCAACCTAAAAATACCAAATACGGAATACCTACTTATATGTACCTACCTGACCAGTAGGTTAATTGAGTAGTTATACAGTATAAATATATAGGTATATTTATAAGTTTGTAATAGGTGCGCTTAGTACGAGCCTCCGGGCGATTAAAAATTAAACATAATATTTATAATTTAAACTTACATGTATTTAAGTATCTGAACAAAATACGAGTTTAGTAAGACGTATAAGTAAGTGGTCATAACTAAGGGTCGTAACTTTCACATGGCCGACGCAATGTTAATAAATAGGAGCCCATCAGAATATGAAATACCTGTTTCACAACATTCAAATAAGTATTGAATAGGCTATTTGCAATTTATCTAGTAAATAAACACATCGCACAGACGTAGATATTGCCATTCTAGGCGGCCATAAGTCTAAATCTTAAAAATCAACATACTGATAAGCTTTATATTACATTATCTAATAGACATTCCTGGGCACCTACCCCCAGCCTTTTTACCCCGTTTGATAATGTTAGTGCTGAGATACAGATAATCGAAATTAGGTCATCACTCGAAGTTTACGTATCAGTTCTCGATGCCTTGAATTTACTTGTGTTAAAAAGGTTAAAAAAATATATTTTAACGTCTTTAAAATAAGAAAAAATTATGGATTCTTATTATACAGGAAAGTATCTTTCAAACTAATATAAATTTAATGTATTTTTTATTGGTTTATTGTCCTAAAATAGGGCTCAAACGTAACAAGTATTTTTTAAGAAAATTATTGGTGATTTTGGAATTGAAAAGCTAATTTGAAATGTTTCTCAGTATTTCTCTGCTTTTATTTTTATTTTATTTGTGTAAGTATATATTCAGCATTATTTATTATAGAATAGTTTCTGCCGAGACCTGCCCAGTGCAAAAAAAAAGTACTTTGAAGTCTACACTGAATTATCTACTAAAAATGTGATTTTTTTTCTACGTGGGTAATAAGTCGTTTTTTTTCTACAGAATCATCCAGAACGTCTTCATCTAAAGTGGTTACTCATAAATATTGGTTTAAAAATATGCAAGATCAAAATTTCCCATGTTTACGTGAAAAATAGGAAAAATTGCAATGCTATAGGTTTTGATGCCCTAGAGTTTGGGATTACAGTGATACATGCAAGAATACGGCTTTTTCAAAGCATATATATATCTAGCCTATAAACCAAAAGTAGAAAGAGTTAGAAAAACTAAAAAAAATGGAAATCCATGAATAATTTCGGGCAGAAACTGGCCTATTGATATACGTGCCTAAATCCCACTTTGGTAACACCAATAACGCGATGGCAGTAGGCGTCTCCGATTATCCAAAACACTTAATTTGCATCTGAAATTAACTAATTTACTTATTAAAAGTGGTTTTGTAAGCAATTTCAAGTGTACATAAAATGTATGTAGAGAAATATGACGAATATGCCTAGAGTACGGAAACACAGCATGTTGAAGGTATGGGAGCACCCCATGACTCCAGCATGGCTCAAAATTATGATCTATGGTGCTAAAACTATAAAGAAAGCCTTTAGGCATAATTTGCCAACTGTCAAAAGACATTGCAGAAGACCGAAATTTCTCATACCGTCTAAATTTTGCAAGAAAGTTTTCGTGATAAGAGTGCAACCTAGTCATTTGTTACGAAGACTGTTGCGCACGTCAGTATATTTGAAGTATGAGGACTTCCAAAAATTCTCAAATACTTAAAAAAAATCTCGTCAAGCAATCGAATTATTACTGCCAGGATTTGCTTAAAAAAGACAGTGGACTTTCATAATTTATTTTTGGTTTTTATTTATTTAGTACATATTTTTACACTTTATTATTATTGTTTTATGTTATATCATTGATAGAATATGTATTAATTAAATTTTAGTTTTTTAGGGATTTTTTTTCTTTTATTTCAAATTTTTTTTTTGTAATAAATTCGATTTTATCGAAATTCCGATTTATTTTTATTCCGAATTAAATTAATTTTAGTGAAAATGAATATTTTTTCCGATTTACCCCATTTTAGGGATGATAAGATGCAAAAATAATATTGGCCGCCTAGATCGGCCAAATCTACGTCTGTGCATCGTTTGAATTATGAAACAAGAAGGTCCAAGGTCCGATAATATAATAATATAAGCTAACAATTTGATTTTTAAACAATGTTTTCATCAGATAGAAAAGAAGGAAATAACTTGATCATTAGCAAAACAAACTACGAGAATAATGATTTACCCGTGGTGCAGTTGACTTCGTCGAATCCGTCCCAGCAATCGATGACCCCATCGCACAGCTTCTTGTTAGGGAAACAAGATATGAAATGGCCGCAACGGAACTGCTTGGTTAGATCGCATTCTGAGAATCGAAAAATGTTCATAAGTAGATAAGCACCTATATAACCTTTACTGATTAACTGCTCACCGGTTTAATACTTTGCCGGGCAGGATAAAAAGGTCATGTCCCCGGATTCCGGGGACATGGTGAGATGGATGGTGCGAAGTAATGACACCAAGAGTGTTGACTGCTACTATTATAATATCTTTATTTAACAAAACACAACACTTATATACTATATCGAGACAGCGCAAATCGCTGCTCGATCTATCTATGTTACGTGATCTACGTGACTGTGGCAATCTGCTGACAGAGCCGCCACAGTACTCCCCCCCAAAAGAAAAAAAAAACTTAAGAAAAATACAATTAAGTTACACAATAATACATCAGTTAACAAATAACAAGGACAGAAAAAATAAAGGCGTTGAGCTGAAACTACTTTGGCAGTCAATTTCACTCCAGTGCCGTGCGAGTCGCGGGCGTTGTAAGCTCCGGGACTCCATAACCAATATCCCATTGGCATTCTCCATACAATAATTCGCTGCGCGAAATCCTTACGCAGCGAATAGTTTGTGCGCTTGGCGCAGTTTCTTGTCCTTGAACTTGCTGAGTAGGTAATGTAAAATGTCGACCGTTCGGCGTATAGCTGCCTCGGCAATTCACTTTATTGTACAAAATATGCCTGCTTGCATTTCTTCATAAATTTGTGTCGCGAGGTGAAAACGCAGTATGTGCGTCTCTCGGACTGACGAAATTCTTGAGGCTTCTGATAACTCGTATTTCCGAAGTATTTTAAATCTTGAATCCATGATCGGGCGGGGGTCGGTATTGTGAATGAACCGTCTAAATCCAGAATACCGGAATTTGATAGACGTTCATTCTGAAGAATCACATGTAGGTACCTTAATGTCTGGTCCAAGCTGCTGAAGCAATTTGTTGCTCTGCTCCACGGGCTCATCACGATATTTTTTGTAGCTGACTCACGTTGTAGAATTTTTGCGTGTTCTTTGCGGGGTCACCACTTTGCCGGGCAGGATCGAAAGTCATGTCCCCGGATTCCGGGGACATGGTGAGATGGATGGTGCGAAGTAATGACACCAAGAGTGTTGACTGCTACTATTATAATATCTTTATTTAACAAAACACAACACTTATATACTATATCGAGACAGCGCAAATCGCTGCTCGATCTATCTATGTTACGTGATCTACGTGACTGTGGCAATCTGCTGACAGAGCCGCCACAAATACCTATTTCCTAATGTCGGAAATATGCAGTAAAATAAATCTGCTAGGTACTTACTTAAATTAATCTTTTACGAGTACACACACAAATTATGCAATAGTCCTCTTTATTACGGGTGGGTATGGCATATAGATTACACACTTATGTCTATGGCGTCACTTAACACACTCACCACAATGCATTTCGTCAGAACGATCATAACATTGGACGACGCCATCGCAGCGCGCCGCAGCCGGCACGCAGAGGCCGTTGCGACAGCGCCACTCCTCGGGAGAACACGTCACCAAGCTCAGCAGGCGGCATACGCGGACCCCTCGTGTCCTGTCCACTAACTGACAGGCCTCTGTTTCTAACGCACACAATCCTCCGCAACCTAAAGATTAGCAGACAGTTAGGAACTTGAAAAAGATATGAAACAGTAAGAAATCTAATTAAAAATTACCTGTAGGGTCGTCCATGTCGATCGCCTTCTTGCAATCTGGCGTCCCACTTATCTCTTCTAGCATACATATTTCATTTGTTTGGCACGAGCAGAAACTTTGCGACACAATGTCTCGGTTAATTATATCCTTTGGTTTCTGGATATCCTTACTTTTGTTATAGTTTTTTGGATAAGTTCTAATATTTTTACGTATTTTCGATATGACACTGCTAAATAAAGAGTTATTTTCCGTTGTGTTCGATGTTTCCGTTGTGAACATTTCGGTGGTTGCAGTGTCGGCCATGGGAGCCGGCTGTAAAGCGATATCGGTAATGGCTGAAGACGTTTCGTTTAAAATTATGGAACGAGTTGGCACTACAGTTGTACTGATAACTTTTGTTACACGTGTAAAACTTGGAGTCGTAAAATTTACTAAAATGAAACTTATCACTACGATAGCTACAATCATCACACTTATTGAGCACGCCTGAATCTGAGTCCGCTTCTTGACGGGGCTGTCAGTCAGAGCAAAGTTAACGATACACCCGATGCCTTTAAGGCTTTTTCTCAGTCTTCCCGAATCAATTTCATTAGGCTGCGGTTCGTAGGAAGTAAACTTCTGGCGGAAACTGGAGTCTATCTGATGGGATATCGATGGAATGTACTGGTTCACTTCCGCGTCGGCGTCGTCGAAGTCCTTCATAGAACTTCTTCTGTACGAGAAGACTTGTGGTCGATTGTGATCACACGCAGTGTCCTCGCGTGAATCAACTATTACTTCTTCACTATCTTTCATTAATACTTTGATATTTGGAGTGGAATGATCATTCGGTTTGAATCTATCTCTTGGAGATTTTATTTCATATTTTCTAACTTTTCCCCGGCATGTATAACAATGCGTAATGCTATTTGTATTAGGAACATTTTCGAGAACTAGCCTTCTCAGATTGCTATTGTCCCAAAGCTTGGAAGAATATAGGGGATCCCAGTTTGATGTAGAGTCGTCAACAATATCTGGGGTGCCAGCTCTTTCATCGGAAAAACTGCAGGATAACGTCATCGTGTCCACTTAAAGTATGATCTTTTTTTACCATTTCTGACGGGTTTTAACTTTGTATCTGTAACAACATAATTAAAAGTAAGTACCTATAGATAATTTCAAGAAACCCATCCAATTGTTTTTAGAGGGACGGTTTACCGTAACTTAATCTCTTGGAAGAGTTAAACTGATCCAAGTAAGTAATTACCCGCATGAAAACGACACCTACTTGTAATGGGGTCCGCTAAGCTGTACAGTCTATTTAATTAAGTGGGTAACATAATATTTTTATTGATATTAGTTAGTAGTATGTATTAAGTATTACATATCTGGCAACTAAAACGTTGCCGAGATGATATTTTAAGGAACTTTTATATAAGTAGGTAATTGTCTATAATTCATAGCTATAAAGATAGCCAGGAATGAAATAATTTCACAAGCATCTAATTATAGGTACCTAAGAAGTAGGTAGCATTATCAAAAGTCTGACTGACCAACGACAGATCATTGTAAAAGTGAAGAGTTGTGTGTCGAGTTGGAGATTACTGTACACACAATCAAGTAATTGTTCTCGTTCATGCTCACTTTCTCACAGTTTTTTTCATTACGTAAATCTTTCCTGGCATTCAAGAAATAATTTCATAAAAACTGTTATTATACTTAGCCCTGCCAGATAATATCCAATTTAAGAGATAACGAGGAAATCGTAACGGTTCCACCGATGACCGGAGTTTACCGTCAAAATACATAATTAATTGGAAACTATCAGTCACAAATTCACAAACACTTAATTAAATAATCATTTGATGAAGTGGAAAATCTTGGAAATATAAATAAAGAACTATTACTTACCTAAGAAGGTAGGTACAGAGGTCAACTCTACTAAGAGTTGAGATTATGGATTATTTTTTAAGAGTTCATTGTTACCTACTTATAATTTAGTGGATGTTTAAATCGGTAAAGCTATAGGTTCCATGCTTATGTATACATATACTAGTACATAAAACAAGTTCATAGTACCTATATATCTACTTATGTATGTAACCGAGTAAGGCACGGTGCGTTCCTAAGATCAGCTGATAATATAACCATATACAAAATGTGCATATTTAAGGAAATAGCTAATAGTATTGTTTACTTACATGGAGTTGTGCCATTATTTATTAACTCAAACTGAATTTAACACGTTTTGATACATTTAAATAATATTGTCTATTTATGGAAGCCAGGACGTCAGCGTGCTAGGTAGCCGCGGCTCTTGTGGACGGCGGCCCGTTGTCCTGGACAACGTCTAAACAACTTAACACCACCAGCCCTTTCAAGAGAAACGTATAAAGAAAGGGATAAAAATACACAATATTCTGCAGTTGGAAAGAGATAGCGTAATGGGGGTTGGCTCAGTATGGCAATGCCGGTGACCAGGGCCCGTGCTCACCCAAGAGTGACACCGAGGCAGGTTTTTATATTTGAATTCGGAACCAACTGAAGGAACATCTGTTCCCTTCAACGCCCTAATGTTGCGTACCTACAACATGCAACGCTAATACGATGTAACACGATAATCAACCTGTATATCTACTAGGCACATGTAAGTAAGTGGGTTAAATCATTAAATGCCTGCTGCGACTGCCTAAGAGACAATTTTATGACCAAAGTGATTAATTCAAATATCAGTAAAATGTGCCTTATGACTTTTAGGTAACACAATTAATAGCGGGGTCATAGGCGTCATACGTTTCCATGCCTTATTGACCTCATTCCTCTCCATATTCGTCTATCGACTTGCAAATTGTTAGGTACCTACTCACAGACTACTTACAGTCACTCATTAGGGGTAGGTTAGATTTGGGGTATTTTCACTCTTGACTGCTTTTTACATTCAATACGCACAAATATACATACTTACTTACTTATATATAGTATATCTTATAAAAGTAACGGATAGGTATATTAAATTATTATTATTTAAAAACAATAATAATACCTAGGCTGCTTATCAGAGTTCATATATATCATTGGTAGTTATATCAGTATGAACTTGAATTATAATGTTTTCCATTTAGTCCATCGACCTATGATTGCACAAATAGGTACCTAATAAGGTAGCCACATACGTACCTACTAAGTGTAAGTACGCTTTTGTACCTGTGTTCATAGAGAACATAAAACTGAAGTTAACTTTTAAGTTGATTAGTAGTTTGATAGGTACCTCCGTAAAATTCACCTCGTAATTTTGAAATTAAATTTTCAAGTGCCTAACTTCATTAGAGCCGAATAAGCTACTTAGGTGACAATTAACTGATCATATTATTCAGGTAATTCTGGAAACACCGTCAGTCACTTTCCTCCATGTTAGGAAGTCAACATGTTGCGTGTTCGCGCTGAACGCACGAATGGGCCCCGCAGCGCAGCCGCTGCGTCTGACGCAGCGAGCGCAGCGCTGCAGTCCGGGCCGGGGCGGTGCAGCCCGTGCAGCTTCTCGCAGATGCACTGCGGTCCGCAGCCCGCCATAACCACCAGTCCAGTGGCAGACACGCAATCAAAGCAAAGCGCATCAAGCACAACTCTCACTGCGCGCGCCGCGTGCGGTTGTGGTCACTTGCCCACTCCACACCTCGCCTAGTTCGCTCGGCTCGGACACACACTTCAGTGTTCTGGCACACACCGATCCGTAAGCGCGTTGAAACGTACATCGCGCAGTTTCTCTCGTAAATAATTAGTATGTGAATGCGACGTGTATTTGTTCAACACGAAAACGAGTGAAATGTTGTTGGTTCGCTGATCTGCGCGTATTCGCTTCGTCTTGCACTTGGACCGACTTCATGAGGAACTGGTCTATTCAGCCAGTTTTACTAAGGTGAGCCTTTCTTTGAACTGTTTGTATACAGGCACGACAACTTTTAGCAAGTAATCATCACACAAAGTTAGTCGTTTGATTGTTGTAAATATTGCATGAATCTATGAAGAAAGAATGACAAGTATTTTCTCAACAATGATTTTGCCTTTACTTTTAGCGAGTTAAACATTGCGAGTTCGCGTGTAGGTCAGAAAATCAGATGTCCCACTTCTTACATCAAGTCACCAAACCGAGTGTCAGCCGACGTTAACTGTGCTTGTGCCGCTTTATTAACTGTTGATATTTTATTTATAAGTCGGTTCACGCTATTTTATCTTCAAGCCTACTACGGTCAAGGAACACAAGTCAATTTATTCGCAGTTATGTATTTAAGGGAATTTATGAATCATCAATCAAAAGTCTGTTTTTATCTTTGTTTTATAAATTAATTAACTAACCGATCATTCAAATGTAACAATTGAAATGTAAATATTTAATAGCCTACTTACCTAACTGTGATTAAATCATAGTAGAAAGTGATCTTAAAGATAAGGTTAAACCTCTTATAAATCTAATACTTATGAATAAAAGTGGTAGAAAAGTGAAATTCTATATACATTGTCTGAGCGATAGTACGTAGGTAGGTATTCTGTTATGTCTGCGTGATAACACTGGCGAGACAATCCAGTTAGTTCACCTATCTCAATGCAGCTAAGCCGGAGACAAACCGCTCAACTTTCATATAGAAAATATTATGACGTAGTAGTATAGGTATACCCACCGTAGCAACCCATAATCTGAGCATTGAATGTTATACCTGGGTTAGGAGTTAGTGCCCTATTTATAGTAAACAATTAACTTTCATGCGCACGTATCGAATTACAACTGTTACAGATGTACTTAGGTATTGCATTATTTTAGTTCGCAGCTAAATAAGCATAATTAGTAAGTACTTTGGTAAGTAGGTATATAAACCATATAAACAATGGAACAAAGAATCTGTAGTAGTCCCGTCTCAAAAGTTTCCATTTTGTAAATCTAAAAACAGAACCATGCTTTTTCCCAAGTCCCGAAATTTTTTTATATTTATATATTATTATTATATTTAATAACCTCGAAGGTTTCAGAAACTATTTATATATATATATATTTATTAGTTAACTTAAAAAACACTAAAAAGGAAGTAGGTAGGTAGTTACTTCATCGCATTCTAGGATCTCATCTCACACGCTTTGTCGCAGTGAACTTACGGTCTAGCTACTGATCTACCTACCTATATATTCTTAAGACTTATGTATAAATATTTTTTAAATAGCTTGATCTTAATATACAGTACCTATGTCATAACACTGTGTTTACTATCAGCTCTGTCGCGGTCGGCTACGAACATTAAGAAACTGTAAAGTTTACGAAACGTCTGCAAAATAAAATAAAGCACGCGAGTTAAATCCGTTATAGCTGTTTCATTTTAATGTATAATAACCGCCAAAACGCCATAAATTATTATAACTTAATAAAATAAAATGAAATTCCGTTTACATGAGTATAAAGCCATTATAAATTCAAGTCGTCCTTGGCGCGCGATCGCCACTTTCTTTCTGTCAGAAGGAGGCTAACGGCAAATTTCGATGTGCCTCGAATACAAGCTTTTTATCTGTACCGCTGCTGCATATCAATAATTCGTCCTAACACTAACTATATAGGTACCTACGTGCAAAGGTAGGTTACTTCAAGAATATCAAGACTTGTAGGTTCAAGAAAACTAATAGGTAGGTAGTTAAACTGCTATCGTAATGAAAAAAAAATCTTTCTGTTTTTTTTTATTTTTATATGTATTTAGGCAAAGTGGAAGTCAAGGAAAAAAGTGCGTCCTTTAGTATTTGAAATTAAAAATGACTTTCTATAAGTAATAGTTACCTGGGCTACAAATCAAAAAGTGTTAAGTAGTTCTTTACTTATAGTTCCTACTTATTAGTGCGATAAATTTCATTTTCGTTGGCTACATAGCAGACATAGGCATATCAACAAGAAAATTGGGTATAAGTACAGTTAACTTTATCTTTTACCTGGGGGCTAGCGCGTAAAGTTGTTGGTTTCACAGCCCAGCTAGTACCTACATGAGGTTATTGTTGCCCAAGCATCTCTCACTGTTATACTTTGCAAAGTAAAATAACGAGAATGACAAATGCTTTTTCGCGCGACAAAAACCTTATTACATGGGCTGTTGAATAAAACCAGTTGCCTACTATACAGTTCAGGCACGAGTATGTAGTTTATTGAACCTGCATCGAAATTAAATTCATAGTTAGAGCCTAGACTACTTAAATAATTCAAATTTATTAAATTAATCTCATGCCAAATAATTTACATTGTTTCAATATAGTTTTATAATTACTTCCCCAACGTAAAATAATTGATTTGTTTCTTTGTTTCATCTCTTGATCAAGTGTTCAATGTAATAGGAAATGGTAAATGTTGCGTGATTGAAACCAGGCAGAGCTACCTACTGCGTGATTGATATAAGGCTTGTGAGTTGATTAGATTCAGTCATAACCATTCGTTGCTTAATTGATCTTATAGATATATTTATTTAATTAGGTTGTTACACCAACAACAAGCAAATTTACACGTGTTTTTATGTTCTCAATCGAACAATAAATGTCTAAGATAAGGTTTTCAGAAGTACGGGAGTGGGGGCTAGTAGTAGTAGTAGTAGTAGTAGTGGGGACGTCACGATACAGTACAATTTATACCATAACGTGACGTCGCTAGTCCCCACTCACGAACTTTAGAAGCACTTATCTTTGTGATTTTTTGTTTGTTTGTGAAAATAAAAAATTCGTAGCCAATATTTTTTAAAACCCTATCAGATTGACTAAATTGAATTCTGTGTTTTTTACCCAGTCGTCAACTCTATTCAAAATAAAATAATAGTAAGTACTTACACGATAACATTGTCATTAAAATGCTTAAAAATATTCTGTTCAATTTATGCTTAATCAAGAGATAAATTACATAGTTAGAATTGCACCGATCTACTAAACATAACTTTATAAATGATCTCTCAATGGTCAGGACCATTGTTTTGAGTAAAATAAAACTTGTTTAGACGATCACTAACCAATTGTTTGACATTTCTGATATCAATCTACGTAAGCGAATAAGATCTTAGTTAATAATAATCTTCGTGAACTAGGAAAACAAGGCGCAAGAATACGATCGAGATCGAGGTTAGTTTTTTATCGCGCCGGTCCGCGCCGGGCCACTCGGGTCAATTGTCGTCTGATTTTTTATTCACTTTATTAAATTAACTCACTCGAGTTCGCCGCACTATTTAGTTTGTTTTCTCCAGCAATTTGTATTTAACTTAGATATCCAATTTACCATTGGATTTGTATTCGCAATATTGGTCAAAACAACAAAAACACAAGTGCTTGCTGATAACTTTCAAATTATATATGACTTCAAAAGTAAAAAACAACTCTTATTCAGATGTGAGTATAGTATTGAATAGAATGCTTACCTTTAACAAAAGCCAGACACTACACAACAGTTTGTAAGAACGTTCGTGGCATATCTATCTCGTTTTGTACGTGCCATGTTTTCCGACGTCCAGGGTTGGGAACTAACACTATTTATACGCGACAGAGATTCATTTTATAGATAGCATAGGCAAAGCGTCTTGAGCACTGAATAGCAAATGAGAAAATCTTTTAGCGCAACCACCGAGCAGGAGCGACGGACTGCCGCGCACCAGCTCAACTAATGTACGACGAATTTTACAATCAATTAGATATCGTTTCAATAGGTATTATCTGGTCATAGTATTCTAACATATTTGTGCGTGTTACTTTGTGTCATTATTACCTACTTATTAGGATTTAGAGGTTAAATTACATGAAATCAGTAAAGTCCCGAATTAAATTCGACGCCTATTTGTATTAGGTTGGTAGGTATCTAGAGTATCTACTAAGTGGGTACATGGAACAATAAAAAATAAATTGAGAAAATTAACGACTTGTCAATACTTTAGTCATTATTTTAAAACACTAGTACCTAGGTATTATTATTATTATTGAACAGTGAAAAAGCAATCAAGTCCGGACGTCGTGCCATTAATTTTATTACACGGTTGCAAAGGGCAATTTTATAAATAAAACGACAAGTATAAAATTATAACAACGCAATTAAATAAGACCATAAACACGACGTAAAATCCGATAATTTCCAATGTGTAAGTATCAAGTAAGTTGTTTCTGCTATTCATAGAACTAAGATAATAAAACATTATTTAAACCAGAATCAAGAGAGAGGATTCAAAATAGAGGGATGAAGTTTTTGTGATTCATTTTATAATTTAAAAAGAGAAGCTAATGCTATTTGAATAAAACAATGCTTTGTCCCAAGTCGTATAATAGTTCAACAAAACCAAAATGCATGAAAGTATATAACATTTCACACAGAAATCTTAATAGCGCGATGCAGCCGTAGGTACATCGCCATCTATGTATAATTTAGCTAACAAACATAAACCCAAATAAACTTTAATCACCTAGCAACCGTGTCTTTCAAATATAACATAAATAATAGCCTTCACGGCGTTATACACTATTTACTAAAATTTTCCAAAGTTGGTTCGTTGGTTTGGAAAAGATTTGATACTTATAGGAAGGTAATGCTGCATCTCTATTCATACTTGAGTTACATTGCAATTAATCGCAGTGGTTCTGTCCTTGCAATGAAATGTTACCTATATTCATTCACTCGGCCAACCAACCTCCTTAATAATTTCCTTCCCATTTCAACATAATTATATGTAATGTAATTTCTCAGTTGATCTGCTCAAATGTGTGATATAAGCCGTCATTCGCTGCACGTGGAAGCTAACAACTGGAAGCATTCCGATGAGCCTTGGGAATTCGGGTGCAATCGACGGGAGAAAGTGAGTTCGATGAACTAATGGAAAGTCGAATCTACAATGGAGTCTGGATCGAGTATAGATCCAGAAAGTAAAAGGTCACGGTGATAGACCATTCGGTTTCATTGGCATACCAAAAAAAATACCGGTCAAGTCATTTTGCAGCATAAACGGCTATATTTTTTGATTGCGTTGGCTTGGAAGTTTATTTTCACAGCTCTAACGGACAGTAGATCTGAGAACCTATTTGATATGAATTTAAGCTTGATACCTTCTCGCGTTCCTGAGAAAAAGAGTCTTGACGGATATACAGACGGACAACAAAGTGATCATATAAGAGCTCCGTTTTTCATTTTGAGATACGAAACCTTATAAAGGGACTAATTAATACATTTCATTACATCAATAGAATCAATAGTGACTTAACTCGAAATGTACGTGAAACTACGAAACTAATTTTAAATGTGACTACTTACCTACATTCTTGAATGGAGTAACAAGTGTTACAACATTTAAATATAATATATTGGTTTGTGTAGGTACTATTATTAAAGCATCGATTTATGTGTGAAAAAGAGTGATAGATATAGGTAGGTAATTATAAAGGTATAAAGGGAATCGAAAGCGAAATGCTTATTTAAATATAAGGGATTCATAATACTTGTTTCTAGCCAGGGAAAACTAATATAAATAGGTACTTAATATAATTCCGTAGAATATACGAATAGTGAATAATAAATAAATAACCCGGAAAGCATATATAAGTTAAGTAGGTAATAATATTTTATAAGAAAAACTTGTATGCGACAATTACTCACCTAATTAACGATTACAATGACGCATAGCAGGATCTCCTATAATTTAGTAACTAGCTGTTGTCTTTATCTAGAATCGATACAGTTTATAAAAAACCGGGATGTCGATCTGTAAGTAGCAGGTATTTTTTACTATGTTTTAAAGTTACAACCACGTTATAACTCTTACATAAGCCATAACCATAACAAGTAGTCTGAAGAACTCACTAAGAAAAAACATAGTCCGGTAGATATTCGGTCACCCGGGATTGGCAAAATAATTAGTAGATAGGTAAGTAACCGTCATCCGGTATTGGCAAAATAATCAGTAGGTAAGTAAAATAAAATTTCTTTAGAAAACTCAACGGCTTTTAAAGCTTTTTAACATTCGGTAGATACTTATTTACGAAATGTATCACACTTTCGATTTGATTCGGTAAATGTGTATAGGTACTATTAGGTACAAGTAAAAAATATATAAATTAGGTAGGTACCTAATACCGATAAGGTTTTATTTTCACCTATGCCTATGTGGTGATAATATGATGGACTCTATCAACACTCAATTTGCGTTATTTGTATGTCGTTTTACTAGGCATGTTCATTTAATACTTTGCAAATTTAATGATATTAAATTACTTACCCCCCGTACTTTACGGAAATATTGGATATCCATAACTCGTAAAGTGACTTTTTTTATTTGACTGAACTATAATGACGCAAAGCCTCACTTTCTACATCTTCCGTACGATCGCGAAATGGCAAAACAAAATGGTTTACATTTCTATTTGCTTGTAAGCGGATGTTCATATGAATTGTTAATTTTTATTGGAGCTATTAAACCAAACTATGCAAACGCATTAATAAGATAATTTATGGATATTCTAATTACAATTTTGTATGGAGGATCTCATTTAATGATGTAATATGTATTATCGTTTAAATTTTAATTGTTTTAACGAGTTAGGGTTGTCAACTCAAAAACAAATCCGGAGAATAACAATTGGAGCGAAAAATCCACACTGGAAAACATTTATTTAGGTATTGGAGAATATAGTTTTCTTGCTCAGGTTTTTTCATTAATTAAAAAATCTTTGTAGGAAAATTTATAAATAATTACTTAATCTTAAGCTTTTCATTTGAAGACCGAGTGTCGTATGATGTTTTTGACATGTCGATGTTAAACCCGAAGCCCGGATTTTCTCTAATCGTCCCCGTAGAATCTGGGTCAAAAAAGCAGCGCTATTCGGGAGAAATATATGCATATTGTATGACTATGCATTTGTTTCCTAAAATTTACCTTAGGAGAGGTGGCAGCCCTAAAGCTAGAAATGCTTTCCTACCCGATACCTATGCACCTTGCGGTTTTTTCCATCCGGTGGTCGCTTGGTGCAGCTGCGAGTATCTCTCCATACTAGTCACAGTAGGTGTTTAGTGTCTCAACAAGTTTCGCTTAGTGCCTAGGTACGTTAGGACTACTGGATGTGAATAAAGTACGTAGGTATCTACCTAGGTACTATAATATTCCCACGTTGCACTCAATTATAGATGCAATGCAAAACATTCCTGTTGGCTGACTCGTAACAATTATGTATGTATGTATGTATAATTGTATATCGCAATAACCATTCAGCTTATAGTATTATGTTGATGAATGCGTTAACGATGCAAAACTACAGTAAACTATTTGTTATAAGTACATTAATTAAATAGGTTCCTACCTACTTCATATTAATACGTCAATAGCTTCCCCACGTTCTTAATATACCACCATTATTATATAATTATAAAAATGATACAACGCTCGCGCTGTGTCAAGAAGCATGAAATTGGTGTTTTTTTTTTACTTTTTCAATGATAGATAATCTATATCTATACTAATATTATAAAGAGGAAAGATTTGTATTTTTGTATGTTTGTAATGAATAGGCTCCGAAACTACTGGACCAATTTCAAAAATTCTTTCACCTTTGGAAAGCTACATTATCCCCGAGTAACATAGGCTATATAATATCACGCTAGGTCTTATAGTTGCGGAGCAGTAACCGAAAATGTTTCAAAAACGGGGGAAAAGTATCGTTTCTGAGGCCTTAAAAAAATCTTAAGTCCCCCCGTGCGAAGCCGGGACGGGCCGCTAGTCTTAGATAAAGCTACCTATCTACTGAACATGTGATTCAAAAAGGAGTACTTTTATAAAGAGATGTCATAAAATATAACACTTAGTGACAATACCTAAAACATACAGAAAAGTTAAAATTCACTTAAAAAGAGAAAGATATAATATTTACGTTTTCTATTATAAGGCTAAAAGCCGTCACGTGTTCTCGGAGAGAAGTAAATTAAGCCAACGAAAACATAAACACGTATACAAAAGAAAGTTGGTTACATATGCAGATTGCAGATATCCTTTTCTCTGGGGAAACTTGCATCTCGCGTGAGTGCAGCGCATTGTTGCAGTGCTGAATTAATATTTTAATTTGTAGGTTAGGAAAACGAAAATGTTAATTGATAACGTTCATCGACTAGGTATTATTTTACTGAATTCTACTGTCGCTAACTCTTATTTAATGTCCATTCTTCTAACTAAACAACTATTGACGGATTTAACTCGCGTATTTTTATTTTATTTGCTGACGTTTCGGATTTGTAACATTAGTATTTCATAATTCATAATAGGGTAGTTATTTCAAAATTTGTAATTTAAATATAAGGTAGTTTGCATAACTGTATAAATCACTTTAGCGTTAGACTATTGTCAGCTCAGTCGTGCTACGATTATGGAAACTGTAAAGAATCCGAAACGTCAGCAAATAAAAAAAATAATACGCTAGTTAAATCCGTTAATTTTAATAGTTGTTTAATTCCGCGAAGGCATCAGAAATTATTATAGTAGTAAGTATCTTACGTTCGTTTTATTTATACATTTTAAATGGTATGACTGATGTAGGTACCTGGTCTATCTCTTTTACGTAGGTATATAAAGTGGGTAAGTATATAAAAAGTGATTTATTTATGAATACCCCACATCAATATGTAAAAGTACCCTCATAACTACTCAGCATGCTATACCGACTACTTTTGAACAACAAGCCTGTCTTTGGTAAACTTATCGCATAAGTAGGTAAGTAAGTATTTTATAATTGGTATGCATTAAAAATACCTGAGTATGTGCCCATATAATATAAACATTTGAGCAGGAGGCGTACAATGCACAAACTTATTATATAGTAATTATAACGTAGATATATATCTTGCACTTACAACAGCTATTGTTGTCGATGAATGCCTATTCTAAAGGCGAATCAAGATAGTACATATAATATAAATAATATTTTTTAAATTTATTTTGATACTTAGATACCTACCTACTTTTATTTCTTATAAAGAAAAGAAAATGATTAGGTGGTATCTACTCTAAGTATATTTATTTTAAAACTCCGCCAACCTTAAACTATTTTTGAAACAAATAGGTAATACTCTTCATTTTAGTATTTAAGTTCTTTTTCGTAACACATAGTTCATTGAATAATAAAGTTATGATAACATATAAACAGGACCCCTATGCTCTAAATAACGCAATGCGGGCTTACGGCGCCCCCTCTTTCGGTTGATGAAATATCTTTTTATATATTATTGAATAATTTTTGTTACAGTCACCATCAGATATATCAGAACGGGCGAGGTACTCAAATACATCTAAGCAACATTAAATTTCAATAAATTCGTTTCGGCAAATAAGGCCAATAATATCTGAACGTTTAGTTCGTCACAAATATAAGAGCAGAAATTTTTCAATATAATCTGGACACATAAAAACGCAAAAATATCAAAACAGTACAAGTGTTCATAAATATCTGAACACTTAAGGAAAATATACCTTAAATCACTGTCACATAGTTTACATTCTATTGTACAGATGTAGTGAATATTCTGTCTCGTGGTATCATTACTAGCCTCTAATCAAACGCATATACCTATTATAAATTTCAAATAACCTGAATAAGACTGTCTTGGCTTAATGCGTAAGACATCGCTTAGTAAACCGAGCGTCATGGATCGAATCCGACTGGTCCACGTGCATTTTATTTTTATTAACGGATGGGTTGGGAAATATTACATATATTATTCTTTTTTTTAATTTCTATAATAAATTAGGTTACCTACTATATTAAAATTTTATTTGTCGCAAGATTTTTCTTCATTTATTATAGTCTATAATACGGTGGCAGGACATACGGAGATCGGACATACGTAGAATCGAAACTCGTATTATTAATTAGTATTTGCAGTTCGTTTATTACCTACGGACTTTTACATTTGATGAAGTTGTTGCGTACCTCATTAAACGACAAAGTATGTAATTAATTAAGCTCCATCTTGTCTCATCATTTCATCATCTGGTTACCATAATAATTTATACTTTACACAAAACGCAGCTTACATAGACTAAATAGACTATAACTAGAAAATACACAATTTAACTAAGGTTAGTCTTGGAAGTGTCTCACCGACGTCTTCAATACAAAATAAGATCTGAATAAAAATACAAAAGGAATAAAATTAAAAAAAAAAACACAAATTCTTCCTGGTCTCGAACTTAAACCAGTCGCGTTCTATGACCGCACTCCCGCCATGTAAACCATGAGGCCAAGCAATCAATTATCAGATTGACGAAAATTAGTTACCAATGTTGACAACGACTTGTCAACGACCATAATATATGAGATTCTTTCATAATTAAATAGGATACGAACTAAACAGTGACAGTTGAAGTTTGGCAACAGGAAACAATAGTAAGTATGACAACGTCGCAATTCTCGTTTGCTTTGCTTACCTAGTAATGATACCATGAGACAGAATATTCACTACATCTGTACAATAGAATGTAAACTATATGTCAGTGACTTAAGGTATATTTTCCTTAAGTGTTCAGATATTTATGAACACTTGTACTGTTTAGATATTATTGCGTGATTATGTGTCCAGATTACATTGAAAAATTGCTGCTCTTATATTTGTGACGAACTAAACGTTCAGATATTATTGGCCTTATTTGCCGTAACGAATTTATTGAAATTTAATGTTGCTTAGATGTATTTGAGTACCTCGCCCGTTCTGATATATCTGATGGTGACTGTACCACAGCTACAACAATACCTACGTGTATCAGTAAGCAAACTCTTCGTTTGCGAATGTGCGATAAACCATCACTTTCTTTGCAGTTAGTCAATGAAGCGAGGAGAAAGTGCCGACCCCACGTCCGTGTACAGTAGTCTGTAAAATCCGCTGACTCACACATTACAAGTCGTATGTTTTTTGACTGTCATTGGTGTTCTTTTGTGCAATAGCTTATCTAAAGGTTACAGATTTTATCCACTATAGGATTAAGTCGGATTAACTCTCACACGTCTTAACTTTTGTAATGACTAGTGGCTGTGACAGTAGTTTTTCTCGCATTGTGAAAAATCCTATACGACATTTAGCTTTTATTTATTTACCCAAAATACACATACCTAATAAAAACTTTACTAATATCCTAAGAAAATATTGTCGCATACCTTCTTGCTCATTATTAAAAACACAAAACATTTAAATAGGTAACGATATCAATTAAGTATATTTTACTAAGAAATTAAATTACTATCCGGGGTATCGGGGTTCATATATATGTTACTATAATATATAGATAGCTAAGTTAAATTCAAGAAATGTTAATAAAGAGAATAGGATCATGATTATGAAATTTACAACAAATAAGTAGATAATATTACTATGGGGGATTGTGAGAGTGAGGAATTCGACGAGTTAAGTCTAATATCCAGAAAAAAAATCACTGTAAGTAGGTATATTAACAAAGCAAAAGCTCGCTTGGTCCACGAGACTTGGTACTCAAACTCAAACTCAAATAATCATTTATTCAGGCTAGGCTCTTACAGGCACTTGTGAATGTCAACGTTAAAATTAATATTCTTTTTCGATTCAGCAAAAAAAACCTCTTGAGAAGAATCGAGAAGAAACTCAATGAGGTATAATTTTTTCAATATAAGTAGGTACTAAAAAATTGCTAATCTAGACAGTGTCTATCTTAGAATAACAATGAAGTAGTTACCTACGTAAGTGAATTTACGTTCATTCATTGATTCCTATACGTACTCGTAGGCGTTTGAGCTCGAGAGTAAATTTTATTGCTCATAACAATAAGTGGTTTGAGTTATGGAAATTCCTGTTTAATAGGTCATTGATCGTCCATTGGCCCACTTTCACTGCGTTTTCTGAAAGTTACATATGAATATTATTAATGCCACATACAAAAGGATTTTATAACATACGTAACTATTACTTTTATGGATTTAAATTATTTATGACAATAATTAATATATGACGTTTATAACTCGTGTATAACATACGGACCCATAGGGTTAAACGACTTTCACCGAAATAAGTCGAAATAAATAGGCACCTACTTATGAATATTTTTCAAATTTAATTAAGAGGGTATATACTAAGATGTAATAAAAACATAACTGTCCGGATGTCCATAATAAACTGCAATGCTGTTCTGCAGGAAAAAGGGCCAAGGCCGTTTAGGTCGCAGTCGAATATTGCGCATAGATAGACCCGACAGTGGAGTGTTAAAACTACTTATTTGTAAAATAAATATTAACTTAACACACATACACAATAATATAGAAAACTACACACACAATTGGTTAAGATTCGAATTCTGCACACTTTAAGAAATTACCTTCAACAAGCGATACGCGCTAATTTCAAACATATAAGTAGTTAGATATAAAAGCATCTCTCACTTTTTAACGGGTTGTGTGTGAAAGAGACGCTTGCTCGTAGATACCTCTGGATTAAGATATGGTTGCGATAGAGCCGGCTATCAGAAATACATACAATAATTTTATTATTATTATTTTTTTTTTTTTTCTGTTTGTGATATATGTATTTAGCCTAGAGGCTATTAATACGTCGCCGGAAAGCGGGAGTCTTCCAGAAGGGAAGGCTCGACCAAATTACATTATATTATACTAAGTTTTATTTACATTGAATGTACTTGGACCAAAGCGTTCCAAGTACTTTTGTCTGTCATATTTGTCTTCCCAGACCGGACGTCTGGGAAGAGGTCGGATACGACATACAATTAAGACAGATTCTGTTGAAAGCGTTGAATTTAAATTTCAAATACCCAGTGAAAGTATCTGATTGTAATTATCTTTTATTACAGATAACTTCCTCCTTCATTCTCCAGCTATGATTCTCAGAATATCATGGCTCCTGCTATTAGCTACTTTTGCTTTTATAACCCTGACATCAAGTAAGTACCTAATACTGACTATTTTAATACATATACTTACTAACGAATAGAAAAAAGTAAAAGGCCCACTTGTAAATTTAATTAAATACAAAATATTATTTATTTTTCAACCTCCGACGCAAAAACGTCGAGTTGTTATAATATAATTATATCTAAGTTTGACGTGTCTGTCTATACGTGTGTGTCTAACTGTGGCATCGTAGATCCCGAACGGATGAACCGATTTTGATTTAGTTTTTGTTATCATTAAATCTGTTGAAATGACGTAGTAAGTGAAAGTAAGCATGTAATTGGACTTGAGTACTTTTTTTTTAGGTAATCCCATATTCCTAGACCAAAAATGGACCAAAAAGCCTGTAATAAAATGGTCGCCGCCTATGGACAATTGGAACTACACCACGGAACCCAGAAACCAAGACTTGTTTTTCATGCCATCTAATTTCAGTCATAAGCTTCCTCCTTCAGCGAACGAAACAGAGTTGATAGCTCACATGGCAGCTCTGAAAAGAAATTATTCCCGTCTTCTCTGGGACAGCGATAAAAGCTCCAACTTGCCACTTTTTGTAGAAAAAGCTTTGAAATTACTCAACTTAAAGCAAGTATACTATGAAGTCGAGCACTCTGTGATGTCTAAAGTGTCCTGCACGGCGTGCAAGGCAGGCGCCGGCCTGCTGCAGCATTACATCAGACTCGGCAAGAGCAAAGAGGAAATTAATAAAATGATTTACCAATTTTGCGTGTCTTTAAAAATACAGTCCGCCAGAGTCTGCGAGGGCATAACGCGACTTTTCGGGGTAAGTTATAAACTTAACAATACTCCAAATATATGATTAATTATATACGACCGCAAATACATGTTACGATATGCGGTTAAATTTGTGGTAAACCGTTTACGTATTAGGCGAACACGCTTGTGGTCACGAAGCATAACAGATGATTGACGTTGCTATTTTCTATTCTTACAGAGTGAAGTTGTTTACGTATTGAAACGCATCACCATAGGGCCTGACGAGATTTGTAGTTTTGTTATCGGCGATGCTTGCGGCGACGTGTACAATCCTTACCACGAATGGGAAGTGGCTTTTCCACCGGTGCCTAAGCCAGCGCTGAGGGCAGTCGAAGCTCCCTTGGATAAAGCACCGACCTTCAAAGTGCTACAAATCTCTGATACTCATTTTGATCCCTATTATGCTGAAGGCAAGTATATTTAATGGAATAAGAATTTGGGGGAGATCTATGTCCTTCAGTGAACATCTTTCAGTTGAGAATTAGGAACATAATAAATTTAAGATAAGTACTTAAATTCAAGATTAGTTTCAAAGTTAAGCTCATAAATAGACGATCCAGATTCATAATTATTATATTTATGGTGGAAAGAAAACGATCTAGGCACTTATTAATCTGTTAGATAAGTTACAAATAGTTTACTTGGGTTTCTAGGACGGTTGAGAAACAGGCTTTTAAAGAAGCGTAAGTAAGTATGTCGATAAATTGCTTGTAACAAATGCGTATTGCGTGGACATTTTACAACCAAATTGTCCTCGCGCTTAATTACCTACATACTAGGGTAAATGTGTGAATATAAAATTAAAATCCCAAAGATATACCAACATAATAAGTTTAAAACTAATAAAATATATTTAGGTATAGAATTAATTTTACTTATTACTGTAACTTAAATCAATTAATGCTGAAGCCATATTTGGCTTCATAAAAGGAGGGCACGAGAGTAGGTGACAACGTGTTCGTACTTCCAGAGTCACTTGACCACGTACTTTGGGTTTGCAAATAATAATCATTCATGCTCAGGGCTGCCTTTGCTTCTACTTAGATATTGAACTCTTAAAGCCGGATAAAACTTTCAAAACGCTTGTCATTTGTTTAAATAGGAATGAGCCTGGATCTTCCCGGATACGATTGAAATGAAAATTATTTATACCTAATATTAACTGTGTATTAAAAAGAGTTGTATATGACATCAAATAATAAATTCATACAATATTATTTTATAAAGAAAGTGCTCTAAGTTATCTACATAATCTTTCATATAATCCCGATTCCACGGACACAAAACTTAGAAAAATCCGGGTAAACCCAGAGGTGGCAACCCTATTCATACCTCATTTGACAGTCGCTTTGTTTCAGTCAAGCTAATTTGTTTTGAGGTGTGGCACAGTCATTAGTTTAGCTTAGGTTTAACTTTCTCTGAGAGTTCCGTCTCCCCCAGGTTCAAACGCGGAGTGCAACGAACCGCTGTGCTGTCGGGCCTCGAACGGGCCCGCGGTGACTCCGGGCGGCGGCGCCGGCCGCTGGGGCGACTACCGCAAGTGCGACACTCCGAAGAGAACCATCGACAACATGCTCAAACATATTGCTGATACTCACACGGTACATTATTTTCTTGTTCCTGTTATCTTTAACAGCTGGAGGTTCTGAGTTATATTCTTGGTAGAAGCAAATGTTAGTGTAAGGGAGTTCTGGATATCTTATGTTGCCTGTTTATTTAGTTAGGTAGTAGTAGCTGTGAATGGCCCCAATAAGTCAGTTATATAGGTAGGCATGTGGTTATTTTTGTGTTAAGAATGCAAATACGTAGGTAGATACGTACGTACGTACGATAGGACGGATAGGTACCTATCTGCTGTGATTATTACTTCGTTGTTTATTACTCGTGTTGTACTTTTAAACATGAATGATTTATTTTCAGGATATCGATTACATATTATGGACCGGCGACTTGCCCCCTCACGATGTGTGGAATCAAACCAAGGAAGAAAACTTGAAAGTTTTGCAAGAAACCGTAGCTCAAATGTCGGATATGTTTCCAGGAGTGCCAATATTCCCGGCGCTCGGGAACCACGAGTCATCTCCAGTGAACAGGTAAAGAAAATGAATTCGTTTATAAAAAACAATTTTACAGCAAGTAAATAATAGTAAGTAGGTATATCTGTTTCCAAAAGGGTAATTCGTATGATTGTTATTGTCGCCATGTATTCGAGGTCGTTTCAATCAGTTGTCATAATCTAAATTAGTTACCGACGTACGTGTATGGGTATTACAATATTGTGCGGTTAAAATAACACGATTTTGATTAGTTTTTTTAATTAAAAGTAAATATAATACAAAGGATAGAATTTATCTAACTGTAACACTCACGTCCGGGTCAGAGACTACCTACTAATATACCTTTATATACTAAAAATATAGTCAAACTACCTACGTAACCATATTGAATACGATTGATACAAACAAATATGTAACAAGAAAATACGGTAGTTACCTACTTAATTACGGAAATGCATAAATAATGAGAGTTAATGAGACGGGATATTATTTATCCCGCGTGTTTACATACGCGTCTAGAAGCACTGTTGCCAACATTGACAAACAGCTGTTATACGTATTATTTTCTTTTTACTAGACTTTGAAATGGCCATATTCAGCCAGTGAGCTAATGGCGGATAAAAATATTTACCTATATATTTTCAGTTTCCCTCCGCCGTACATATCTTCGCCGGATTCAAACATAGCGTGGTTGTACGACGAACTCGATGCACAATGGCGACGGTGGCTGCCGGCAGGTGTCTCGCACACCGTGCGCCGCGGCGCCTTCTACTCCGTCCTCGTCAGGCCAGGGTTCCGCATCATTTCACTCAATATGAACTACTGTAATAATAAAAACTGGTAAGTTTAGCCATCCGATTAGGTCGGTTAATCGATTACAATACACGCTTGCAACATTTTGCACTTCCTCTGGCTGAATAACGTCGAATCTCTCAAGGCAGGAATACCTTGCCCTTGATTAATTATATTAATTTTCAGTTCAATTAACCCCTGTATTACAGCTAACCAATTAAAATTTATTGCAAATGATTATGTTACAGGTGGTTATTGCTGAACAGCACTGACCCCGCGACTGAACTTCAGTGGCTGATTTATGAATTACAATCAGCGGAATTCAGCGGTGAAAAAGTTCATATTATCGGACATATACCGCCCGGTCATTCAGATTGTTTGAAAGTGTGGAGTAGAAACTATTACGCAATTATAAACCGTTACGAGGCTACAATTACCGCTCAATTTTTTGGACACACTCATTACGACGAATTCGAAGTATTTTATGACCCGAACGATCTCGGTAGGTCAACGATACTATCAATATTTACTCTGAGCACCTTATGAAATCACATCCAATATTTCTATAACGTGTTTTCTTTCATACCAGGAAGAGCGACCAACATTGCGTATGTAGGTCCATCTGTATCACCTTACTACGACTTGAATCTTGGATATCGAATATACTACGTCGACGGCGACCACGAAGCGACCACTCGGGTAAGTAATTTTTGCAATCGAAGTTATTGGCGGAGATCAAATAAACGAAACAATTCAATTAGTTTTCAGTAGTCAGTACATACCGCTCGTTTAAATACCTATTTATATCGACCTACCTCCTTCATTTAACTATCTTCTACAGTACAGTACAGTGAGGTTCATAAATAAACTTTACTGTGACTCAATGTTATTTATTAGCTTAGGACCTTGGAACCTTTTATTTAGTTTAATAAGCCCGGTTAGCAAGCAATTAAGGGAAATGAGTAATTCTTGCCCCTCGACTAGTGTACCTAGTTATTTATGTCATTGATGAAATCAAAACATGTTGATTGCGGTACCAATACACAACTGCCTACTACTGTAGCTTTATTTTTCATATTTATGTTTCCAGTTAGTGGTCGACCACGAAACGTGGATAATGAACTTGAAGGAGGCAAATCTGTTCGGCTACCCCATATGGTACAAGCTCTACTCCGCGCGGTCCGCGTACCTGATGTCGGCGCTGCGGCCGCAGGACTGGGACAAGTTTATAGACGACATGACGGCTAAGGAGGACGTCTTTAATTTATATTACAAGTAAGTAAAATCTGTAACAGCATTTACTCTATATTTTGAATGCAGTTTTTTCGTATTTTAGGTTATATCTTCTATATCCTCGGTCATTATAAATGACCTGATTTTTGTGTAAGTACATACAGAGACGTAGTAGCTTTGATACACCGAGCTACAAGATACTTAGAAGCCTAACTACAAAATCTAGTCCACCTTACATCTTTCTATAACTAAATAAGTGAAATTCAACATGTATGAATATTTCAGACACTACTGGAAGAACAGTCCTCGCCGCGGGACGTGCGACGGTGAATGCCGCAAGCGGCTGGTATGCGACGCTCGGTCCGGCCGCTCGCACGACCGGCGCGCTCTCTGCGGACACATAGAGGCACGCATCGACGGCTCGGCGCCGGCGCCGCAAACGTGGCGAGCGTGGTTCTATAATGGACTTTCTGTCTCGTGAGTACTCATACAACATAGTCTCTAATATAATAATACTATAACTGACCCTGTATAAGGTACGCTAATATATCTGTACACGACTCTATTATCAAGGTCGGTCGAGCGTGTTACGATATATCTAATCGATACAGCTTTGTATATAGCTACGCTTCTGATGGAATTGCTGCTATAATTAATTGCTTTTAAAAAGGTTTTACACGAAAATAAATTTGATGCAAAGTTATTTTTTTGCAATCAATATCTGACACCAATGAATAATGAATTGCATGGCATTAAATCCTGCACTAATTTTAAGCACCCCCTTAACCTCCTAAGACCCAGTTTCGAAGAGGGTACTTCCGATGAAGACCCAATGTCATAATATTAGAACCAAATCAATGATGTACTGAACGCCCAGATCAAAAATTGTATGTATCAAGTTAACCGCAACATATACAGCTGTCATATATTAGGGGTATTATAATATTGATTTAGGCTTGTCAGACAAAAAGAAAAAATATCAATATCTTTTGTTCTATATTTAGCACATTGGACTGTCACACATGTTATACAGAAAATCAAATTCTTATAAAAAGTTAGTATTTAAACACTTGATACTAGCAGAGATCAACAAAAATAGCTTTCAGCTTTATCAAAGTTACAATAATACGTTTTTTCTCTTAAATATTGCACATAAAATTCAAATTTTGGTATGAAAATCACCAAGCAGTAACAATGATTATTTTCATTTATTTAACATTATGAAATATCGCTCGCTCTGGTTCTGCGTGAAAGATACTCATTTTCCATATCATCCCCTCCGAAGGGATCATCCTCATCATCTTCGGTGTCGGATTGTTGAAGAAAGTCAAGTACTTGACTATCATCTAAGGCTGTAAAAAATAAAATTTTCGAGCCCATCTGCCTAAAACTATGACATATTATTCTGTACGAAAATATATATCCCATTCTTTGTTTCTTTATCACACAAATACAAAAACTAATTCGAATAAGCAGGATGGAAAATCATTTTTAAAAAAGCAACTTTTGGTATATCAGCCCGGCATACTAGTACTAGTACAAATAAATTATCGTCAAAAATACAAGTCAAAAATGACGACATTATGGTAAAATAACAGTATTTACACATACGTTATTAGTTTTTCTTAAAATCAGTGCAAAATACCATAAGTTTCAGATAAAGATTTCAGAGATATTGATAAGTTAAACTAAACTCTCCTCGTGTCACTTGTCATTGCTGCGACGTTTCGTCAAAGAAGTCCGAAGATACCCCTCCCCGCTCACTTTAAGCAGTGCTGCCACAATGCCAAATATATCCTCAGGCTAACCGACAAGGTCGAGATGACATGGCGCGTAATATAAAAATACCAGGTGTCAGTAAATATTTTGTTCTAATACTATCACAATGGGTCATTGCCCCAAGTCTCTGTTTAAATACTTGGGCTTTCACTGCAAACTGATTTTGTCCTAGTATTATCACTTTGAACCTCAAGAGGTTAAATTACAAAATGTCAAATATTTATTTTTTTGTCAAATAATATCAACCACCTAAGTGAGTACTTTGTTGTTGTATAGAGATAGGTATGTACGTTTAATATTATGTTATCGCAATGAGTGATCATTGCGGTAAAACATATACCTTTACCTATCTATACAACATCTAAAGTCTAAAAATACTTATATGTAGTTACAACTAAACTAAATTATACCTACCTACTAATGTTTTTATTTTTTCTTTGTACAGACCTAACTATAGTGTACAGCGAGTATAAACGGTGGTGGTTCTTTAGGTTTCTACGGGCAAATATAGGTGGGTAGTTCCAATGCTTTTGTAAATTGCACTTTTTAATTATGTAAACAAGTACCTACTTATGTAAATATTTACAATAATACTAGATAATCATTTCTAATTCCTTGCGGGTACTTATTACACATTGGAGTCAAACAACTATAAGTAAACGACATTTTTACAGTTTCCATAATCGTAGCACGACTGAGCTGACGATAGTCTAACTAAAGTAAAATAAAATACGCGAGTTAAATCCGTTTATAGTTGTTTCATCCAATGATAATACCTACTTACTAGGTATTATACATCTAAAAAAGTCAACAGTAAATGAACGAATGAACTTTTTTAGATGTATACCTAGTATTATTTACCTTTTATACCAATTGCTCTTCTGCAGAGGAGCAATTGGTATAGTAACCATATTGTTTTGGCGTTTATTTAGTATGAGAAACTGTCAACTGAATCTGATTGCAATTGGAGCTTTATCGCGAGTAAAGTAATTAGACATCGCTAGTCTTGAGCGAGACCTTTAATTTCTGACTCGCGATAGTTCATTGCATTAACGCTATGGGACTGATAGAAGAGGTTCTTAATTCATTGCGTATTCATATTGTAATAATATGTGGTAAAATTTTCAGAGTATCAATGATAATGCAAATACCTCAAGTGGCGTATTCGATACCAAAGTTCGTGATGGGTCTGGGCTGAACTGACAATTGGGCCTCATCGGAAATTAGTTACAACCACAACCCGACTCCAGAGTAGTTGTATCGACTACTGAAACATTATTTATATCAATTAAAACAATACAGGGATTTAATTGGGAACAATTTTTAACTGCTCGAGAGCATTTTAAATTTCCGACTGCGTAACTTTTGATAATTTTATAAGTACATTTATAAAAATAGAATATCAATAGTGTAATGAAACAAAACTCATTTTACGTCCTCGTGTGAGATAGTCGGCTGTATTTTTATATATCGTCTAAGTATTATGTATATTTTGGATCAGCGTTACGACGAAAATATCTTCAAAGACAACTGTATATTTTTTATCTTCTCAATCAAATATACTAGGTATGTGAGTGGCTGTAAGAAAAGTAAACAGATCAAGAAGAGTAATTTTGTACCAAAACTGGAATCAGAATCGGTTTTAGTTAACATTTGTTAGTTTTTTTTTGCATGACAAACTGGATGAATCTACCAGTTTGTCATGCAAGACATGCCAAGACGTACCAAATTTACAACAGAATTAGGGAAGAGATATTCTACAACCCAAATGTAGATTCAAAAATAATTCACCTGTATCGTTAATCATAATACCTATATTGAATGAGATTATTTGTAAATTTATCACTGTTGATCCTCATATTTTTTATGACATTTTTAATGCCCTTTATATGTTTAGTACTAAGTACCTAATCTAAGAAAAATATTTTGTAAATACTAATTATAAATGCCTATGAAAATAAAACAATTGATAAAATCAATTTGTACTTAATTATGAATACCTGAAATATAGTTTAACATACCTATTATCCATAATATCCATGCTGGGTACATATATTATCACACCTTCGACCAACAAAGGCACGATTATACTTTTTTTTTAATTTTACAGGAGAGACATTTTAAGATATTTTTTGCGTTTCGAAACATTTCAGTATACTCAACTCATTTTTGGATTTTTTGACAATTGTGCCCTTGTTTTACCTAAGGTGCGTTATGTTCGAGTTTGATGAGGATGTCACAGCATCAGCAAGGAATAAAAAACCTAATGCATTTAAAAATATCTTTATTACAATTAAAATCGACAAATTTAGAGAGCTTTCGAAGCTTCCCGTATTACCATCATTCATTAAAACTACTATTTACATCATAACTAAATCTATCCAAACAATTAAAAATAATGAGGACATTAATATTTGTGAAATAAAATTATCATTTAAAAACCTGTTTAAAAACAAATTAATTTAAAATTGTTGACTTAACATAAAATTCGACATTTTTGAGTAGTCCTTTGCAATTAAAAGTATTACAATCAGAAATAATTAAGACAAACATTTAAAATAAGACACGCACACACTGGGTAAAATAGACAAAAACTACATTATAAGCAATTAAAATAAAAGATTAATTAATTTTATAATCACTGGAATGAATGTCAAAAACAACGGTACTCCTTGGTTCTAATAATAATGCAAACATATTTTATTGCCGATAATTTGGTAATCTCCTCGGCGTGTTTTATAAAGTAAGCTGCAGTTACAGTGTACTGATTACAAACGGCATCCTGCGTCTTAAAATTGTACTTGAATCTTTATAAAACAGTACGGATGAAATTAATAGCTTGCCATTATAGGTCTGAAGTTTATCTTTGCGTTATAGTGTCGAACCAAAACAATACAATTGTACGAGAAATTATTAGACAAATAATACGATTACAAAATATTGGCAAACATTATTGAAATAATGTCATAAGACTAGATATATTTGTTTGTACGAGGGATAATTGTAGGATAACCCCGAGACTGTAGTTATTAAAATTAGGACTGGATAAAAGCCCCAATAAGGCAAATTAAAATAAATGCTGACAGTACAAAATTAAAATTATTGTAATTATTAAAATTGTGACTGAATATAAACCCTAATAAGGCAAATTAAATGCTGAAAGTATAAAATTAAAATTGAGAGCGCTATTTTTAAATTTACAGACATCGCGACATCGTAGCGATTGTTACAAACATATATTATCGCAAGCTTTTGGTAAAGACCATTGTTATTAAGAATTTGTAATTGAAAAAAAAACGATCTGCGATATATTATTTCAGGATGGTATTTTTTAAAAAGTAGGTACACAATGGTTAACGTGATTAAAATAAGAATTTGCTACTGATCAGATATTGTTACATCCACTTAAAGATATCATAGGTTTGTACAGGTACCCACCCACAGCGAATTAGAAAGTAAAAATTTTAATAATATACGATTACAACATCTGCGTGTACAGTATTTTTTTGTAGGCGGAGGAAGCAAATAAGTAATAATCCTTTAACACTTGTTTTTGTAAAACTTAATTTACAAATACTGGCAAGAACTCCCTGAGGAGTTTTATAACGCATCGAAGATCGTTAAAATCAATTACTTAATTTTAGCAGCACATAATAAATTATTCAGTAATAATCGCTATGAAATTGGCAAAGCGCCCTGTAACTTTAAAACCTACAACTAGGTAATTATATAAATATTTAAAATAAACTAATCATAATTATTGTCATTCGAGTGGATTCATATTTAATTAGGTATGAATTAAAATTAGTGATGTAAATTAGAGCAGTCTTACCATTATACAACTAATGAGTATGATTGCGAACTGTCACGTCTTAAAATATAATAAAATAATATGTCACATATTTTTGAACTCTTGTTAGGCATTCATAGTTTGTTGGCTTCACGCAAATACGTGCATGTATCAAAATTTCTAGTGTTTGAGAACAATTATTGAAGGGTGTTTTTCACCAACAATTTTGATTCAAGAGTACTTTTTTTCTAAACGGCCACCTCATAATGGATAGAACCAGTTGTGACGAAGCTTTTCATATTATAATACTTTTTTTATATATGTATTTTTAAATAGCCCAGTCCACTGGTAAGTATATCAAAATTACCTGAGTATAAAACTTTAAAATGTCATGTTTACCTCGGCAAGGTAGTACTAGATGAATTATTAACTTGGTACCTATGTTTAGATCACTTACTAAGTAAACATACATGGCTGCTTCAATTCTAAAATATATCAGTATCAGTAAGTAATACTATAATCAGATATTTTTGATTGGTTATACTAGCTCACTGGACAGTGTTAAACATACATACAATTTTATCACTTATAAACATGTATTTTTTTAAATTAAGATTATTATTAGGCACTTAGTTCCAGGCACAAGAAGGTAGTCATTCTTCATCAATACATGTAAAAACCTATGTTAAATCTTACTTGTAAACTACCTATCATGGCATATAAAATTCAGTCTATCGTTTTACTTACTGAGTTCTGTATTACACTTAAATACAATACAAAATAAAATGTCTTAGTTTGGAATGTAAGAATTCTGTTTCAAACATAGTAACTTAAAATTTTTGTGATGCATACCAATGTAAATTGTTAAAATTCTTTAAAAAGAAATGAAATATTTAAAAGACTAAAATATTAATAAACAAAATGGCACTGTACCAGGCGCTAACTGGAATTTGTATCCAAAAAATAATCTCGACAAAACTCACATCAAATAGTAAAATTTAAGATATTACTTGAAATAAGATACTCATAAACTAAGTACTTGATAACTTATATCTTAAAGTTTGAGCAGTCTACGCAAATTCTTACGACTTTGCATGGATCCTGCAGCACATGACTTCTTTTTTCTTTTAGAAGGACTAGCCCCGTCATAATCATAGCCAATGCAGGTCTTACCTGGATGACGATTGCAGTTGCAATACCTGCAGAATTGATAAGCACACGCTGGTCTCATGCACTGAGCCCAGACTTCACCTGATTCCTCTTCAGTTACCTTGGCAGGTTGTTTGCAACGCACACATACCAGCTGAGTGCGTGAATCTAGAGATGCAGACTGAAACAGAAATCACGCATTATTGTTAATAATATTACTTTTAGTTTACACACTTGTATGACAGAAACCAGGTACTTAAGTTAGAATATCTTGATAGATATTTGGGTCATACCAGCGAAACCGGCACCATAGGCATAAAATATAAATAACTTAATTTATACATAAATATATATTTAGAGAATAGAACATTATGCCTTGTTTTATTAATCAATGAGTTTTTCATTTTTATATCAATATTTTCCATTTTATTCGTTTTTGACCGTACTCCTAGCGCCAGTTGTCCACGCCAGCCTATTTTTACTCTAAGTTTGCAGCACTATTTCGCGGCATTTCTGAACATTACGGAGAAAGTGATACGTATAAAAGAAAATATATCTAACGCAGTTTAAACTAGTGCTAAGTAATTATAAATTAAGTTTCATGGTTAGTATTTATTGGGCTTCTACAAAAAGCTTAACTCATGTCCCACCCTTCACAGTAAAACAAGGTTTTTTCTTGTTAAACCTAAAAATATCTAACCTCTTGTTATCTTGCATTGTGAAAGAAACAATTAGGTTGAGGGCGATTATTTTAGATCAAAAACGCGTTGCATTACTAAATAAAATTTGTTTTTAACGCTTTTCAAAGTATGTCCCACCCGTCACATTGACGGGTGAGCGAAATGGGTTATCTGATAAAACTGACTTAGTGAGTACCTATAAAATCGTTGTGTCAACTTTATTTAAACGTAGCTGGTTTATACTAAAGCAAATTATATGTGTTATTGCGTTTAATTTGGTGGTGGTATATACTGAAACTGACTCAAAGACGATAGATGAGGATGATAGAGACCAAACGCCAGGATTAAGTTTTTCCACCACTAATAATTCCTCCGCCGACGAAGACTCAAGTAAGATTGGGTTAAATTAGAGATTACTGCCAGGAAAAAGTCAAAAGAGTATAAATACCTCGCAGTTTCACAAAGTACCTTTGACTTCGACAATGAATAAAAGGTCATGTTTTTAAAATGTGTTGATAAAACTAGCAAAGCATTACGAATGAATGAGGAAGATGTCTCTTTCATTAAAACTAGTCATATTTTAGACATTCTACCAATTATTATCAATTTTCTGAGCCTGTAAACATTGAAAAGAAAAAACATTTTTTTTGTTTATATTATTCTAAAAAACTACTGAAATGATTACTTGTAACATTAGATAATTCATCTAAAAACTGATTTAAAATAAATACAAAAGAACTGTGTTTATATTTTTCATACATTTGTATGCCCAAATGTTACTCGTCCCACCCGTCACAAAGTACTGTCCCACCCGTCACAAGCTTTGAGAAGCAAAATTATTTTTATTTTACGAGTTATCTGCGTAAAGTTTACTAATACCTAATCTATACAATATTAGAAACTATATAAAAATAGGTTGTTTAACAAAAGTTACATAGTTTCTTACGAATTGCGAATAGTGTAAGTCAACTCTGAGAGGAGAGGTACTTTGAAGTCCCACCCGTCACACTTCTTATATCGTCAATTTCTCATAATAATAATGACATTTTCATACTTTTTTCGATGGTACAGTATGCAATGACTATTCAAGTATTTGATAATGTCATATTCAATGCGTAAATCGTTGCCGTTTGTCAGAAATAAAGCGAAGTGCAGGCACAAATGAGTATAAATGTCCCACCCGTCACAATGGAATGACCCATTTACAAAAATTACAAAAGCATAGGTGAGTTTGATTTTCATATCCAGATTATAGCACATTATTAGTAGATAATTATAGTTTGGATCGAGATTTTACTATTACTTTAGAAAAATGCTTTACCTACTATACTACTATACATTAAGTGAGATAAGAAGTGCTGTAGTTTCATTATATATACTTAGTAAAGTTATTAACAAATAGTCTAATCATTCAATAACTCACCTTTGTGAAAACTATGAATCTTCGTGACTTAGGAGATACTGGAGGACTGTTAGGAGTGCTGGTTGATGAAGAAATCTTCCTAATGTTATGAATGTCCCGTAAATGCCCTCTAGTTATGTCTTTATTAACCTTTGGTGTACAGATTCTTTTATTTTCCTGGTTTTCCCTGGACAATTCTAGATATTTACTCAATTTTATTCTGGAGTCTTTCAAATCGTCACAAATTTTCATCCAAGTAGGACTTACTAAGGAAATATTGAAAATATCTACAGGTGTCATGTAACTGAAGATTTTTTTAATGGCAGGTGTGCAACATACAACTTGATAAAGCATTTTTATCATATCAATCTTTTGGTTTGGTTTTATTTTAAAGGTTGCTTCAGATGTACACTGAGGCTTATGCTTGATCACTAGTAGGCTCTGTGGTTCGCATGTCAGAGAATGAATTTCAAAATCTAGCTGTCTATTAAAGTTCCTTGGTGGGCAATTGGTACCATTTAGGGCTCTCAGTGGACATTTCTTAAGATTTGATCTTTCTTTGTTTAATTTGCAGCTGCTTTTACACTGTTTCTTAATTGGTGTAGAAGGAAAGGACAATGCCTGTGCATCAAGTTGAAAAACATTATTTGGGTCTGTGTTCTCAGAATTAAGTGATACCGAATAGCTTCTGTTAAAATGCGAACCATCATTAACTCTAAGCTTTCTAATTCCACCAGCAATCACACTTGTTGGAGTTGAAATAGACACATAGCTAGTGTCTGTAGTATCAAAATCATCTTGGTATGGTCGTTTGAGTCCCCTACGTCGATCAGGTGAATCGATATGTGTTGACGTTAACCTTCTAGTAAAACTGTATTGGAAATTGACATCAGGAGTACTGTTATCATACTGAATTGGTAAAATCTTTCTCGTGATACGAATTCTTCTTTCAATATCTGCTGAATCGACATTTTCGTTAGATATACTGGAACAATCGATTGAACTCGGGGTAAAAGTATGGTATCCACTATCCTCAGCTCTCCATAAGTTGTGGTAAGTCAAGCCTGGTGTACAGGGCTCGACCAAATCTGAATGCATGTCCATTTTATACGTCTCAAGTTTCCATATTATTGTAGATTATTCGACTGTTTATTTGGTTTGAATAAAAAAGAAGTTCACGTGACACAAGTAAATACTGCCTTTGGCGTCATGTCTGTAACCGTTTTATCCATAACACAATAGCGTTGACGTTGCTTATTAGCTATGTTTGTATGTTCCCAATTGTAATTAGACGCCTGTTTCAACACTATTTTCACAATACAGTACTAAAATATCAAGCTTTTGATACTTTTGTTGTTTTTATTTTATACTATTTTTCGTTTGTGGCCGTTTCTCGCAATATACATTGCTTTACTTTTTCTCGTTTGACTTTTTAAGTCTGTGTTGCCAATGTTTAAATTACAATTTTTTTTTGTAAAGTATAGAAATGCAAGTTTGTTTTTCTTTTACATTTATTAAATGAAATGGACCAATTAATAGAGCTTTTAGTTATTAATATTATTAAACCACTACGTACCATTGCTTGATGCTCGTGTAATGAATGATGAGCTCAAGTTTTATATTCGTGGTTATACAGGCTTGCGCGTGAATAGAAGTCATTAAAGACCATCATGAGCTATGTACTAGGGCCCTTAAAAAACTGAAGGGCAATAGACAAACCAAAATTAACTAAATAATCTTCAATGAAATGTCATGGGGATGGGGAACTTGGGTGTTAATATTGCATTTTGTTTTGTTTATTTTGATAAGTGATGAACATGTTTAAATGTAGAATATATTGAAATTAGTATCTGCTGTTTGCTTTATGAAATAATGCAGTACGTGTGAAGCTGTTACAAAATGAGTGACCTGAAGGAATTGTGCCGATTGTGTGCAAAAACTGATGAATTCTGTAAGGATTTATTGGATGAAAACAACCGAAATGTCCTAAATCTTATACGAGATTTCATTCAAATAACTGTAAGTACGATAAAAATACTACACAAAGGTCATAATAAGTCTTCGCATTTTCATAATATTTAAATGTTACAGATTTGTGATACTGATGATTTACCAACCAAAATTTGCTTAAACTGTGAAGAAAAGATGGTTTCATTCCAATTATTTGTATTGGAATGCTATAAAGTTCAAGACGAGTTCAGAAACCAATTAAATAAATTACAATGCGATGGTGATTCAATGAGAATTGATATTAAGGTGGAAGACAACAATGGTCATTTTGGAATACCTATCAAATCAGAGGTATAAAGTAAATCAATTATATTTACTATTTTTATTTATATTGAGCAATAGCAGTGTTTGAATATAAAAAACAAACTGTTTTGAAGGTTGTAGTAGACTTGCAAGTCAGTCCTATTTTATATTCCCCAGTAATTAATAAGAATTTATTTGACTGCTCACATGAGATTTACAGGACTCTTATTTGGTAGCAGATTGCAGTACAACATAGACTGCTGCAAAAGTATTTATTCTTTACCTATTATTTCAGGTCAAGGATGAACTAACTGCTGAGGATATTGCTTGTGAGTATCACAAATCACAATGTAGAAAATTTACTAAGTGCCTAGTCCCAAACCAAGCCAAACTTGATAAAAATTGTTTACTGTTTCAACAGGTGCCATTGCTTCAAATGGTGCATCATTATCAGAATTTGAGGCAATAGATTACAATGATGATGATGATGACGATGATGACTTTGATGATGATATTGCTATTGCATCATTGAAGGAGATGAAAAATAAAAGAGCAAAGAGTAAAATTCCTTCAGAGGAAGATGCAGTCAAGTTCAGTGAAATTTTGAAACAACCAAATTTAAAAGTTAAAGATTTTGTTAGGTAAGTTGCTTTGCTATAGTTTTAAATCTATCACATTACAAATTATAGATTAGGTGTGTAAATTGAGCATAATTTCATGCTATTCTAATACATTATAGAATACAATAAAAGAATTGAATTGAATATCATTTAACCATAATTACTGAGTTTTTCTTTTATTACTCTCCCAGATTAGAATGCAGTATTTGTCAAGCGGCAACCAAAACCTGGACCAACTTGCGCTTACATTATTTCAAGACCCATAGAAGTAAACCGGTTGCCTATTGCATCTGTGGATATGCAATCAGATCGAAAAGTGTCCTCTACAAGCATGTATCACAGCACAGACTGGAAAGTCGTAAATTAAGGAGAGCTGCTAATTTAATTGAAGAGAAACAGGAGGATGCTAAATATTCCAAGTTAAATGTTAAAAATTTTATAAAGTAAGTTATTTCATACTTGTAACTTAGCTTATTAGCATATTATTATATATTTTTTTATTATAGTAGAATGTTATAGTAGTTCAGATTTACACACATAAAATGAATTAAAGGACAATGTCTTAATCTTATAGAAAAATTGTAAACAGCTAATTAGGGACTTAATTAGACATTGTAAAAGAGGTTTTTTGGTCAGAATTGATTGTATCTAAAACATGCTATACTCTTACTAAGTCTAATGACCACATCAGCTCAGCAATTTTTTAATTTATCTAGAAAATTCTTTTCTTATTTACTTTTCCTAAGAATATATCATTATAACAGTCGCAGTTATGAAAACATTGTTCAACAGTTTCACATGCAAGACATGCCAAAAAGAATGCACCAGTTGGTACAGTTTGAAATCTCACTGTGAAGAGACTCACAACACCATGCCCATCGTGCACTGCGTCTGCGGCATCTCGCTCAAATCCAAATCAGTCCTTTACAAACACATTCAAGATCACAAAAACCCTAATGTATTATCGTAAGTTTACAAGAATTACAGCGTGAGAACAATCAAAATGGTTCTATAATATTTTTATAAGTCTCAGTATTGCTTGCTACTCAACATTTGTATGTAAAATGACATGACATGGGAGTAAAAAGTGACCCGACATTTTTTGTAAAGTGACCCGATATTTGTAAATAAATAACTTCGACACTGGTGTAAAGTGACCCGACATGTTTTTTTTAAATTCAATCTATCCATATTTAAAATTATTTATTTTCAGTTGTGATAAATGTCCTCGTGTAACGAAGTCTTTGGACGCGCTAAATAAGCACAAAATGAGACACATACCTAAATCAGAAAGAAAGTTTATATGCGCTTCGTGCGACAAAATATTTACTACAAAAGATGCGTTGAAGTCACACGAAAAATCGCACATTCCAATAGAAGACAGAAAGATATACCACTGCGACATGTGCGATATGAAGTAAGTTACCATACAATGCAATACTCATGTTATATAAATTTATTTTCACCCACATGCGCACCATCTGTCTATATCAAAGGTTGAGAATGCCGTACGCCATTAAATCCGCTTTTTGTACAACTGAAAACGTTGTTGTACAAAGTAAAAATAAAATAGCGAATGTGCAACAAAGTCCAACTTATTTCTTTTAGGGATCCCTTCCTGTTAAACTTTAGTTTAGAATAAGCTCCAAAGCGACTGGGCCGATTTGAAAAATAAAAGGTACTCTTTTCCCGATTGACATAGACTATAGAATATTTTGAAAAACTATAGGGATCCGTGCGAACCGCTAGTACCCAATGAATATAAAAGTGTGGGTGTGATCAGGTTCACGACACGGTCGTCGGCGGCGTCGCACAAGCGCGTGGTGCACGAGAAGATCAAGAGCTACGTGTGCGACCTGTGCGGGTACGCGTGCGGCACCAACGGCGAGCTGCGGCAGCACCGCGCCATCCACAGCGACGACAAGCCCTTCGTCTGCCGCAAGTGCTCCAAGCCGTTAGTACAACATAACACATGACACTTCTTCACATCACCTGAAACAACTACAAAAGTAATAATAGGTGTTACTGCCCGGTTTTGTCAGTAAAGGCCTACCAGCTGACCAACTGCGCTTCAGCATTTACTTCGAAAAAAATATATATTTGTGATGATAATTTTCACATGTTATGAATTTAAGATAAAATATTCATTTGTTTTTTCTAGACCGTTGGCATTGGGCCTGCTTGTTCTATTTTAATTGGAAGGTATTTCGTATAAAAAATTGATGTTTCAACGATGTTTATTTAATTAAACATACGTAGCGCTTAGAGCGCGTACACACAGACAAAAAGTCGGTGTTGCCGTATAGTTGTTTTTACTGAACATTGTTAATAAATAAATATGCGGTCTCTATTTTGTCTATTGTCGAACCTTTACAAAAGTCATCGTTACAGCTTTAAGACGTACTCGAACCTGAAGACGCACATGGACATCCACGAGGAGACGTCGTACCCGTGCTACCTGTGCGCGCGCGTGCTGAACAGCCGCCGCACGCTGCGCAAGCACCTGCTCGTGCACGAGGACCAGTGCCGGCACGTCTGCTCCTACTGCAACAAGGCCTTCAAGCGGAGGCAGACTCTGAAGGTATATATACTTGTCACATTATCTTATATTCGTTATCTATAATAGGCGTGATGATTTTTTTCTTCGTCCATCATGTAGATTGCTAAAAAATATTGGACACTTGGTTTTCTTTTCACAATCGAACGATAAATGCCAACAATAAGCGCTTCCGAAGTTCGGGAATGGGCGTTTATGACTTCACGGCATGTATAAATTGTGCCATATCGTGACGTCACTCCCCCCACTCCCGAACTATAGGAGCATTTACCTTTGCATTGTTTATTTGTTTGAGAAAAGAAAATAATCGTGTCGAATATTTTTTAATAGTCAACCTGACGAACAAAATAGAATTTCATTTTCTTAACCCAGTCGTTATCCCTATTGTCTCGGACCTCGCTTTATTTAGACTACTACCTACGTGAAAAAAAAACAGATAAAAGTTTTTTATTATCATTAAGTATTTGATGATGTGTGTGTATCAGGTGCACATGTACACGCACACGGGCGACAAGCCGCTGTCGTGCAAGTGGTGCGAGGAGCGCTTCGCGTACGCGTCCACGCTGCGCTCGCACCGCCTGCGCTGCCACCCCGACAAGATGACGCAGCAGGCCGCCGACAGCTTCGTCTACAGGCATGTTAGCATCGATACCATCACACAGAATATTATTTAACTCTAAGAGCCCCACAGACTTTCTATCGGCCTGTAGTTTGGTCGGGTTGAGCTGTAGTATGTATGTAAAGTCAAGTAAATCGTTGAAAGCCTATGCCACCGGACTTGCATACAGGCTTCATACTGCCAACTGCAACTCAACCTGACCAAAACTATCGGCCGATAGAAAGTTTGTGGTTTGCACTGGCTTTAAATCTATATAAGGGTTTTAACGGACGTTACAACCGACGTCAGTACCTAGTTCTAAATATTGAAGTAATAAGCTACATCGAGTGATAAATCTATCTATATTATATATTATATATATATATATATATTATATATATATATATATATTTTATATATATATATATATATATATATATATATATATATATATATATATATATATATATATATATATATATATATATATATATAAAAGAAAGTTGTGTTAGTTACCCCGTTTATAACTCGAGAACGGCTGAACTGATTTGGCTGAAAATTGGCGGGGAGGTAGCTTAGAGTCAGGAAAAGGACATAGGATACTTTTCATCCCGATCCAGTAAAAAAAAATATTTAGCTCATTTGTTAAAAATAGGATAACAAAACGCAACAATGACAGCTGTCAAATCGATTGATTAATGCCGCTACATTGCTTCTTTGACGGGCGGGACGAAGTCTGCCGGGACCACTAGTAATAATATATAGAGCAATAATAATAGCGCTACAGCAAATAAAAATGAAAATGTAATTAGTCCTCGTCGTTGGATTAGTTAATAATATAATATAAAAAAGTACAATTAATTATTCGTGCATGTAACGTGAAAATATTTAAATTTAGTAATTGTATTTGGTTTCAGAGTTATATCAAAAGCGACGTCGATGCTGTGAGCGGGAAGTAGAGGCTTGTAATAAGAGATAGCGATGCTACCACATCGCCGGCTGAATTATCTGTAAGATATTAAATTTTACACATTTATTTTATCATTGACATTATGTTTAATTTAGTAAATAAATAATTTAACACAATTTAGACAGCATTGTTTTAGTGCCCACCCCTAGTAGTTAGTGGATTTATTCATTCAATCTAGGTAGTTGTGTGTTCTCTGTAGGTACCTCTTATTTATGGAATTATTACTTTGGATAATATATCGTTTTAATATACCTAGGTACTGAAACATTGTCAAATACATTTTTGTAACCGTTACCTATATTCGTATTTTTTAGTACCCCTTAGGTTAAGTAGGTATATCAAAAATTAAGACTACGATATGACGTTCTAAATACGCCTTTTTGTTTTATTTTTATCTACTCAGTACCACTCCTGTATTGATACGGGATCTAACAATACCTGCCATATTATATTATTTATTAAAATTAATAAATTACATGCCACATCGCTCGCTCCATAAATACTGACTTACATACATACACTAGAACAATATACCTTCGGCACTCGCGTTAATAGGTCATCCATTATGGTTTTTCATATCGAAATGCAGGTGGAATGTACCGGACGACGAAAGCGACGTGGTTTGTTTGCAGGCCACGTTCCCACTAGCTGAGTCTCGTCTCTCATAAATTAATAATTTCAACATAAAAGGGCCTAATATGCAATGTCTAAATAGACCGAGTAGGTTACCTACATTGAACATCTACAAGGTTTTGATTCTCTTGCGAGTGCCGAAAATGACCTTAGACATATTCTTACTTTGTCTATGGCTGCTTCCCCCTTAACAAAATTCTAGCTTCGCCCTCGACAAGTCCTATTTGATAAATGTACCAAGATAGAATAGGTTGCAATTTAGGTTGTATTTACTTACACTGTCACCTGTCAAACGATACCCTAAACGTACATTTCCATATTATTAGATAATTCATTGTTAGTAATGGTTTCGAAAACTAAAGACTAGTATTTTTGACCCCCGACGTAAAAACGACGAGGTGCTTCTGTTTTTCTATAAAGAAAACATCACGCTGGGGTACCGTAGACCTAAGTAGATTGTAAATATTTAGTTGGAGAGTTCTCCTTGACTTTATAGAAACATTAATTCAAAAACTAGAGCTTAAATACCTACCTAAAGGATAATGGTAAAATAGAACAGCAGTTGTGATATAATAATATACGGATCAATACAAGTGGCAGCAGCACCGAGGTGACCTCGGATCGTGTCCAAGCGGCGTCTGTTTTCAATTCAGGGATTATGCTATTTTCTGATTTAGCCTCATTATGCTAAGTAAGCTAATAGAACGTCTAACTTATAAGGGTGCCGGCTGAACATGACAGTTCTGAATTAAAGAAACGTCACCATTTACCTGAAACAAACTTTTAAATAGGTACCTATTATTGATTTTACTGTGTCGGAGTTACTGTGAAATAAGTTATTTCCAACTTCTATAAAAAATGATGGAATTATGGACAGATAAAAAAATATCACCATAAGTAGGTACCTACTGCATATTAAGTACTAGCGGCCCGTCCCGGCTTCGCACTTAAGATTTTTTTAAGGCCTCAGAAACGATACTTTTCCCCCGTTTTTGAAACATTTTCGGTTACTGCTCCGCAACTATAAGACCTAGCGTGATATTATATAGCCTATGTTACTCGGGGATAATGTAGCTTTCCAAAGGTGAAAGAATTTTTGAAATCGGTCCAGTAGTTTCGGAGCCTATTCATTACAAACATACAAAAATACAAAAATACAAATCTTTCCTCTTTATAATATTAATATTATTATTATATTATTAAGTATAGATATAGATTAATTATTGGCAGTTCAGACGCTTAGATAGTAGTAGGTAGGTACCTACTCTTAGCCTTTACCTACTCGAAAGTTGGGAAATCAGCTTTGAATATATTATTTTGGTAAACCTCTAGTTATAAAAGATTCAAAGTTAGTATCAATACAAAGAGATTACCGTTTATCTGCATGCGCGGCTCCCGTTTTACAGTCGGCTACAATTTGCTGAGCTAAATTTACGTAACTTTCTATTTGACTAAATTGCGCAGCCAGCGGAACACACGGAGACAGCTTTAGGTATACGACACACGGTTTGTGTAAAGTTGTAGTTCTGTCTACACAGAACTTCTATTTTGAGTAGGTACCTATCTACCCACAATGCGCTTGACAATACCTAGGTATCTGCTGAATCATATTAAAAAAACAACAGTAAAATATTATGTAGGTACTTACTTCAGAAAAAATAATTACCTAATTGCTGTAACTTCATGTCATTGTCATGTTAAAATTTTAAAAATATGTTTGTTATTAGATATATAATTATATAGGTAACGATAGTATGAAATTAGCTAGTTACTTGACCGAATGATCTAAAATAATTAGTAGTATTTATTTAATATTAAATAATGTTTTATATCACACCTGTACCTAATATACCTAGTACCCTATTGAAACCGCTGTGACGTCTAACGTACAACTGCAGATTTAAACGTCATGGATAAATAAATATAAAATGTTCCTATAATATAGTCATTGCCCGATTTTTTATACGTCGTGTCATAAAAACGTAGAAAGGCTTTTCGGGCAATGTTTTCAGCATCTGAGAACAAATGGTGCGGAGGTAAAAGTCTGGAAACGATAAAGCTTACCGGTATTGACGGTGCGGTGCGGGCGGTGCGGCGAGCGCGCGGGTTCAGCGGCGATAAGGGCCGCCACTCGTCGAGCTGGCGCTCCGCCAACCGCTCTTGCGCGGACATTGTGTCCCTACTGGGCTGTAGGGTCCAGTTTTCAAAGAACGTCCCGAGTTACCTACGTTTTATTTTCAATTTGTTTTTTTATTATTTTACATAGGTAGGTACTTTATGGAAGGTCATTTTATTTCCGGTAGTAAAGCATAAACGCGTAGTATGTAACCTATTTTTATTTTCAAATATGACACGAACGTTAAAAAGCACTTAAGTACATTTTCTTTCCAGATTAGTTTTTCAATGTTAGAAACGTGTCTATTTAGGTACATATATTTAGTTACATTGTCAAAATGTATCGTTCATAATATTAACGATACATTTTGACAATGTAACTAAAACTAACTTTTTCACAAAAAAACAGGTCTTTTTTGTGTAACAATGGTGCAAAATTAACTGAATTCAATGATGTATCTTTTGAAAAGTGTAAACTTAATATGTCGTTGTTTCGTAAAAAGAAAAATTACAAATACAACAACATAACCTTAAACAGTGATACGGTTCAAATACACGGCTATCATCTGCAGTGTTACAAAAAGTTTACTGTTTTAAAGCAAAAGGATAAGGAAGAATTTCAACATTATTGTCAATCACAATTTGTAAGTAAAACATTATTCTAGCATGATTTTTTTTCTTGTAAATACTTACATATTACTTACATAATTTGAATTGTCTATGACTACAAAATTAGCTGACATCGAGCAAAAATTATTTTAAAAATAGGTACTTAAAATAATTATTTATTTAATTTATAAAATAATTACAGTTAAATTCTATTTTTGCACTCTTTGAGAAATATATATACAATCAATTTGAAAATTACTTATTATAAATATCAATTAATTAATTGTTTCAAAATTCAACTTCAAGGTTTTTCTACGTCAAAATGTAATTGTTAAACTCGATTTATTATTGAATTTGTCGTAATTACAGTTTACAGTTCCTGTCACTGATGTGAAGTCGTCAGTCGTGCTACGATTATGGAAACTGTAAAGAATTCGGAACGTCAGCAAATAAAATAAAAAATACGCGAGATAAATCCGTTATACTTGTTTCATTCCAATACCTAGTTTAAGCTTAAGGAACGCTATGCATTAGCTTACCTGAGTGAATATTCAAGATCCACTCAGTCAACACATTTGAATTGAATAATATAATAGTGGAGTCATTGAAGCATTATGGGTCCGATTTTTTTTACTGTTAACCGAATTGCATACAATTTTGGAATTAGGTTCATCTTACCCTTAAGTTCAAAAGTGAAAATGATTTGAACTCCGCTACCACCCGGGGGGTGATTGCCACCCCTTCTCGGGGGTGAATTATTTATTTTTCAAAATAACCTCGGATATCGATAGAAGGCCTAATTTTAAGGAAAAAATCGTCTATAAAGTTTTTCAAAAAATCCAATACTTTTCAAGTTATTTGCAATTGAAAATTCGCAATTTTTTCACCTTTTTCATCGGTTTTTTGCAAAAATCTCCAAAAATATACGTTTTATCGAAAATTTTATAAAGAACAAAATTGTAGCAGGCAAAACAATGAACAATTTGGTTTTTTATACAGTATTCTAAGTGCAATATTAAGCTATAAATTAAAGATCAAAGCCGTTTTTTATGTTGCCTGAAATTTAATCGATGTGGTCAATGCCATCTAGCGGCGAGCAGATACATTTTATGCATTCTAATACAAAAGGGTTTTGTAGTGCTTAAAATAAGCTTTAAAATCAGCACTATTAAAAGTCTTTTGCACGTAAAATAAGAGAGCTGTATTGCAAATAAGGGGAACAACTAATGTTTTTTCTTTAAAATCAATGGGTTTCATAAGTGCCATTTCCACCATAATTAAAATTAATCGTGTTCCGCCTAGAATTAACTTCATTATGAAGAGTTTGATAGATAGTATCAGTTTGGCTGCTTCAGGACACATATTTTTCAAAAAACTCACGATAAACAAAAAAAACAAAATTTCAAATTTTTAAAAATCCCACGTTTATTTCATAATATTTCAAGAATGACGACAGATAAGAATAAAAGTGTATGAATAAAAAATGTAGGTATTTTTCTGACAAACAATTTGGTTTTTTTGTTTTTTCTGACAAACAAAAATTGACGGAAATGTGATTGTTTAAAGAGCGCGTGGCATCGCAATCACTGCCTCTCTTAAGCCCTTTAACCCTTCCCCGTTTTAGAAAAAGGTTTTTTACTATATATTGCAATACAGGATGTTGTAGCTCTCTTAATTACCTTTACAATGATTTTTTATAAATTGTGATAGCGTGAAAATTAAAGGAGCTATGGTCCAAAAACTTATCATATTTTTTTCTACTTAGTAACTGAAAATTTCGGAGTGTGAATAATTGGAGCAATGTGAAGGTACGCAGTATAATATAGACCCACAACTATTGTAATGTGTATATGTTAATGTATATAATCCGTCATTGTATACAATTCCTAGGAAATGTATGTAATTCCTAAAATCGCAATCGGAAATGTAAAACATTTAAGACATAGGTTAGGTTAGGTTTCCGCGACCCAGTATGAGTTTGCCAAACCTTTTGCGTTCCCACGGCCATAAGGTATCAATAAGGATTGCCCCACTAAAAAAAAAAAAAAAGGTAGGTTAGGTTTTTTTTTTTAAGTTAGGTTAGGTTAGTTTAAAGGGTAGAAAAGCTTAAGAACATAATAATCGTTTGCGAGAGTGTGGAATAATATTTAAATCCTTTTCATTTTATCAAAAAAAAAAATATCAAGGGGTAGTATTCAAGGGTTGAAAGGGGGTTAAAAATTTGATAATTATTATAGAGAATATAAAATATTACTTACTCTATACTTACATCTTTAACAAAATACTTTGGTATGACATAAGTCATACCAAAGTATTTTTTTCAGATTTTTTCAATTTGGGGGTTGTAAGATTTTCAAGGGGTTGAAAATAATTTTAATATGAGGTAATTATGTTAGAAAATACTTTACCATTTCACCACTTACTATTAGACATGTTTTCTAGCGATAAAATGGCTCAATTACAATTTTTCCATTAAGGGGTTGTTTACACCCCTTAAAAATAATAGGCGGAGTTCAGATCATTTTCACTTTTGAAGTGAAGGTTAAGATGTGCCTAATTCCAAAAATTTCATGCAAATCGGTTCACAGTAAAAAAATTCGGAGGTGAGGCCGTATTTTTCGCTTCAATGACTGCACTATAAGTTGATTTGTAAGTACCTATGCATTTATAGGTGAGCAGAACAAATAAATAAATAAAAAAATATACTTAATTATTACTTCGGTATTGATTGTGAGTATAATGCTAAACATCGACACAGCGCATTATAGCAATCGATTGCCGACGCGTCGACGAGCGTCGTATCGTTGTTCGGCATAGACCTCCATGTTCTACGAAATGCTACGAGCGCAGCGTAGCGGATTGACACCGTGTTTTTCCCGCTTTGTGGTGAAAAGCGTTTTCACGGCGCGGCGTAGCAACTCCCTAAGAGCCTAAGATGACTGACATTGTATTTACCTACATTCACGCTATAAACTAGAGTGGAAACGTTGGAATTCCTATAAGTTTCCGAATATTCACCATGTTGGGATAAAAAAATGGTTAAACTGTATCTACGGATTTAACTCACGTATTTATTTTATTTGTTTACGTTTCGAAAACTTTACAGTTTCCATATTCGTAGCACGACTGAGTAGACGATAGTCTAAAGTTAAAGTTAAGAAAATTTAATCGTCAGGAAATAAAATACAATACATACGCGAGTTTAATCCATTATAATTGTTTCATTCCAATGAGTAGGTAATAACCGCAAAGGCATCAGAAATTATTGAAATTCACACGGTTAGTCTTCGGTCGCTTATATCAAACCACATTTTTTCCTTTTATTATGTTCGCGAATGAAGAATGTCGCTTGCCTAGAGGAGAGCGATTCCAGGTCCCTCAGCTGATTATACCTATAATATTAAATCACACTTAAGCTAAGGCTTAAGAATCAAATCAAACTTACCTGTAGTCTTTCAAATAACACCCTGTGCTTATTTTACACACGATTAGACGCGTCTCATTCGCTACGTACCTATACGGTTAATATAAATGATTGGTCGTTCCACTGGAGATTAATCCGTGCGAGCTGAGCGCAGGATTAACTAGCGATCTTACTGCGAGTCGAGCCCGAGGCGAAATACGGAGATTAGGGCTAAACTTGTTACTGTTAGTAAATACGTTTTGCTGCTCTAGTTGGATACGCTTCATAACTACTAACTGAAATAGTGTAGGTATTCCTGTAATCCTATTTATAGGTAGCCTTGCATATTTTCAATTATCTAGGCATTACCTACCCATCTAGGTAATTGAAACTAGGTCCTTATTGTAACTGTCACTAACTGTAACATCTGTAATAACAGTCATAAGGAATGCAATAAATAATTTGAATTTGAATTTGAAATAAGTAACTATACTTACCTACTACATTAGGTTAATAGGAAAGTGTTCTATGAGGTAGCTTACGTAGGTAAATCTTTTGTAAATTTTATTGGATAAGTGACTATTTATTAGTAAGTAAGTAATAATTTCAAATAAAATAAAATAAAAATACGCGAGTTAAATCCGTTAATAGTTGTTTCATTCCAATAGTAAGTAAGTAGGTACTTAACTAATTTATAATAGGCATGACGATTGTTTTATTGACAATTTTTATTATGGAAACGTGTTTTTTTCCTAATCGATTTTAAAAGTTCGAGTCCCCACTCTTGTGATGTTACATTATGGTATTAATTGTAGGCTTCGTAGTTTTTAATAATTGGATACTTACCTGACTTTTTTTCATTACCCAGTTGTTACCCGTAGGCCGTAATATATTTCAGCCTGTAATCATCACGCTGCTGGGCACAGGTCTCTGTAGTAATATCTAGATAGAGAGACTTTATTATGGCCTTCAAGATATCAGTATATTTTCCATCCTTTATTTACCTACTTAGATACATCAAATTTACATAGTCACCAGCTGGATTTGAACCCGCATTCTCACGATCGCTAGTTCACTCATTTACCACTTAGTTTCGTAGTCCCCTATAAAGGGTTTTCAACTAAAAATATTCTTTATCGAATACCTGTCAACGAAATATAAAGATAGGTCTGCAAAATAAATAATGTATATATTATGTAGGCAGGTTAGATCAGGTATTTCGTAGAAGGCCTGCCCTCTATATTCGTATCGGAATGTGTGAATTGTAATATCCAGGGGTGTGACAGCTCGTTATTTTTCTTGCGTGTGATATATCTGTCGACGGTTTTATATTTATTGCGGTTATCTGCTCTGTATAAATATGTATCTATGCCTACATTTCGTAACATGATGGATGTGTAGTCAAATTATTACGATTACAATATAAAAGAGTACCTACTGTAGGTACTTCTACTATATATACTGCCCTATCGAATAGTCACGTGGTCAGTTTTTATTACCTTATGTCGTCTTATGAGTTATGTGAATTCATTATAATTTTGAATACATTTCGTTCGTTATTATCGATTGGCACTTGTCTATGAGCCTTGGGTATTTCTCTAGGTATTTTGTCCTCATAAGAAGCTTGAAACATAATATTGCCATTTCCCATGAATACCTATAGATATTTTTTTACGATAGGTGCGTTTGATTAAGTAATTATTATGCTAGTCACATTTCACATTCCTCGCTGCTGGCCTAGCAATATCCTGGGAGTGATATATTCCATTTCCCAGCTAGACCATTCGCTTTTTTTTTTAATATCGAAGATAGTAAGAAAATAAAATAGATAAGTATTTAAATTTTTTTCTCTTTAATAACTCATCAAATACAGGATAGCTACCAATTAACTTTTTTACTTTCTTAAAAAGTAGAAGAAAACTATGAACAAACACATAGGTACTTAAGTACCTATACAAATACTCTGCGGTACAGACCTAAGTTACAGAATATTATTATAATACATACATTAAGGGAGCGGGGATCAACATGAATAGCGTACCTACCTACAGAATTGTGTAAAAACGTAGTCATTTTTCACAAAGCGAACGTTTATGATTAGCACTTTTTATGGCGAAAATATTTTCAATCTGCTCGGAAGATATTGGATTGTGTTAGATGCGGCATCTTAGGAATGTAACGCAATAAATGCGGGCCGCGGGCCGGTCACCGGTGGCGGTGGGCCGGTGCCTTAGGCTCGAGTGCCTACTGCCTACCTATAGAGGGCCGGTGCCCGGTAGCGTTGTTTACAGGCGGGCGACCGGCGCCCCTCGAGACCTCAGCTCGTTTGTCAGTCGGGACCCCGCTTGACCCGTCAACATAACTCTGCGAAAGTTCCCAGAGAAGCTTACTCGTCCAATTAATTTCTTAAGTCGAGTTAAATGATTCATGGTGTGAATAACTTTTTAGGTTTGTTCATCATATCGAGGGTGTCAGTGTTAGCACCTATTTCACGATATCCAAGTAAGTACGTAAGTAGGTTCTATCGATGTGGATTTTTTATACAGTTTCTTCAAGGGCTTAGTACGTTAAGTCTACGTCTTGTTACGTCCATTAGTCTGTTCTAAGCGTGTTCGTAGCAGAATCCGACTCCTGAGCTCACGAGCTATTATGTATGTAATTAAATAAATTATACTTATTGTATATTGTGCTTAACAAATTCTTTGTCCTAAATGACTGACTAATGGATCGACACACAGCCTAATCTGCAGATCGTAGAGAGCTGACCCTCCGATAAAGTTTTTCCGAAATTCGACCATTAAGGTGGTGAAAAAGGAGGGCAAAGTTTGTATGGGATAACGTAATTCCTTCAACGCGGTCTAATCTATTTCAATTTTTTTATAAAAAAAATTATAGTTGGAAACTTTTAATAATTGATATACTTACGAATCATTATTTTCGACTTGTACGGCTGAAGTCAAGAGCAAAAGCTGTAAAAACATTTATTTATACCTTTAAGTATATGCCTATATTGACATAGGTACTTACTACAAATTTATTTAGAGCTTGAAGAAGTTACATTTATGTACTTATCTTACTAAGATTATAAACTTACTAGCTTCTGCCCGCGACTTCGTCCGCGTGGAACTCCTCCTTTTTTGCAGTCGGTTAAAAAGTAGCCTATGTCCTTTCTCAGGCTCCAGACTATCTTTGTAACAAATTTCATTTAAATCGGTTCAGTAGTTTCAGCGTGAAAGCGTAACAGACAGACAGACAGAGTTACTTTCGCATTTATAATATTAGTAGGGATGTACTTACATGGGCAATAGAAAAAACAGTTAGACAGTTAGAGACATGAAGTCAAAATGAAGTGAAGATACAGGGTCTGTGGAGGGTGCAACGTGAGGGTGGAGGGATGGAGGGCAGGCGCGCGGGGGGCGGCGGCGGCCGGGGGGAGGGGGAGGGGGGGAGGGGCGCCGCGGGGCGAGTGGCTCAGTGTCGCGGAGGCTGCGGCTCGCTCCGCCGCCCGCCCTACGTCGCGCTTCCACTTTGCCAAAACAAAAACTGAACATTGCATCAGGTTAACCGTACTGACGTCGCTTCTCATTATCTCATCATTTATACGCTCGACACAAACGTCAGTCAAGATTTCTGTTTTACCGTCGATCAGCATATACTTATCTAACCACTAAAACATAAATTAGAAAAAATATTCATAAAAAAATATTATTACAGGCAATCCCTAATATTGTGAATAAGCATTATTAATACAGATACGTACATTACCTACATGATTTATACCGGTCCACCTTACTGAAGATCTCAATACATTCTTACGTAAGTATGCAATTATTACGTGCCTATCTTATTGTTTTAAACACTGACTAAACTACACGTTAAACGACGGAATTATGGATTTTGTAACAACATAATTATTATGATTAACTTAGATATTAGTCCTGCATTTTATACCTTTAAGTAGTTTTAGTCTGTTATTTCAGTACCTAGCTAAAGTAATGCTTGCCAATTGTTATGATACCGGTTTCTTCGGATACTTTTTAACAAAATCATTAATATTTCTTTTTAATATTATAATTCAGGTAAAAAGTAGCTAAGTACATTATTACACTTGTTATAAATATATGCGGTGTTCGATAGGCTAGTCACAACAAGGGAGGTATTATTTGAAAATGCGTCAAAAAATGTTATCCGGGTTCCACACTTGTGTCCGGGAGAGGGTCGCCACTCCAGCGCCGAGTGCTCTACAGCTGTCCAATTATAGATGTTTTCAGCAAGAGGCGCCCACTTTTATATCACGGGACCGGGGATTTTCGGACAGACGATTTTTACCTTTGCGAGTCCTTTATACCACGAACAACAAAGGATATCTCATTTTTAATTAAGTAGGTACCTTTATATTAATAATACCGGTGTCTATACATATATCTGGGATGCCTGCAATACTACTTAATATAATAGTTATATTAACAATATGTACCTATAGGTATCTAATATAAGGTTTTTCTTTTATTGACAGGTCACCATCAAGAAGCCAGAAGAACGCATGACTTTGTGCCAAATTACAAAAAAACCCCGACGGTCTTTTTTTAAAGCGTTGCTTTTAGAATAAATCTAGCAAAAATGTCTTATCTACCCATTCTGATCTTATCGACACTAGGCACTTGTTTATGTGCATCTACTTTGCCGCCCACTCATGAAAATGTAACGGCCACGAGCTCGCAGCTTCCAAAGACAACAGCGTCCATTCACCCGACGAATTCAAGTTTGAAGCCATTAGAGCTGGTGGAAGTGAAAACTACTGCATTTACAACTACAAAGAAAAGCGCTGGAACAACAAAAGCGGCCGGCGCCGGTCGGACCACGGCGCTCTATTCAACGACTGAAGTGTACGCGAGCACAAAAGGCGTAGTTAAAAGTGCAAGGAGGCAGAAGTTAAACACTAGTTCAAGTGCAGTCGCGGCGCATTCCCCGGGCAGGCTGCAGGAGCGGCTGGGGGCTGTGGACTGCGATCTGCCGGTGCTGCCCCGCGAGTCCAGGCTCTGGCGCGGCAATGAAACACACGAACTGAATCTTCCGGTCACGGTAAGATTATCTATAATAATCATCTGGGAGCTATGGTCTTTTGACCACTGCATCTAGGTATAATGTTCTAATTTTTAAAATGATTGTAGCTATATATTTTAACTAAGCTGCTGTTATTTAAGACAATTACGTAGGTAACGTGACACGGTATATTTTATATGAATTGGTTGTGAAACTGATCTTTATTAATAAAGTTTAAGACTTCGTTCATTGTGTCTATCTGTCATATACAATACAACCAATATACTGAAAAAATATATGTTGACACAAAATGTAAGTACATAGCTCCACAGTTTAGATAATATTTTTTTTTCCGTTTTAATTGGAACAGTTTCATTTTAATTAGAATAAGCGATAATAGGTACGAGTAAATACTACGTACCTATATGGGTTCTATATATGTTTAGGTATATTCAACTACTACTTAGTTTTTCGTTTGGGTATATAGCATGTAATTGTATTGTCGCAACTACATAAGTAATAATAATAATAAATATTATAAGTAAAGAGGAAAGATTTGTACCTATTTTTGTATGTTTGTAATGAATAGGCTCAAAAACTACTGGACCGATTTTAATAATTCTTTCACTGTTGGGAAGCTACGTTCACCCTGAGTAACATAGGCTATAGAATATTTTGAAAAAAATTAGGGTGAACCGCTAGTAAGTAATAAGGATGCCTACATCAGTAGGCACCTACTTATTATTGGAGCGGGTCTTACTGAATATACTCCTAGTCTAATTGCCGCAAGGCAGTGTATGTTCTACATAATTAAGTAACAGCCCCTATTAGACGTAATAGGAGACTGGATCAGGCTTATGTATTTAGTGTAACGCTCAAGAAAGTTATACATATATGCACATATTAGTGCCTAGTTGTAAATAGCAACGTATCTTTACAAATGCGTGAATTGCCTAGCTTAGAAACAGCAGATTTATAAGCAAACTTCTCGGTTTTCTTTATCGATTGTCTAGGTACCTAAGTAAGTATATAAGTACTTAATTTAGTAATTCAGATACTCTTTCCTTTTATTGATTTATATTACATAAGTAAGTACCTAATTGAAAAGTTTTTAATGCGCTAACACCAAAACATCGAATAAACAAGTACCTACCCAAGGAAATTTAATAACATTTGCAAATGAAACACAATGTGGATAAACACTAATTAATAATATCTATCATCGATATAATAGTTCAATAAGATAAACACGTTTCTGTCATAAAAGAGATACAATCGAGACGAGAATACTCATCCCGCGCTCTCTCCACAATCACAGAAGCAATATAAATAAGATAGACAAGACGTTTTCCTCAAAAGAAGTAATGAACACAGCTCAACCAGACTCTTAAACCATTGAAGCAAAAAACCTTTTCCCCTTTCCCCCTCTTTTCTCCTTCAATAAGACGATTTATACGGTTTATGTATTTGACCTCGCTGGAACAACTCCCGACGCCTCAATCAAACTTATTTAGAATAAAGCTTTTAGGTACTAAGTAATACATAAAAGGAAATTGAAAGAGACATTTTATATAACCTTTGGAAATGAAAAGTTTAGTGGAGGGTAGTACATTAGTAGAGTTGTATCGCCGCGTCGTTAGTTCTGGTTGCCCGCTGCCGCCGCCGCGCTGCTATTTGACAAAAGGGTCGCAGTTTCCATTAGTTTGTCAGGTAATTAAGCACACGCCGTATCTCGGCTGATAAACGAGACAACTTGAAATAAACACAAGTAGGATTATAAACTCCAACTTAAAACTAACAGTAATAAAATAAACCTGGTTAAGTGAATTATTTGCACGGGGGTGCAAATGGATTTCTTGGAATGTATGTTATAAGGGAGTATTATAAATATTTTAGATTATTTCAACAGGTAATTGAACATACGAAATGTATATATTTTTTCATTTTTCGATAAGTTACGTAGGTTTTAATGTAGATATAGGCTAGTAGTTCTATTTATTTTTGATAATCCCCAGCTAGAAGCAAGGTCGCGGGTAGTTCCTGTCCCGCTGGGATCCTATTTCTTCTTGTATTAGCATAATGTCATTATGAAGGGAAATGACTAATATTTTTTAACATTATTTGGCACACAAACCTTATAAAATATTTTTACATTCTACTCGAAATTATGTTGAAGTTGACACTTCACATACAATTAATGCACATATTATAATTTTCGTACTAAAGGAATAATCAAGATCATATTTATATTTTATATTTATTTGTATTAAGCCTGTACCTACCGATTACTTATTTATTATTCAATTGGACGTATTATCCTCGAGGTATTATTTTACTAGCGTTGCCACTAATTAATAAAAAATGTGTGTTTCTATGGCTCTGTCTTATTATTAAGTCCATTGTGATGATGATTAATAATAACCATGATCATGATTTTTATGATCGTAACAGCAGATTACCGAAAATGAACGCAGATTTCTATGAAGAGTTAAGTATATATCTTCTTAATTGGAATAAAACGATTATACAACGGATTTACCTTGTGTATTTTATTTTATTTGCTGACGTTTCAGAAACTAGTTTTCATATTCGTAGACGACTGGGTTGATTTCAATGTGTACCTAATAACTGCAAGGGCTTTGAAATAAATAATAATAATAAATAATAAATATCTTTGGACAATTCACACCAATTATCTAGTCCCATTTTAAGCAAAGCTTGTGTTATGGGTACTAGACAACGGATAAATATACATAAATACATATAAGACATCCAAGACTCAGGTACAGATTCCAGTGCTCATCACATTGACATCTGCCCCTCGCGGGATTCGAACCCGCAACCTCCGGTTTCGTAGTCAGGGCCTCTGACCACTAGACCAACAGGCCGTCAAAATTATTTTATCTTCTTAATTGTTTCTGTTTATATCTTCTTAATTAGCGAATATAAAGCCAGCCGAATTAATTAGCTCGGCCTTACGCACAATAGCCCGACCTTTTACGGAGAAAGTGCGGAAAACGAGCCCACCACCAATACCAGCCTCCTCCTTCTTTTGATGTCAGTAAAAATTAAATATCCATCCTTATTCAGGTTCCTAACTACGTAATCTGCAGAAGTCTACAAAATCCCAAATCGCTCGCCAAAGAATACAGCATTGTCCCATTTTTCAGTAGATATCTAAATTGGGTCGTAGAATGGGAAGATGATTCAATAATAAGAACCCTTTTAACCCTTACTTAGGATGATACGCGTTTGATCCATAATTTTATTTGCTTTGTAATCCGCTCGGGACTGTCGGACTGCTCTGAGACCGATAAAATTTCAGACCTATAGAAGATTCAATTAGGTAACTCTTAACCTAAGTACCTAATGCTATTTTGGTTATCTTGCGTTAAGTGCTATAAATGAACACTATTACTTAGACACTTTTTAAAAATAGACATTATTTCTACACAAACAAAACACAGGGCAGTAAAATCTCAATTTAAAAGTAAATTGGCGTGAATTAAAAGAGCGATGTGCTCTGCGTCGTTTTATTCGAAAATGGCAGCAATTATTCACATGACGGTCGTTATTGATACAATGATGCCACCAATAAACTCCGTATAAGTAATTCGTTTTCATAAAAATATCTCATTATCATTATTATTGCTGCTAAAGTTGGTTTATGTTGTATTTCAAATTTATATAAGGAATTATAATTATTAAGTAGGTATCTCATCATGAAAGGAGGAAAATTTTATTTTTAATCATATTTTATTGTGAAGTATCTTATTCATTGTACAATAATAAAAATTGGATAATCCATAGAATTATACACGTTAAATGTGGAAGTATTTAGGTTAGATTGCGACGTGCTTTTCTGAATAATACTACATCATTAAACGACATATACATATTATTATATTGCCGTGGTACCACAAAATTGTATTTTATTAAACGACAAAATGTAAACATTTTCTTTATTCAATTAATTATCTTCGTTTGGTAATTTCGTTCAACATGACAGGTATAAATGGAAAGCTTTTAGATGTTACCGTAAAAAATCGTTTCGCATAATGGTTATCTGCCTAATAGATACTGAACAAACGATTTTACTATTTTGTGTTTTGTTTTCTTTTGTCAAACCGTGTTTTTTGTAATCCAACTTGGACTAAGTAATTCTTAATTGAAGTCTGCAATATGCAAAGCGAGCTTCGTAAATTGAATTTAAATTAATCCACGTTTAAATAAACCCTTTGATGTAAATGTTACTAAATAAATAAAACAGCCATTTCACTTTTACTCTTTCACAAAGGTTGACGTGATAATTAATGTGGGTTACTTTGTCACACCCCGGTCATGGGACACAATGTATGAAAGCCATTTCATCAAGTTTTTTTGCAGAATGTAACATTTATTTTCACTTTGAACGTCGACACGTCAAAACTTTTAGGTGCGAAACATGAGGAAAATACCTAATACCTTATAACGATATTAAGCGTAAATAAGCTTACTTACGTACTTTAGAGTACTTTCTTCAAGTGAGAATAGAAAAAAACTTTATCTAAAATAATATGGATACCTACGAAATATAAGCAGAAACAAGATTAAATGTCACTTTAACTATTGCGTCCCACATATAACTATCGCGTACCTACGCTTAACTTATTACAGAAAACACGTAGTTTAACAACAAATTACAACCAAGTAGAAAAGATCATAATAGTTACATAATATTTAATTATTCATTCTACAATGTTCAATTTATGACTTTGTGTTGCGGATGGTGGAGGAATGCGCGGGGGGCGAGGAGGAGTGCCCCCCGGTGGTGGTGTCCTGGGAGGGAGCCGCCGACATCCAGAGCGGAGACATCCTCATCGTGCGCATCGCCGACTCCCTGCTGCAGGACTCCTTCTCACCACCCGACTCCAGGAACAACAGCGATGTCAACTCGACACAACCCGATGGAGAAAGGTCAGTCTATAACACAGCCTCAAGTCCTATAAGTTTACAGGATCATTTGTCTTAGAATTGATTATAGGCACCTAATTTGGTGCGTGAATGCATGCTCGATGTAGTTCCTCTCTCACGGAAATGAATGGTATATACAGGAATATTTGTATTGTTTTTGTGATCTTCTGTCCATCAAGGGCATTTAAAATATGGGGTGTAACATAAAAATAATTTGTGCTTATTTCTCTGAGATAATTTATTATATTGGGCACCACATGCATACACATTTATATTATTATATACATTAGGTATGGTTTATGGTTACTCTTAAGGATTTCTGATTCCTAACCTTACCAACAACTTTGAATATACTTACTACCCAAGTACCTACCTATGTAGGTACTTCCAAGGGAGAAGTTATTTCAATTTGCTAAACGTATAGAATTGTAAAATTCTTAAGTTCCCAGAAAATCAGTGACATGAAACTAATAGGAGTTTCTCAGAACTTTCTTTGGATCAAGAATTAAAGCTCTTTTAGTTACTTACCTAGCAATGAAAGAATAAGTACTTACCTACATTTAAATATTATTACTTAATAGGTACTTATCTTTCATTCTTTTTTCCTTCTGTTCATAGGACGTAGGCGTTTGTTTTATTTTAAACTCAATGGAAGTATCTGGCACACTGGTAGGGCGCCGGGTAAAGTAAAGGTCAGAATGAGCTTATTTCATCACGCATCATAATTACGTTACAGATTAATCTTACGGGTCAGGCGGCGACCCTAAGCCGTCACACCTCATTGGGCCGCGGCGTATATTACTGATAATAATAAACGTGTTAATTTTCCTACAGAGTACATTTTACTCGCTCCACGCTAATAAAAACAGCACGCAAAGCTTAACCTAGACTGAAAATTCTAGGTCTCGCTATACAATTATAAATAGGGACGTCCGTGAGCGCTGAATGAATGTTTAGTTTCGTTTGAAGAGATCCCATGAATTTACAATGAGTTATACTTTCATGTCTCGGATGCGGCTTTGTGAAATTGTTGCAGAGTTATTTTGTAGGTATATAGGTAGGTACCTAGTTAGGGCATATGTTGAATAGATATTATACGAGTGTCATTAAATATGTATATTGGTAAAGATGTGTATAATTGAAAGCAAATATCACCTACTTTCTATTTGAAGAAGAGCTCGACCGCACGGGGTTGCGGCATTGTTAAAGCTCCAATGCGAAGATTCGAAGCTCTATTTGAAAAGCGCTTTAGTAACAATAGGCACAAGGGCGGCTTTTCTACACTTCAGTTTTCTGCAGAGCTCTATATACGAATAAAAAACAACGCAACCTTGTACGTCAACGACTCGAAGATAAAAGATTTCGCACAATAGTAACAGATATTTTAATTTGATTTTTTTGTGACGGACGTGACCGTATCTATCTCGACGGTTTACTGGTTTACTTCTGGAGTTTTGCTATAGATACTCGGAAGTAAACCAGATATTGTAATTCAATTATAAAGTACTAGCTTCTGCCCGCGACTTCGTCCGCGTGGAATTCCTCCTTTTTTGCAGTCGGTTAAACGGTTCGTCGGTTCCTTTCTCAAGCTCCAGACTTGCTTTCATTAAAATTGGTCCAGTAGTTTTGGCGTGAAAGCGTAACAGACAGACAGACAGAATTACTTTCGCATTTAAAATATTAGTAAGGATTATGTCACTCGGCATTCTATAAGGTATTTGTTCCGCCTTAACATTCGGCAGGATAATATCATCTAAAGTTAAGGAGGTCAGATTTCTATGGCTGAAACTAAATAATCTTCATAGATGTCGATGAGTAGCGGGTGTATTATAGGGCGGGGTGTGTTTTTAAACACGTGTCGCGAATGTGGTGATTGTTGCAGGGTGCACCGCACGCTGCCTCAGCCGGCGGTGTACCAGGTGACGCGGCTGGGGCACGTGCACTGCGACGTGTCGGAGGGCATGCTGCTCGACATCACGCCGCTCGACGAGCACGGCGCCAAGCTCATCACCCTCTACGACAAGGACCTCACGGAGGGAGCCAACTTTCTGATAGGTGATGATTATAATCGACAAATGTATTTAGGTTTAAAAGTGATGTGTACAATCTGTTAGTTTAGTTTGGTTGTAGTGGAATTTCAGATCCCTAATACTTGTGTTTAATAAGAATTAGACGACAAAGCTGGATAGGCACACATACCTAATCTATTTCCGTTTATTTGCAAACAATTGTTTTATTAAGTTTATAATACTGTAAAATACAACTCCAAGTGAATTATCTTACGTCGACTGCCATAAACAAGGATCCCGTTGAGTCGGCAATTGTAAGTCGCAGGCTTTCAGCAATTCCGAGTCTGCTCACGTAGTACGTGGACGTCATTAGTTAAGGCGCTTAGCCAAGCCAAATCGGGCATTCCGGTTCATGACTGAAGTGATACCGGCGGGAACGTGGCGTGGCAAAGCAAGTAGATTCTTTGTTACTCGCACCTGACAAAAGTAACAAATTAGGGTGTTTTGAGTGCTCCGCGCGATTTTCATAAAGAGCTTTTTACTCACTTAAAACTTACTAAAGGTATCTAACTTCTCCATTTTTATGATTAAGTTGATACTGGAGTTATATAATCTTTAGCATAAAATATAACACGATCATAAACTGATCTTAACGATAACGACGTTAAAGCGTTAGGTTATACTACCCACTAAAAATCGCAGCATCGTAATGTAGGAAAATGTTATACGCTACGAAGGCGTAGTAGCGTACTGTAGCTTACAATAACGAATAAAGCGTATTGAGCTATCAAAGTGTACTTTCGTGATATACCTAGAAAAGCGCTCGCGTGAAAACGAGTCGAGGAAACGTGTATTATGGGCGGAAGGAGGCATCGAGGGGAAAAGCGATGACGCTTTTATGCCAACGTGGAACAATGGGCTCGCAGAGCATCCCGCCGCCGCCGCATGCACGCGACGCGCGTCACGCGACACGCCGTGCATGGCGACGCAGTTAATGCACTCGGCAGCTGCGCGCTCGTTATCCTGCTTAATTTCATAACCGTTATGGCTTGTGCAAAATTAACGTACTCGAGTTAACAGTTGAACGTCGTGTTAAAATAAATGGTTGTTTGAAGTTGAGTAGGAATATGTGGGCGTTTAATATCCAGTTGGTTTTTGTGCACCTAGTTACTATAAGGTACGATTATGTATAAACGTTATGGTTTTAGTATGAATCGTTTATAAGCTCTGTGTGAGCTTGCATATTCACATCCTTTTATCCGGAGTAAAGTATAAAAGTTTACTACAATGGTTCAAAAGCATCTCTCTCAGCTCAGACGGCTCAAGTTACTCGGTCTAAATTATGAATTAGTTTCGCATCCTCCCATATGTAATAACCTCCTCTCCTCTACGGCCGCAAAGCCGGCGCTAGTAGTTTCCTTGATAGCGGTATAAGTTAGGTACTTTTATGAGCCACTGTACGGACGGATGCAATAAACATTTATGTTTACAGTTGTTTCCGAGAACTGGGGCTCGCAGTGCGTCCGCCTGAAAGTGACTGTGAAGTCTGACAACTGCGGGGAGGCGCAGGACTGCTCCGGCAAGGGCGTCTGCTACACTAACGTGTCTATGGTGAGTCGTTTAGAAAATAGTTTGACGACTTTCAGCTCTCTGTAGGTACGGTTCAACCACGCAAAGGATAAGTTGCCATTGCGACTGTATGCTTTTGTAGCTTTCAGTTTCGGAGTTATGTGTAGAGCCAATGTCAATTACAATGTCACACACAGATTGAATGTCATCTCATTAAGGACGACATAATTTATACACTTGAATAAATATCTGTAGAAAAATATGTTCTTAGAATAATCTGTGAATACGAATGAAATCAAAAACAAAATCAAAGCATCAAATAGGTATACATTTTATTTTCATCTCATTAGGCACCCACGCTAAATTATTCAATAAACAGCATCGACCTTTGGCAATCACGGATTGCCTGCAATTAGGTACATCTGAAATTGTATTTATCTAAGTACCTAATCACACTTTATTCTACTATTTATTTATTTATTGAAAAAATGTTTAATTTTACGTTCGTTTTTATTAAATTTTAAATACCAAGAAATATACATTTTTATATATGACTTGATACTTACTTAAAATTTATTGTAATCTGTTATAAATGTAGTTGAGAAATAAAAAAACTAACATCATAATCTTTACGAGTAAGTACCTATTTAGGAAACAAAAGTTTATTTCTAAATCATGTTAGGTTCCAAACAAGAAAACACCAATCCCCAAGTTCTCGTATTCGTATAGCTGACCTGCCTTTGAATAGTTCACGTCCCCCGCATTTGGGACACGTCGTTAGCGGTAATAGAAACCGCTGACAGCGTTATTGATGCGAGATGCTTACAGGAGGGCTACGAGTGTCAGTGCTGTCCCGGGTACGCGGGCCCGCACTGCGAGGAGAGGGACGTGTGTCATCCCTCACCCTGTCTGAATAATGGCATCTGCGTCGACCTCGCGCAGTCCCTCAGCACTGCCAACTACCACTGTCTCTGTCCTTACGGTAAATATATATTAAAACACCCCTTTTCAGATAACTACCGACATATTGCTGACTCGACATAATATACTTAAATTGCTATTTATTAACGTAATAGCTTTACCGTGTTTTATGTATTTAGGAACCGAAGTAATATTTCAAACGCGACAATGCGAATAAGAATATCAAACGTCGACGAAGACAGGCTTTCCAATGAAATATAGCCTGGATTTTACCATTTTTCCCCCGCAATTTATTTCGGACAACTTCATTCTAATTTATGTTGGTAAGCACCAGTTTATACAGTGTTTATGAATTGTGAGTATTTTCAGCACACTCTGTTGTATTTCGCGGTGAATATTGTTAGAATATTTCGATCCCACGCAATTACGGAGCGGTCATGGCATACCTATAGCTATTTGGTAACTATTGAATTAATGGCTGCTTTCATAGAATACAATAAGTAGTATACTTATACAATAAGTATACTACTTATTGTATTCTATGAAAGCAGGATCAGCTTTTCTTTTGTGGTGGTTAATAAATATTTCTTACATTTATAAAAAATCTTAAGTTTAAATACAGGTATCTACTTAATTAAATAATCAGTTTTAACTGTAAATTTGCGTAATTATATTATTTTAACTACTTATTAATTCGATTTACAAGTAGATAAATATTTAATAAGGTACCTAAATAGTTACCTACTGAAAAAATCGTTAAAGCATACGAAGCGTTGATCTAAAAGCGATAGAGCACGATGAAATATGTATTTCAATAAGAGCTGCCAATCTTTTTTGTTTTTCTCATTCCGGAATTAATTACACGATCCGTTAATCATCGATGTACGCAAAATGGTGCACTCGATGCAAGCTGCATTATTCCGCAATATTGCCGATTGCAATCGGGTTGAATAAGTAAAAGCCATTCGAATCAAATATTCATTTTGGCGAGCAGTTACTTACCTGATTTACGCATCGGAAAAGGCTGACACACTCAAAGTGTAGGTACATAAGTACCTACTATACCTACTCGTATAATAAATATACTAGCGACTCGCCCCTGCTTCGCACGGATCCTTATTTTTTTTTCAAAATGTGATATAGATAGCCTATGTCACTCAACAGTGAAAGAATATTTCAAATCGGTCCAGTCATTTTGGAGTCTTTTCAATCCAAACAAACAAACCTTTCCTCTTTATTATATTAGTGTAGATTTACTGAGATAATTAATTCTCAGCTAAAAGCGGTTTTTTTTGTAACATATTTCGGTTCATATATTACTTGTTCTCGCGACACTTTTACTCGACTGGCTAGCCCAAACGAAGATTTATTTACAAGCTGCAATTTAGACGCTTTGCCTGTCGGCATTAAATAGAATTTCTTAGCGTAAGACTGATTTCTACACTTTCGTTCCATCTTAAATAATGTTTATAAATTATACATTATTATTTACAGTAAAATCTGGTTACTTTAAATCTAAGATTGAACTTTGCCTAATCATTTTCAAAGGCTTGTTATGTTCTTGTTATGTATTTTACTAAATACGTTTACGTAGTTTACCTACGCGGCTACGTAACAAATTATAATAATATGCTTAATATCATTCAAGCTTAAATTAAGACATGACAATTAATCGAATGTTTAAATAAAGTGGTTGGATGTTTGCTAATGTGCAAAAAATATCGCCTTTTATAATATTGCCTAATGCTCAGTGGGCGTCGAGTTACGATTAATGTCACGGCTTCGTGTCGATTTAGCGTGCCATTAGACAGAACTGTGTCACGCTGGACGTAAATGGAGCTGAGGCATTCATTTAAGCGGATATTGACAGTTGTGTCGTTTGTACAGTAGGTACAGAACGAATTAATTTTATGACACTACTGTTTGGTTTATATCTTTTTGGTTGTAGGTATACCTGTTATAGATGTAGGTAGTACTGTCCGCGGTTTCGCTTGGGTACAATGAATGCTTATGGATTTTCGCGATAAAAAATAACGTTTGGTCCTTTGCAATAACGCGAACTAATCTCAATACCATATTTAGGTACTCTTAATTGGAAGCAGATCAGCAGACAGACAAACAGAGTTTGTAGATATGAAACCGCGAGTCAAAAATCTGCTAGATACTCTTATTTTAAGTGAGGTTTAGTTATTATGTTCTACCGACCAGAGACAAACTACTGACATTAACACACGCACCTAGCGGTTATTTGACAGCGGTAGCCTCCATTATACCTACCTATTGTTTAATATTTAGGATTCACGGGACGAAAATGTGAGAAGGATCCGTGTTATTCGGAGCCTTGTTTGAACGGTGGTTCGTGCATGAGCCTGGCGATGAACGGCTCGACGACGTTCCACTGCGCGTGCGCGGACGGCTGGACCGGCGCGCACTGCCAGCTGCCCACCGTCGGCGGCGCCTGCGCATCCAAGCCCTGCGTCAATGGAATTTGTATTGAGCAAACCGATATCGATTCTGAGGGGCATGAATACCGCTGCTTCTGTCTGCCAGGTAAGATTTTTTATTTAATATACTTACTTTAATGCTAGTAGGCCCCCTAAAATGTGGTCCGATGATCTGGTAAAGGTGACTGGATTCTACAGGATAAGGGCGGCGGTCGCAGATATAAAGTTTGAATGTGTTGATATTGATGATGATGATCTTATATTTTTTTACATTTAGGTATCTCCTTTCTACAATATACGTACACAACAATTACATAATATAAAATTTAATTTTGATTTAAATAAACTAACGATTTGATTTGATTTCTAGCAATCTATGCAAAATGTGTAGGAAATATAGATACTTAATTCTAGATTTGCGTGTATCTCAGATCGAGTGACACGATGGCGCCTCATTTATTACATAAGTCGATCGGAAGTAATGTATCCCGCTAACACGAAGCAATCGCGCCAGCAATAACAAAGAACATTATCTCTCACAGCGTTATCTCCATCACGCCCTCGATGTTTGAGTTTTAGAGTCGTTAAAGTAATAAATCGTTTTGAAGTTAGTCGATTTAATAATGGTTAATCGTGTTTGTGAATGTTGGCCGGATGAAATTTCGGGGGTGATTTATATGAAGATCAGTTGGAAGGTTGCCCGCCCGCCCGCCGTGCGGTCTCGGCCGTCACTCGCCGCGATGCCTGCCGCCGCGCCGGGCCGAGAGCCTCGTCGCTAACCGAGCCCTCTGGAACACGACCTTATTTACAAGCTCGGTTATGTAACTTGAAATTCTACGACTCAATTAAACTACTAGATGCTGCTTATTCTGAGAAATTTATGTAGCCTTTTCAATTTGTATCGGTTTGTTTTCTAATTTTGTGTATTTGTCTTTTAGGGGTGTTATTTGCTGTTCGAATTAGGTACCTACTTATTAGTTTAAGTCATATAATCTACCACCTAGGGCTCTAGCGACAGGGTTTCTAGGTAATTTAATTACATACTGTCTGTCTACAGCGTGCTTGTTGGTATTAGAAGTCCAAGTTCATAGTTTTTGTCCAGTCAATCAAATATTATGTTTACAGTTAAAATAATAATCCGCCTATTGCAAAATTACGTAGCTTTTTATTTTCTGATGCTTTTACGAAATGAAACAATTATAACGGATTTATCTCGCGTATATTAATTAAGTACTTTATGCTGACGATTCGAAAGCTTTAAATTTCTATTTTAAGTTTTTGCTTTTTAGTTTAGGCAGTTAGACATAAATGATGCTTTTACGTCTCGCAGATTTTTCTAATAAATCGGGGTGAATTAATCAAGCGAGTTGTTTTCGCTACTGAAAGGGAACTCAGCGGCGGCGGCAAACAAACAGTCCCCGGGGCCAGATTGTCTTACGCAAAGGAACTTGAAACTTGTCTGTTTGTATAAAGTAAACCTATATGTATCTCTTTTATCTTTTTCGGACGTTTGTGATACGGAGGCAGCATATAAAGTGACTATCTATCAGAAATACCTCACGTTTATTCCTCCTGGCACATCGTTTTTAAACCGGGATTTTCCGGTCTAATAGATAAGGTTTTTTGGTACATTAAATCACGAGGATTTATTTTATCACGGAAAGTCCCTTCCGCTCGAGTTGTTTCTAATTACGTAATCGTTAAATAGAAGGTGGAAGTTCGTCCGTGACGCTGTCTCGTAGGGTTTAGCGTCTATTAAAGTTTTATAATGAGTTTTTATCACAGGATATTTTATCTTTTATTTAAAAAGTACAGCTTGGGTAACTCACAATATTTAAACCATTGAGGGTACTCTTAATCCTCGTTCCTTTAACACGCGACTTGTTTTAAAGTGACAAATACGGTCACCTCCTAGGCGGCTAGCACGTGGGAAAATATGCTTACGTCGCGCAAGAAAAGATCTGTCTCTCTGCCTCTTACACTCATTGCAAAAGTATGACATCTTTCCCGCGCGACAAAAACTTTCGTGCTGGCCGTCCACAAACATTGCCGTCCTGACACTGTCGATCTATTGAATACAGTCCATTGTGTATCATCTACAATTTATTACCCTACCGGTTTATACAGGAAAAAAATAACTACCTGTAACACCTATTGCCTAGAAACACCTTAATCCGTTCTTCAGCGCGTGTACATTTTTCTTTCATTTCTATTTTTGGGTTTCATGTTAAGCTTGTCCTTGGAAAAAGACTAACAGGCAGAGTTTCTTGGCGCTCGAGGGATGTCGTTATGTAATCTTTATTTGCATAGTAAACTTGAGGCCTTTGTGGCTTGTTTGCCGGAATGAGAAACTTCTCTTGTTTTACATTTGATGTCGCCGGCGACGTATTAGATTAACATACTTTGGAATAAGTAATTTGGGTAAATGTTGAATATTACCGCTGAGTATGCTCTCATTTATTTTTCTGACGTTACCGCGGCATCTTCCACTCGGAGTTTATTTTCGTAAGCGTCCAAACTTTTTTAATTTATTATGCTTCTGCAATTATATTTCGCAGTTCGTATCTATGCCTCATAATATTATTAACGTACTTACTTACCCAAACAGTATTACGGACTTCTCAATAACTGAGTTTTGTTAAACGATAGTAATTGTTATGACGTAATGATTTAAAGTCCTGGTCAACCTACCTAAGTAACTAAGGAAGATACATACGTTTTGTACGAAAACCTGAATCGCCGAGGAACTCTAAAATATGTAGGTAGTTGATCGTACTTATCGTAGTGGCAAAAACTTGAGTCCTGAAAAGTGTCTTTTGCGTCGATACAGATGATCTTTTTTTGATAGATTACTTACCTCGAACGTCGTGTATCATTAATCTTTGATACGAGAATGCCTGTAAAAGTATTTCTAGGCCGTTACATGGTTTCTATACGTGTGTGTAATACGTACTTCAACGTTGATACGTGTCAGGCACATTGTTTGATTGATATTTGCAGACATGTTATTTTACGAAAAAAATCTAACCAGGAATTTTCGTTGACCATTTGTCTTTATAGTGGCACAATAGGTATGTCTCCTACGTGTGTATCGCATATGATCGGTTTTACATAATTAATACCAATATGTACTACACAGTGCTACGCGGATCTCTCACCGTATTTTTTTACAAAAATAATACCTACACAATATTGCTACGCGTTTCTAATCGTATGATTTTTTCACAATTACCTAATTTAACTTACACAGTCCTACGTCATTTTCTGATTGCATGGTTTTTACTCGGTGATGCACTGGTGTCTGATTGTGTTTTACAATATTAATATTTATTTATACACAGTGCTCGCAATGTTACACCGTGCTGAAAGTGTTAACAAGCTGTGTTTGACCTACTCCAGTCCCCATAACGGCGTTGGTTGGTATGTTGCAGGTTACACAGGCGATCATTGCGAGATGGAATACAACGAGTGCGAGTCGTCCCCGTGCGCGCACGGCGGCACCTGCACCGACCGCGTCGGCGGGTTCTCGTGCGCCTGCTCGCGCGGGTTCACCGGCAACACCTGCCAGCATAAGGTACCTGCGAGGCCGACGGAGTTGGTTACAACTTGCTGAGTAGGAATAGTATGTATTGAAATAAAGGAGCTTTTCCTTCCTGTTCGTTCGTTAAAGAACTCTCATATAGGTACTCGGACGTAGGATGTTGGTGGTAAGATTCCTTCGGTACAGTTTTTTAATTATTTCAATAAATACCTACCTAATAAGTAATAACGTTATTCATTGGAATGAAGCAACCATAACGGATAGAAAATTTTACAGTTCCCATATCTGTAGCCGACTTAGCTGACGATAGTTAAACACTAACTTTACGAATATAGAAGTATGGAAACTGTAAAGTTATGGAAACGTCAGCAATTAAAATAAATACGCGAATCAAATCCTTATACTTGTTTAATTCTAATGTGTAATAAGCTCTAAAGCATCGGAAATTGTTATAACAAACTTTATTGCATAATCGTTGAAACGAATATCCATATGTCCAGGTGGACCTGTGCTTGCCGAGCCCGTGCCCGCCGCAGCGCTCGTGCGTGGACCACGGCGACAGCTACTCGTGCGAGTGTCCGCACGGCTTCGTGGGAGACGAGTGCCATCTGCCCGCCAAGTCGGTCAGTACATAATAATAATCATTTACTTAACTTAATTACGTTTTTATAACAATGCAACATCTGTGATCATCACACTAGGCTGAGCCTGTTTCGTGGGAATCAATCAAACACAAATGCTCTAATACTGAGTTATTAACATAGAGATATAAGACTAGAGTACGTGAGCCAGCCAGAAACGCGTTATAATGGTAGAAAGAGAAAGAGCATTGGAATAGTGGTCGCTCTCCTTGTCTGATGACGCTCGTATTGCGTCGTCAACGGTACCATAGCAACGGACGGCGCGCAGCATGTTGCCATTGCGCATGCGGCAAGACAAGGACAGTGCCTCTATTTAGAGTTTCTGTCTCTCTTTACCGTGATACGCTTCCACTTATAGACAGTCCTATGGCTCACGTACTCTAGTCTTATGGTTATTAAATATAGGTATTTTTCGTATTACTAAATTAAAATTACAATAAATTTCTGTTAGTGGGTACCTTAGTGAGTATAATATATTATGTGTGTAAGTGTATATATTTCCTATAAGTAGGTACTACTTACATAATATTTTGATTTCATTGAGAGAGATAAGTGCTATAAAAAAAAATACTAGTATTTAGGTAGGTATATCTATAAAATATACTTTGCGTCGTAGCACTGTGCTACGCGTTTCCCTGCCTGCAGCAATTTGTGGCTTACCTAGTAGACGTGTAAGGCGGAGATAAGAAATTATGAAAGAAGATTAGAAATTGTTTGCGCTTGCTGATTGGCTCATTAGACGAAAACTATGAGCATGTTTTTCAGACCTGTTAGATTATAATATGTGTTTGCGTGTGGTTCCAGCCGTGCGACAACAACCCGTGCGCTCACGGCGGCACGTGCTGGAGCGGCGTGGACTCGTTCTACTGCTCGTGCCGCCCCGGGTACACGGGGAAACTATGCGAAGGTAAACTAAATCAGCCTATACAATTTGAGTCATACCTATTAAACAAAATAATCATTATTAATCATATATCGCATACCTAGATCTAAAAGGATCTAACTCAAAAACAGGAAGATTTGAGTTATGCACACCATCGGATTCCAGCAAAACACACCTACACTAAAACAGATTTTAGCTAATATAACTCTGCTAGCTTTATTATAAAAAGTATAAATTTATACAGAAAACTCATGCGTGCATATGGACATATTAATCAGTTTCTCGCCTCTCCTGAAAAAGTACCTTTTATGAGTTAGCTCTCTTTAGATCTAGGTGTGCGATATATTGTATTCCTCAAGAAAGTAAACCTACATAGACATCATAATAATATGCAAAAAAAATATGACGTCTCCAAAAAGCTTTGAGACAGGCTTGGCTATCTCTAAAGACCCTGACGTCCCTGACGTCCGTGGCCTGAACACCGGGCCTAAAATACTTTTTTTGTAGGTACCTACATAATTAACGCTTTCCATTCTCGTTTTTTAATGAGCAAACATTTGCGGTATTGCAACTAAATGTGAAATAAAAATCACCTTCCAGAGGACTTCATAATAGAGTCAGTGGTGCGAGGCGAGGTGATCAGCTCCTCGGACGGCGAGGGCGTTGGTGGAGGCGCGGGCGGCGGGGGCGGCGGGGGCGGTGAGGGAGGCGGGTCGGTGCGGGAGGTGCGGCTGCCGCTCGGGCTGTACCACGACCGGCTGCACAACGTGTACATCGCCGCCGGCACGCTCGGCGCCGCCATCGCCATCGTCGGAGTAGTGGTCGGTACCGTGCCTAACTACCCTAACACTGAGCCCACCAGGAGCATGCAAACCATATAAGAAAATTTTTTATAGTCAAATACGTATAAAGTCGATACTCTTGCATCTACATTTGTACCCCTATGAAATAAAACTACTGTACCTACCTACCGGATTTAACTCGGGTACCTATCTCAAATCAATGGAGGTCACCGCCAAGATACATTCGTGGCAGAGTGAAAAAAAAACGTATTTTAATTTAAAGTGTAAAATAGCCAACAAATTAACCAAATTTGTGTTTTTATGGATGTGTGTGAGATGAACACATAATATATAACACACTATATTACCTAGGTACTTAATTTTTAATACTCTCCTGTAAAATTTTCTGAAAGTAGTAGTATCCACGCTGATGTCTAAACAGCAAATAAGGTATTAATGAGGTGTACACATAAAATAGTATGATGTAGGCACTTGTAGGTACAACCTATACCCAAGTATGTGACACCCCTTATTTGGAACCTGAGAGCATCGTATCTTACCACAGTTGGCGACAGTCGTGAACAGGGAAACTATTTAAAACATTCACGCACTAATAGAAAGTTTACTTTTCCACACATTTCAAATATCTTACCCGTAATGGTAAAGATATCTTCGCTATAAATGCGAGTTTTTAAGGAATTTATGTTTCTTAAAACCGTTAGGTAGGTAGTAGGTACTTTTATATGTAGTAGGTATATCTTCTTACTACCTACCAATATCTTCAGGCTATCTTCAGAAGTAGGAATTCACTTTTAAAACCAACAAGTAAGTAGGTAAAGTACCTATTCTATGGATTATTCTAATTATGTAATTTGGTCCTTAGAGCCGGATAATTTAACCCATTATGACCTGAATTATTTTAGGTTCTCAGAAATTGATAATTTTTGGATATATTGTTGTTCGATGTCCCCTTAATAATTTCTGATTATCAAAAGTTGAATCGATTTATTACTTCTGGAAATAACAATGGGTGCCATATGGCACCGCTAGGCTAATACGGGGTCAAAACAGCCTTCTTCTAAATATGTATTAAGTGACTGTTAACTAATAGTATTTACTGTTTAATTATCATTTTCTATGTTTATAAAGTAGATGAATTAATTTAAAGGGATTAGTTAATGAAAATGAGCATTTTCATTTAAGGAATTCATATAATAATTGGTATTACACCAAGTTTTTTCATCTATGTATTAACGTAAAACCGGTAATTACAAAAAGAGGCTATATATTTTTGTGACCATTCGAAGTATTTTGAGAACACTATTCTCAAGAATAAATCCAGCGTTTCTAATCGTGATTTTTCTCGAAATTAACTAGGTATAATCTCGTTCAAGAAGCATGAACCGCGAGATTTTGTATGGGATACTTCGTCTAGGTACAGGTTTTATATTTAGTAACACCCCTGTAGTTAGTTTTGTGGCTAGTAATGCATGTCCGGCGTGATGACAGAGATGGAGACGCCAACACTACTTCGTATCCAACGTTAATTTCACGATTTATAAGGTAATTTATAAGACTACCCCCGATTTCGTCAGCAGAATCTTGATCAGATATTTAGTATAGAGTATCTGTGGCTTGAGATCTACGTAATTTTCTAGTAATGCTAGTTCTTTATGCATTGTACATCCCCTAAGATAATAAATAAATATTATTACTAATGAAAACCGAGAAATAAACATTAACTCACTCATATCGAAAAGACACCATATCAGCCTAGCGGTGCCATATGGCACCCGAAACATTTCACATAGGGTGCGTCGGGGTAACATGAAAAACAGAGTAAGATGAAAAACCCCTCATAGCTGCCTATTCCGTGCATATTTTTTAACACTGACTACAGAGTTTTGTAGGTAATTTCATTGCGCTCCTTATCTCAGACAGCGATAATCGTCAGTTGTGAGTGCATATGTTTTTTTTGCAATTTTTCGACAAGGTATGTTTTTGAGCGATAAATGCGTTTTTTAATCTTCCCCCACGTTCCGTAGTTTCTTCTACACGCAAGTTAAAAATATGTTTTTTTGATACGTGTTATTGATAATTTTTTTTTAGTTGATACATAAAATCCGATTTTGCATATCTTTTATATTTTTGGAGTTTTTATATTTTTCAATCTTACACCGCTTGTAAAACCCAGGGGCAAGACGGCAATATTTTCTTTTCCAACTTACCCCGATTATGAAACCCATAGTAAAAGTCAGGGGTTGTCAAACTGTATGATTCGTTCATGAGTAGTGTAATATTCACAACTCATGAAAACATGTGTAAAAAAAAAAAGATTTTAAATAAAAGTTGTAATATATTTAGCTAGTTTAACTACCTGTCTATTTAAATAAAGAAATGATTACATTTTTTGTGTACATGGTAGTAAAATTTAAATATTAGGATATAAAAAGAAAAGGTTGAGAACCGCATATCATCTGAATACAAAGTGGGGTAAGACTAAAATATTATATTTAACAAAATTTCATTTTGGTAGTTAAAACTAGGTATTTTTAAAATGTATTTATATATTTGAATAGAGAAAAAAATATGCTTTCGGTGCATATAATCCAAATGGACCTACAATGGATATTAAAGATTTTAAGAACTATATCGATCTTCCCCCCTCATCATTCCATCTTACCCCACGATTTTTTTGCAAAAAAATTAACTTTGCCGTCGTTGTTATATATGAAAAACACCTCCAATCAGGTCCATTTTATGGTAGATAGGAAGAACCATTCATTAACTTTACTAAAAACATCACTTCATATACGTCAGCTTCATACGATTAAAATTATGAGGCTTTAAAAAAAACATGGTTTATCTCATCAAAATCTCGTTCAACCTTACCCCGACGCACCCTACGATAAATCAAACATACAAATAAATTTTCATAATATTACGATATCATTTAGTCGAACAACAATATATCAACAAATTAAGATGCATTTCAATGTTAAATAACACATAATAAATAAATTACGACTCTCTTACTTGACAGTGAATTCATTTTTTAACCCCCGACGAAAAAACGACGGGGTGTTATAAGTTTGACGTGTCTGTCTGTCTGTCTGTGTGTGTGTGTGTGTGTGTGTGTGTCTGTCTGTGGCATCATAGCTCCCTAACGCATGAACCGATTTTGATTCTGTTTTTTTTGTTTGAAAGGTGTATATGTCGGGAGTGTTCTTAGCTATGCTTGATAAAAATCTACTCAGTAGTTTAATAATTAGGGGGGGTGAAAGAGGGGATGGAAAAATAAAAGTCTACAAACATACTCGAGTGGGGTATCAAATGAAAGAGGATCACGTGTACATTACAAAATGGAAATTATAATAAAAATCGGTTGAGTCGTTCAAAAAATATAGGGTGTCAAAGTAGGGATGGAAAACCAAATGTCTACAAATATACTCAAGTGGGGTATCAAATGAAAGAGGATCACGTGTAGATTACACAAATTGTAATGAAAATCGGTTGAGTAGTTCAAAAATTATAGGAAGTAAAAGTGTAAATGGTAAACCCAATGTCGACAAATGTACCCGAGTGGGGTATTAAATGTAAGAGGATAACATATACATTACAAAATTCCATGTGAAATGGGAATTAGTTAAAAATAATAATTTATGTAGTAGATACCTACTTACAAAAAGTATGAAATAAAAAAATAAATTAAAAATTTAACAAACCCCCGACATAAAAACCTAAAAGCCCTTTAAAAAGTATAACAATAATAAAAAAATAATATTAGTTACCTAAAGATTAATATTTTGTACAAAGAAAACGTCATGTCGGGGGGACCGTAGGTTTAGGTTGATTGTAGGTATTAAGTAACTAAATGAGAAGCGGTCCCTCCGACATGACGTTTTCTTTGTAAAAATATTAATCTTTAGGTAACTAATATTATTTTTTTATTATTGTTATACTTTTTAAAGGGCTTTTAGGTTTTTATGTCGGGGGTTTGTTAATTGCGAATAATTTTTCAACACTAACTTATTACCGCTAATACTCGTCGCAACAGGTGAACAGGTTGAAGCAAAAGTAATAAAACAATTAGTTATCATCCCTAGTACCGATTTGATAGCCAACTATCGGTATCCATCGCTCGAGATGCTCTCATGGTGCAAAAACATAAACGCATAAAATTGGGTGCCATATGGCACCGCTAGGCTATAATGGGTTAAGTCAGACAATTATATAAATATTATTTCTTAAAGTAATCAAATACATCAGAACACGCTTTTGGCAACAGAGACGTAGCAAAATTTTTGAGTATCTTTACCACTGCAATGTATCTAATGGTGATTCGACGTTTGGTTTTGTTCTGTCCAGGTGACGGCGTGTCACTGCCGCGTGAACAAGACGTACTCCCGGCTGCTGAGCCGGCTGTCCCGCGGCAGCGGCGGCAGCGCGCCGGCGCACTGGCTGCACGACAAGCACGCCCCCGCCGCCGCCTGCGCCGCCCACCACCAGCACCAGCACCACCAGCACCACCAGCACCACCAGCACCACCACCCCTCCGCCGCGCTCGACACCACCGACATGTACTACACCCTCGACTTCAGCGACAGCCAGAGCTCCCCCCTCATACAATAGCAGTCGCTCTTGAACCTCTCCGAAGGAGAGCGGTTCAAAATTAAAATTTAACTGAAGTGAGGAGGTTGGGATTCTAGAATTGTTATAACGATAACTTCGGTTTTTATTTTGAGAGTTTATTATTATTTCATTCGATGTATTCAACTGGGTGCAGACGGTAGGTCCTACATTGGTACCTATATTGATTTGATTAAGTTTTCTCTTGGAAACTACCGGCATTGTGCTGTATACCTACCTATTAAATTTTAATCTTTTTTTTATTTTGTATACCTATGTAATTCTAACATCCGTTTTGTTGAATTTACATAATTATGTCTCTGTTTGATATATAAATTCTGAATCTAAAATTAAATTTCAAATCTAGTTAATATTTTATTCGAACCGATATAAATAATTGATCAATACGAAATAAATTGTGATTAATGGAGCTGACGTAAATTATACGTACATTTTAAGCTTAATAGACTCTATTTTGCTTAAATATCTTTATAATAACGGACGTAAGTTAATAGAAGTTGCAGGAGGCGTGCAGTTGACAAGTCGCTGCAATAAAGTTAGTTAGATAGACATTAAATACATGTTATATTTGTGAAAATTCTAAACATCTGCATTGTTCGTGCTCTTTAAAATATAAAATTAATTTGTATTACTTAGGAACCATTTTAAATTAAATTCTAGTCAACATGTCGTAGGTAGGTTCATTATCATACTTAGCTATTTAGGTGTTTTTTTTTTAGTTTATGATAGTTATGTGGTTAATTCCGTAACTAATTTTATGTAGCATAATATTATAATAAAAATCAAATCATCTGATTCCTCGACTTAGTCGAAAATGTCCTGATTAGCATTTGATTAATGTACCTACATGCATACAAATGTTATTAATATAAATATGCTAAACGGTTGTTAGTGTGGCTACGCCGACATTAATCGAGGATGCTGTTATTTTATAACTAGTCACTTAATAAAATGTAAATTGCAGTAAACACATCCTTTAAAAAATAGGTCTAACCATTCCAATAACCCACTAAGTGCCTATTAGGTTTGCCGAAATAGCTTTTTACTAAAACGATATTTAATAAGAACAAACAAAAATAAACGCTTAAAAAGAGAAAAATAGTACTTAGGTGTAATGCCTAAGGTAAGATAAAATTGACCGTTGGGATTGAAACCATCATTCTGTGTCGAGTGTTAATTCCATCGCAGTTGAACACCAATTAAACTTTATTTTCTGGTTTATTGTTCTTGTGTCGCAGTACATCTAGGGAATATCTCGTTATGTATTGTATGAACTATTCGTGTACACAGTACCTAGCCCTTTACTAACACGTGACGGTTAAAATAGCAACAGATGTCGCTTCTGAATTAATGAATAATGTTGGAGTAGGTACAACAATGAGGGTCACCGCGTGTCAGAAATCCGCTAGATGCGCTAGTGTAGAATGAGGTCTAGCTGTCATGTACCACCAATCGCAGGCCAGAAGCTTGCCTCTCATTGGTGGAACATGACAGCTGGACCTCATTCTACACTAGCTCATCTAGCGGATTTCAGACACGCGGTGGCCCTCATTATAACGGATTTAACTCGCGTACGTATTTTTTTTATGCTGACGTCTTACACTATTCTCAGCCTAGTCGGCTTCGAACATGGGAACTGTAGTTTTCGAAACGTTAGCATGAAAATTTATACATGTGAGTTAAATCTGGCATACCTACATAATTGGTTTATTCTAATGTACCTATTACTTACATAACTGTCAAAGTATGAGATATTATAACGAATGAGGTATTTGTTACGCCGTTATCAGCGTAGTTTTAGTTTTAGTATTTTTCAATTATTAAACCTACTCATTTACACAGATAGTTAAGTAAGTAGGTACCTAACCTATCCAAATGTCTTTGTTACTAGTAATATAAACACATAATATAGGAACAATGTCAAAGTGTATTAAGTATTTGACTGATCTTCAAATTAGAATATTTCCTAACTATTGTAGCTTGCTTTCAATGTTAATGATATACAGAATAAATGTTATAAGGTGCAATTATTGAAGATGAGTAATTCTTAGATTGTATTCTGACTATTACAACTTTTTGTTTTTTGTCGATTGCAATGCCCCACGCTAATAGCATAACTAGTACTTACTTATAATTAAAATGTTTAATGATTATGGAACCTATTAAGATCCATTAGGTAATATATTCGGCGTGGAACTCGGTAATTTTATGACTATTGGCTATAGGGCTGCCGGGTCGAATTACATACTTACTATATTTTCGGGTAAACGCTTTTTTATTTTTTACTTATTTAGAAAACTTAATTTTATATTTATTTATATTTTTATTTATTTATTTGATTGTCTTTTTGTAGGACTCCTACCTAAGAGTAGAACTTCGACCTTCATCTTGACGCTTTCAAACTTACTCGAAACTATGCTTATGTGTGACAAAACGTGGTATTTTAATGTTAATATTAAGACTTCAATAAATAAATTCGTTGAAATTCGTGCTTTCATTTTTCAGCAGTCAGGTAGGTAGTTAAGTATAACCTTCCTTTTTATGTTTTGAACAAGTAGACAGGTAAATAGGTGCTAAATATTTAACTAAATTTGAAAAATAAAAATAACAGACACATAAAATAAATCAAACTAAGATAATGTTTTGAAGAAAAACATTTTTATTTAGATTATAAACTTTGATAAAAATAATTATATTAATAATATTTTTATGACAACTTACAAATATTCATATAAAAGAATAACGTAACATCTATTCAATTTAAACTTAAGTACAGTAGAATTTTATAACGAAAATGTGCTACCACTTTCGGGATGTGTTTAACTAGTGTGACTAAACTCTCGCGAGCCGCGCGTCGCGCCGCCATCGCGCCACTCCCGCGCCGGCCATCCCCCGCCACCGCGGCACCGCACTGTCGCTCGGCCGACGACCGCCACCGTGCACCGTGCACCGGACCCGATCACCCGACACGGCCCGGTGCATGTCCCCGTGCAGTCAAGGGCAAACATATATACCCACACACATCTTAGTGATAAAGAGAAAACAAATATTTATTTTGCCCTCGACTGAACGTATTAGAATTGGATCGATGTCGGTTTTAACGTTTGCTAAGCGACAATATCGTCTATGCTCCCATATAATATCAACCACCACTCCTACACTAGGTGCTCTGAGCGAGCACATTGCACAACACTGCGCCGGCGCGGCTGGTGGCGGCGCGACGCGCGCCCATTTAACTACTAAACTGCTTTACGTATTTATTGCTACTGACATTTGTGACTTATGACGAGATTCAGAATCACGATCTAACATCAATGTAAGTAAATATTAAAGCTGCACAATTTATAATAATAAGAACATAAATAAACATTAAGTACGTGAATACGTATATAAAAGTAGGTAAAATAACAATGTTGTTAGAGTCCGCCTCACAGAGAGCAGACTTTGAGCAATGAAATGCGTAACCATATAAGATTGATAATTCGTAGAGACACTTCGGTTGTGGGCATGTGAGCGGTGGATAAACAATAACGAGTGTACATTAATTGCGAAGCGTCTCTGCGACACGGAAGAGACAGACGAGAGGCGAAGGACGGAACTAGTCACAACCCTATCGCATTGAGGGTGAAAATAAAAACAAGATACAAATCAAATAGAAAACATTACATAATCTTAATTATTTAAAATTCGATGTCTACCTGCAATTCGTGGGACACAATAAAAGGAATTAAATGTAAAATTCTATACCTAAGATCATTAAGTTTTCTAAACTATGTCATAATATGGCAGTTAATCGAACCGTCCGCACTAGGCACATCTCAAAATTAATCTTGGGCGATATGTCCAAGACCGATCTCAGCATCGACAGAACCTGGTTCTGAATTTTGAAAATAATCGGTGGATACAATGATTACGTCTCCGTCACGACTGAATCCACAGCCGGTTACGTTAATGTGATTACGAGTTGCATGTCGGAATGCCGACAAGTAGTTTTTCTACAAAATATACTTAAAAAATGGAAGATGAACATCGTTCGATAATATAATAAACAAACATTAAGTACTCAGTATGATAAAGTCTTGGACATAACAAAATACAAACTTTTCTTAACCTAAATCGATGTCATGGCCCGATAACTTAAGTATCGAAATTCATTTAAAATAACAAATCTATTATCAATAATCCTTACAATATAAGTACACAAACCACTCCCGCGGATGATGATGATAGTGATGCAGCTGGCTGAACTCGCGCCGCGACTGCGCGCTGTCGCCATGTCGCGGGGGCGGATCCGGGTTCACACTCATAATATTGTATAAGATATATAGTAATTTGATCAAAAGCAAAAAGTTCAGAGAAATATCTACTGCCATCCCTGGGCCCTCCCCCCTGGTCGCCCCTGGATCCGCCCCGGCTCTGTTGACTGTGCGGTGCACTGTGTGTGCGTACGCCGTACGGCGCCGTCTTCAAACTATCAAACTATGCTAATTACTTCCATTTTCACTAAATGAGAAAATTTTCAAGTGAAAAGTAACTTTACTTCATATAAACTAATGCAATAAATAAATACTATGTAAAAATGAGATTTCAGCGATCTGAAATGTTTCGAAAAATGGTACAAAAATGCAAAAGAACTTATAAAGTTTACTTTAAAGATAATGAACTAGGTCGATGGAAGCAACGAACATTATTGTCAGTCCTATAACTAGAGTCACCACTACTGAGTGAATGAATTGAGCGAGCTTATAAAGCGAACTTACCTTTACAAAACTTAACAAAGTGGATGGCATTTAATTTGACTTAACTCACTTACATCATAATTATTATGTCAAAGGCACTTTATGCTTTACGCGATGTACTTAGACAATATAATATCTAGGTACGCACATAATTATGTTTTGTGACAAGAATTTCTTATTTTATCATCATGGCAAGATTAAAAGGTACCTGTTGAAACGTTAACTACATACATCTAGTATGATCACCGAGCGAATGGCACACACGTTTATCAGCAACAGATAATAAGTCATTTACATATTATATTTTATAACTAAATCGTAGAGACGAAACCGATTCCTCGTTTAGAAGCAAACAATTACTTCTTTATGGTCGATATTTACAATGCGGTCCCACTCCGGCGCGTCGCTCGACCGACAACCATGATAATTTGTGACATTAAGTTTTAGTAAAACGAAGCTACGACGATGAATCGCTTAAAAGTAAATTTCAATGTGAGATCGACACTTCCCGAGAAAAAACTTCTATACTCCTCTTCTCATAACGAGTGCAACTATGACGAGGACCGTTCAAACCACTGTCCAGAGTAAAGAGTTTGCCACGTGATCGTGTATTGTCTTTCAGCTGCTTATTTGAGCGCTAGGGAGCGCTGGGCGAGCGGCAGATGGCGCTAGTGGTCGAGCGGCAGTTCGACGAAGGTGATGTCGTAGAGCGGCTCGTCGTCGGCGGCGCCGGCGGGCCGCACCTCCAGCAGGAACAGGTCCTCGTTGCAGTAGTAAGCTATCATTTCATCGTCAATTTTGGCCGTAATCCTGCAATCGATAGGAAAAGTTATTAATTACCTCTCTTGATTTGAGCAATTAGGTATGACTCATTGGGCGAGAATATCGCAATCGCTGGAAATTTGTACGTACTGCAATTACAATTACAAATGCGATTCTTTATGCGTTCATTAATTACGCCGTCATTGGAATCGGTAAATTAGGAATCCGAGAGAGATGCGTCATCTTTTGCGCAATCGACTCATGTCTCCATTAAGATATCGTCGGGCGAGAGTCGTTAGGTGCTTATTAATCGGGTGCGATGTGCTTAGCAGTAATGCATTATAAATTAGGTTTCGGGAAAGGTCTGTGCTCGGGAACGTGATTATTGTATATGAGATCTATTTCTATTTAGCTGTTAACGGTCATTCCGGGTGTAATTAATTCCAGAAGCGTTGCAAAGTTAGTGCGCGCCCTCGGGACAAGCGATGCGTTGCGTGGCGGCGCGGCAGAGCCAGAGAGTACGGCGACTGATCGTCTATCTAACTGAGGCCAATGAAAACCACTTACCCTTTCTTGTTCTTTCGATAAAGATTATTAATTGCCGAACTTGAAATTTTGTACTTATTCTCAATCTGAAAATAAGCAAAAAAACAAACGATTACAATGGGCCATCGCCATTCGAACCGAGACGTCTCGTCTAGCGGAACCGATGCAGCGGTATCATAACGTGCGTCGCGCGGTCTCCGGCGGCAGCTCCGGCGCGGGGCGCGCGGGGCGGCGGCCGCGGGGGTTAATTACAACATGCGGTTATGATGATCGTGTGTTGGTATTAGACGGGGTTATGAAGCGCACCATCGGTTACAGCAGCGCCGCGGCGCCGGCCCGCCGGCCCGCCTCGCCCCGAGCCCGAGCCCGAGCCCGAGCCCGAGCCGAGCCACTCGGCGGCTGCGGCGGACGGCGGAGCGGCGCCGCGGCGCGGACGAAGCGTCTCGATTACTTCCATTTATAAATAAATTTAGAACGTCGATCAATTAAGAACACATCGAGAAACCGAGAGAGCGTCACGCTCGATCTCGTTCTCCCGCAGCGTGCGGTTATCGTCTCATCACCGGGGTTATGTCGCCGGCGACGCGGCCGCCGCGTGCAGCCGCCGCGTGCAGCCGCCGCGTGCTGACCGCGGGGACGATCGCAATGCCCGGACATATTTCACTCTTTTTAATCCACATTTAAGAAGCGTAAACATCGTTGTACAGTCGGCATCGGAAGGTGTCGCCTCGTCCCGGCACAGGTCTGAAACGAGTCGAGCCGATGCCGACCTGGTGTCGGGTTTTTTATGTGCGACTACTATAAACCCGATTAATAAACTAATTTCAGCTAAAATACTGATTCACTTTATAAAAAAACAATCGTCTTATGGAAATCCTAAGTCGGGAACTTCAGACACACACCGTGTTCATAAACAGATCTCTTCACAATTATTGGGTGGAGATGTGTGTATTCATACGGGTTGTAGACTGTCCAACAGGGTTTACGTTGTCAACATATCGGGCATTGCGGTCGTACCTCTCATGTGTGTGTGCAGGTGTGTGTGTGTGCGTGTGTGTACGTGGTGTGTGGTGTATGTGGTGTGTGCACTCACCGCGTGCAGCAGGCCCTGCGTGGTGGGGGGCGCGACGTGCAGCGGCGTGTACACGTCGTCGGGGTCCTGGCGCACGTACAGCATGACGCGCTCGCTGAGCGGCGGCGTGCCGGCGCGCGGTCTCTTGCCGAGCACGCCCTCCAGCTCCAGCGTGTCCTTGCGGTCGCCGTACGGGGACAGGCTGCCCACGTCTGATCTATACCTAACGTGACACACATATACATGTTTATATATATTTATTCGAGTTCAAGTCAAGATTCAGGCTAAAGAATGTAGATGTGGAGTAGGTACATAGCTACCTACTTGTTGTATTGCTCCTATATATATAGCTAAGAACAGTCAACGGCAAAAATAAGTAAACAAAACTTTGAACATTTTTTTAAGTATTGTGTATATATTTGTGCTCATCGCTGGTACATACATATAATTATCGAATCGACAACCCGTTTCGACGTAATTAATTTGCTCGCGCCGATGTTGTCACTGATAGAACACATGATTTAGATGTGCATTACCGACGGAACTGAGTTAAACAATACCTATCATTCTTATTGTGTTCTCGGTAATTTAAGATGTTGATAATTTCAAAGGTGACTTTAACTAATAACCGATATGGCATTCAGTTAAACAAATGGTATTTTATCCGACGTCGATTTGATTTATAAGCTCTTTGTGTACTACGGGCACCTATGAATTCGTAAGTGTATTCTTGCGTCATAGCTATTGTGGTATCATGTTTCGTGATCGATTGGGCAATCAATTTACCCAATATTATACCTTAGTGAAAAATTTGCATTATTATGTATTGGTTGGTATGATATTACATCGTTAGTACTTATACCTATTCGCGGAATGTACGTCACCGTGCAGGAGACTGGTTACTTTACAACACTCGCTCGCATTTAGCTCGCATGCTGAGCGGAAAATGACTCTTTCAGGAGTTGGTTTATAATATGTAGTAAGTAAATAAACTAGCGTCCGAATATAGCGATAGTTTATAAAATGTCCTGGACTAAGTACCTATAACGCAACTAAACTAAACAGTGTGGTATGTTTGAGGTTCGTCAACTGTGCTATAATGCTACATATTATTGTGCTAGAGCACACATTGTCATGTGTAGCCGCATGTAAAATTTAAGTAATTTTATAAAAAAAAATGAATACTCACGCGGGCGCGTCAGGCGGGAAGTGGTTGTGGAACTTGAGCGCGGGCGCCTGCGGCTTGGCCGCGTGCAGGAGGAACGGCGAGGCGCCCTTGAGGTGCGCCTCCGCCATGGCCGACTCCTCGTGTCCGTAGAAGCCCTGGATGTCCATCCCGGCCAGCTTGTCGATGTCCTCGGCCGGGCTGAACAGCACCGGCGGCTTGGCCAGGTCCGCCATCGTATAGAACTCGCTTCGTTCCGTCACTGGGTGGTAGATTTCGTCCAGCTTCTTTCTATTCGTGGCGGACATTTTTCTTTTAGCCGCTCTCCGCTCTTCATCCCTTGTTTTCCTTTCAGCTCCCTATAAATCGTTTTTTGAATTGTTAGAGACTTGTCACGTGGTAGTTTAAAATTATGAAATATGTGTAAGTATCGAATAAAAATACCTTATCGCAGAAGACTTTGATTTGGCAATATCCTCTGTGGTATACTTGGGTGTCTCGTGGATCCTCAAACGTGTCAATCTGAATATGTAGCGGCAAACCCTGAAACAAGGCAATACATCAATTATTATAAAACTCTAAAAAGAAAATAATGTAGATTTTATTAGTTACTAACAAAATTAAGAAATTTAATTATAATAGCTATGACTATGTAGATATTTGGACCATATCTACAACAAGGCGTCTACACAAATAACGGAGTTGTTGTAAGTTGTTGTAGAGCCAAGTCTTTATTCACCTCGGCAGTAAATCAATATATGAATAAAGTATTAATTGCCTTTTAGTAATGTAAACGTCACGATCTTGGTTACGATCGTAAACGCATGCCGGTTGATATTCTAAAACCTGTAACCGTAGATTACCTAACAAATTATTTTGCCCGACGGAATTTAACGCTCGAAGAGTCATCAGGTTGGCAAAAAATCGTTTTAATAAACGTACATAAGGGATAATTACTATTAATTTACGGAGGAGGAAAAAAAATACGTGTCTGAATCGAATCGCCTTAAAACGTCTTAATTGCAGCGGGCGAGGTCGGGCTCGTCACTGCGCATTGGATTGCCAATCGCGAGGCTGATAGCGGACGGGTTCCGTGCGGCCGCGACTCGCGAGCGCCGCGAGTCGCGAGCGCCGCGCCGGCGGGGTAACTCAAACAGGTATCTATTTCCATAAACTGTGCAGAACTGCAGACTAATAATGTCATCGAAGTCGCTCAAAACTCATTTAAAATTATAAGATGCAGGATTCCATCAGCAAGGTAGATTATTGAGCATATATTATGCTCAATCAGGTATCTGATACTAATACGAAAGCATATTTTCTGAATTTATTATAAGACACCTTCGGTGCCTACCAAATATTGTATCTATTGTTTTTTTTATCCTTTAACGTTTTAGCGAAATATTTCTCTAATCCGTGCACTTCATATGATGTTAGTTTTATGTGAATTGCAAGTGTAGGTCTGTGCAGTAATTGCGCCGGCGCCGGCGCCGCCCTGCAGCCTGCAGCCTGCTATAACGCGTCTCCGACACCGCGGTTACCGACCGCTCACGCATCACGTCCGCGCTGCCTATCTACTTTACATACTTCACCATGCTAACTTAATTACCAGTCGGCTTATTAAATACGCTGAATAATACAAATATTAAGTCTGTAGTCTATACGGTTTTTTTTCTATGATTATGTTTTCTCATGTAAGTATTTCTTATTTTAGTGATTGGATTGCTGCCTACAGGCTGGGATCGACAGTATCCTCCAAACATTGTTTTTGTATTTGTAGGATAAAATTTAGCCAGTTGAAGCATCCCTGTTTTTAGAGGCTTGCTTACATACCTACCTAGTTGCAACCGTACAGTAGCTGGAACCATTATATCAATAATAAAAAGCGACCACTCTGGCTTTTTTATATTTTTTATAGATAACGATGCCTTATAATGGATTAAATGAAAATCTTTAAAACATGTAATTAATAAATGTGTTTTACGATTCAAATATCGCATTATCCCGTAATGGTAGCCTACCATCAATACCACATAAATGTTCAACTAGTCGGCGTTTATCACGCCTATTGAAACGATAAGTGCTTATTATCCGCTATCTCTCCCCATGTGAATCTTAAGAAATCACATAGCTGTGCGTTTGATTGATAGCTAATTATTAATTTATAGTAAAGAGGTTCTGAAGGTTTAATTTTAAATTATCATATATCTAGAAAAATAAAAAAAGATATTATAAAATTGAGTCCGATTGTACCAACTAACCTTAACTCCCTTCTGACTGCTGAAGTCCGTACTAAGACATTGAACGGCAATGTTGATCTGAAAACAAAAAGGCACTGTCAATACAGCTTGCATAATAAAATTAAAGATATAATTATTCCGATAGCAGTGGGGATGTAAACAGCACGCATCCGACCGCAATGACAGGCGCCAGGGCGTCAGCACTTCAGAGACATGAGAAGCGGTCGCCGATAATCGCCGTAATGTAGTTGAAAAAAAAAGTTAAAACACGGTGGCTCCTTCAATGTAACATACAGCGTGTTTCGTGCGCTCCTGTGTGCGCCGGGCGGGGCGGCGCTGGCGGTGGTGCGAGGAGCTGGTCTACGCGCTCATTACGGCGCTCTATGCAAATGACCCCCTCGCGTTTTTACTCGCCGCCACCGCCACCGATCACTGTCCGAACGCATATTATCTGTCGCTAACGACTCGCATCCGCTGCGGTTTCGCTGCCCAACAATAAATAATTACGGATATCGGTAACCGACTACTAAGTAATTTAGAGCAATAAAAGAAACCGTGCAAAAAGTACACACACGAGTTCATTGTCATGTCGAGTCTCATCCCGGTGGAACCTAATGTAATGGCACTTTATTTGTGTTATTATCGGAGCTTTACTTCATAAAAGTACGTCGCGGGATGCGCTGCTAAAGGAACGTTTCCCATGATCGCTATCGATAGCGACGCCGCGGCGAAGGACCTAGGACGCACTGTGCGAATAAAGTTTACATTTGACCGGTTTCTGCATCAAGTATAGTTACTGTGTAATTTTATGTAAGCAATTAAAAAGGGAGACCGTTGTTTATTATTCAATAATTTAATGAGCGTTCTCGGCGGCGCGGTGCGCTCCCAGGCCGCCCGCGCCCGCGCCGCTCCTGCGCCGCCGCGCCGCTCTACTCCTGCGCACCGCACGCCTCGCGGCGGACGTTTGCAGATTTTTTTGCTTCATTTGGTAAAGTCACTCGACCAAATAAGGTTGCCGGGTTCTATTTAATTATACCGTAATAAGTGTAATAAAATCATGATCTGTGTTTTAATTTCGCTCCATAATGAACTAAACTATTAATAATATCGCTTCTTCTTAAACGGGCAATGTGCCCGTTTAAGAAGTATTTTGCTTTGCAGCCGCCAGGAAGATACATTATCCCGTTTACGAGTTTGCATCGTAAATTTAATATTTTTATTCAGTTTACGCGCGCTGCATAATTGAACTATTACGGTAAATTGAAGTCAGAGTGCTATGCTAATAAAGGCGAGACTTATTATCCCATCGAGACTTGATGGTGCACGATATGAATAATACCTATTTTTCTGGGCGAAAATAGCGATAAATTGTATAGGATCGAGTTATGGTCACAAACGATTATTTAAATTCTGTAAATAAGTATATTGAATGATATTATTAAGAGTGTGGTGGGTACCTTGGCGGCGCTCTCGAGCGGGTTCCAGTAGACGGCGATGGCGTTGTGCGCGACCTCCTCGATGCAGCCGGCCAGTCCGATGCTGTTCTTGGTGTCTGCAACAAAACGACACACTCTCATTAATCTTGTCCCCAACGCTGCAATAATGACGCCGCAGATTTCGATTAAGATATCAACTCACAATACGTCATCGACGACGGAAATTTATTAGCAGGGCGTGAATAATCACGTGATAACATCGGTATATCAACTATTGAGAATACACTTCTGTCCTTCCTAGATTGAGGCTTTATGGTAATTAGTTCATTTCCAACCAGTCGTTCTCGATAACTTGGTAATTACTTCTTCTGCAAGCGATTATAGTGTACTAGCAGATATCATTGTCATTTATTAACTCCTGCATACGAATACGCATGAAGTGGATACTTCTACAAGTAGGTATGCATTTACGTACCTACACAAGTAGGTACATGACCGTGCCGCGTTCCGTAAAGACTTATAACCTCAGTCTAATTTAATAAGATTGTTAAAGATTATTATTGGCCTCAAGGCAAAGCTAGTGACCACTGCATTATCAGTAGGTAATTTGGATAAAATCATTATTCAATTAATAATAGTCTACAAAATGTACCTAAGTTGTTAAGCAGGTACCTATATTGAAGCATTTCCTTTGTTGTGATAAAACTTATGTAAGTACATTTTTATAACTACGTAACCTGTCTACTAAACAATCATCTCAGCAGATAAACACAATATACCTTTATGTATTACGACGTCTTTTAGCAAATAGATAACTATAAAGGTATACAGATTTATAACAAAAAGACGTAGGTGTTGGTGAAAGAGCATTTGACTTGAAGTTGGCTGATTCGTGATCGTTTGTCATAACAATGGCGCGGCGTATCGACGGGTGGCAGCCCTGGCCTAGGGTTATGCGGTATCAGCTCGCGAGGGAGGCTGTTAGTGAGTAATCGGCGCGGCGTCGCTGATGCGGCGTGGGCGCAGGCTCTATCGGTGTGCCAGCGATTTGTGCGGGCGCCGCGCCGGAGCGCGCTGCCGACGTGTTTATGAGGACTGCCGCCCGCCCTCACACGGCCTTATTGTTTTAACTGCCTCTTACAAATTTACGAGTCTGGCTCGCGTCCTGCTGTGTACACCTCAATACATCTCTCTGACAGTCGCTCAACATATTTTGATAGTATTACGTCGTAGTTATTTATGGATATAATTATTCACCCTTTCTATCAACTATCATTCCCTACGTTTACTTTACGTCTTTTCAAACTGTTGAAAATATTTGATTATACAACCGATATGGGTAGGTATATCGTAGAATAGCTAGTAAATTACCCTGCCTTGTGCAACACTTGGCTGTTTTTATTTTCCACGATAAATATTCAATTTACTTGATAAACATCTTAAATTGCACACTAAACGGAAAATTGAAAAAATGGGTTGTTAATTGCTACTGGGTATGGTATACGTTTTTTTACCGCGCGCTTGAATAAAATTGCGTAGTACATATTATATACCGACACGAGGCGTTCACTACATTGCCTTTAAGAATTCCAGATTTCTAAAACCTGCCTTCGAGTGATACCGATCTATCACTATATCAAGTTTTTTCAACAGTTTCTAAGCTACAACTTTACAACTTCCGTAGTTTATAGAACCAAGTTCTTTGCCACTATCTTACCTTTACCTTCTAAATATTTACAAGACGAGAGTCACTTATTGGTTACCTATGATAAAATTTTAATCCCATCAAATTTCACCACATGCTTAATTTTAAACAGACATTATTTCTGTAGCGCATTTATACGTCCATTCTTCAAATTCAAACAAAATAATATAAGAGCACGATCTTAAATCCAATGTTTTATCAGTTAAGCAAAAAACCTGTCAAAAGAAATAAGCGTGGAAGCGAAGACGCTCGGACACATCGAGCGTCGGACACGCGATACAAGAAGACATGTAGGTAATCGGAGACGGCATTGTGCGGGCGCGCGGTGCGTTGCGACCCCCGGGCCCCGGGCCCCGAGCCCCGAGCCGCGAGCCGCCAGCCAGCGCGGACCCGCAGCCCGGCCCGGGCCGCAGCCCCCGCGCCCGCGCCCGCGCCCGCGCCCGCCGCGCTTTCACACACCCGCGCACAGGTGTCCGGTGACGCCCTTGACGCAGCTCCCGACCTGACTACCTACAAGTTCGGTCCGCTTCTGGTGCATATTTACGTTGCACAACCCTGTTTGGATTACATTGCTTTCAAAATGTTCGCTTTAGACTCTCGGTTATTAAAGGCAGAAGGTGCTCGATGTCGTTTAAGACGACGATTAGGTATATTTATTTCCGTAATTCAAGATAATCGTCCCCTGAAGGTTAAATATTTAAAAAAATCAAAAAATACAAGGATACACTTCGTTTAGACGTTATCTCATTGTCATGTGTATAATAACGTCAACTTAGTAAAAAACATAAGTTAACTAACGTCGAGATAAGCTAAAGAACCTTGACATTAAACTTGGCCCGGCCGCGCGAATTAATGGCTTCCATGTTTTTATTTTCCTTGAGATTTAATTTATAGACTCTGCTTGTGGCCGCGGCTTCACTCATTACTAATGCCGCAGGCTCTGCTAAGTAATGTTAGAACGTGTAAAGTGTCATATATCACTGGAGCCGGTGCGCGGTGTTTACTTGCGACTCGTTCCGTCGATGACGCAACCGACTAATCGCACCCCAATACGGCAATTTAATTAGCAAATAAAATTTATTACTTTGTACTCACCAAAAATTATAATGTTAAATACTATTCATTTAATGATAATATGATATTATAAGATAAGGAAAATATAAAAAAGATGATTCTTTTTTTCTATGCCTGTTTTGTATACTGAAATGGTAAATTTAGCCAACCTAATTTTCCAAAACAAATATATAAAAACATAAGTATTAGTGTTATAATAATAACTAAGCAGGCATACATGTAAGCACATTATTGTGGGAAGGTACACGTAGAAAGTACTGACCCTAGAGGCCGAGAGATTCTTCTAACAACTCGTGACTAGAAAATACGACCCCAATTACTAACCGATAACTACTCATTGGCGAAGTGATTTGTGTTCTGACAGACGAATATTAAATTCCACATTACTAGAAATTAATATTAACTGGGAAATCATAGGAGATATATTAAACTTTCAATACGAAATCTGCAGTGAGAATTTAGCAAAAACAAGGTGCAGAAGTATTCGTGGAATAAAATGTCAGGTAGTGTCATTATACGATTAGTCGTATGGCTAACAAAATACATGAGGTGGTACAAAATCCTTGCAGGTTGCATTGCAGTAGCGGCACAGAAGTAATAGGTAGGTAAGCGGAGGAGCAAGGAGCGAGGTGCGAGGAGCGAGGTGCGAGGTGCGCGGGCGCCGGCGGCGAGGCGCATGAGCCGCGTCACGCAATTAACATGCTAATGAACGCCGCGCGATATCATCGCGGTAGTTATGTCCGCGTGTGACTATATTGTACGATTGCTTATGTATCTTCTTTACGCGTTAGACAACCAATGCGCATAAATTAGGCATTAACTGTAGATCCGATGTTTACATTGTAAATGTAAAAATGCTATCGAATGATAGCCCCGTTTCGCATTCAGTTTATGCATAGTCATCGTGACACGCTACGATATTGAGTAAATATTTATTATGTATTAATTACTTTGCGCAGGCTATCACTAAAGAGATTACAGTGCTGGTCAGCCGAGTAAACCCAACAACTGAAGAAATAAAAACAATGAATGAGTACTTATTAGCCATAGCTAATACGAGTAAATTAAGTTTTTAAGACCAGGTAATTATTGTTCACCTCGGTTTGATAATTAAAGGAGGAATGTTCTTTCATTTTATTTATTTTAGGTGATCAAATTAACGCCGACTTACACTCGATCTGATCGAGGTATCCACTTCGTTATTTCGAGATGAAGACAAACATTTCTTAAGAATGTTTACCGTTTCCTGTTACTCACACTAAAAGTTCAAAGTAGCAGGAAAACTCATCGTCTCAGATATCTTTATTACTTAGATCGTTTTATTTAACCTCACCTCGTAGAAACGCTACATTGAGGCTCATATCTTTAATCTGGTTGTGGCTGTGGAATGCGTCATTATTGCTAGGTGTGCAGTAGAGGTAATATGAAGCTCGCAGCATTAAGCAAGCGGACAGTGGTACTTAGGTAGCGGCGCCAGAGATCTGCAAATAGGCAAGTATATTCCTAACAGGGGCGATTGATAGGTACATGTAGTGTGGGCCGCGACAGACGTGCGTCTTATTTATGTAAATTTCCTAACTAGATAGAGCAGCAGAGGGCTCGGAGAGCCGCAGCGCGGTAATTAGCCCCCGCCGGCCACGCGAGTGCGCCACCGCGGCACCGTCGCCGACCCCTCACGCAACTATTTCTGTGTCGCCTCGAGCACGATGCTGTTTTTGTGTAGTACTCAAACACCGTGTCTACGATCCTTGACGCGCTACTGTCCGATCTGCGCTCCCACAAAAACGACGAGTCATTGTTTGCGAAATTATCATCTTAGTGCCGACGTATTTTATAATAACTCTTACTCACGCGAGTTACCATCGATGTACGGAGGAAGCTGTGAATCGACTTACCGGCGTCTAGTATTCTCTGTTTGACGGAGTGCTGTCGGCCGTGCCAGAACTGCCACGCTTTGATTTCGTCTTCAGGTGATTTTTCTTCTCTGAACATCAGCATTACCACACTCTGAAACAAGGGCGATAGTTTTAAATAATGTAAACTAATAAATTGTTGTCATCTTAATAAAAACCGTCTTATATTTAAATGCGTTATTACAAAGAAAGCATAGAACATAAATTTATTCCAAGGGTGTCATTAGCCACACCTGACGCCAAGAAGCAATGCTTCTGCGTAATTTATAGCAAAGTTTTAATGGCGAAAGTACCCACCGACGCAACGGAGCGCCTAAAGCATTTCGCGAATACGCAAAATGCGATTACCGGCGCGCATTCCTCAGCTATTACGCTAAACGAGTGCGATTACGTCGTTGCGACGGGCATCTTAATTTCATACGCATTTAAATCCTCTTTGAAAAAGGCACGTGAAACCTTTCGACCGTTTCCGTTCATGTGAAAAAGTGAAATATGCTGTTAGGAGATTTCTATGGACGAGTTAGAAAATAAAGTGAAAAAGAAGTGGCTTGCGCGAGGCGTGGTGCCAGACCGGGCCTTATAGGGCTAACGATGAGAAAGCACCTCCGATCGTCGCCTCTGATTGATGGATCCGAGCGACTGCGATGCTCGCCAACCACTTGGCCGCGCCCTTTACTGCATCGCAACACAGACGTGCAAATGGGTTTACCTCGAATACGTAATTGATACGCAACCAGATCATCATAGTTAATGCAAACAAACGCATACCCACTCGCACTTGTTGCACTCCTCATGTTGGACAAATTTTGATCGACCGAATGGCCTATTGTTTACATCGTTGTGAAGAAAAACTATAAAATCGTTGTTTTACTGTAAATCAATGAATTTACGAGTAATTTGTGTCAGCGAATAGCGTTGCGTATCTATAAGCGGGACACGGGCTTTCTCCGGAGATCGGGCGGCGCGTAAACTAAACGGCATCGTGCATACTAATGGATAGCCGATGTATTAAATTGTAACGGTGCGCAACCTCCAGCCATCACTACTAATACAAATAAATTTTACCGCTTTATTAGAATTCCCCGAAATTTGTATATTTGACGAAATGCATTATACATGCTTAACTGTAAACACGATATAGGTACATCTTTTAATGGTATTCGACCAGCAGATAAGTGCTATTAAGCGATAGAGTTGAACTTTTTTATTACTATCGGTCGGTCGTATTTCTAATTTTATAAATCGTTTATTGTATTTAGCGCAACGTTGTTCATTATATTAGAGCTAATGATTAATAAACACTTGCTTAATAATTTAATATACTGTATTGGTTTACGTAATTTAGTGCCTATTTTGAAATCGCAATTGATACGGAACAATGTTGCTGGCTATTGTTGCTTGACAAAGATACATTGAGCTACGCAGGTAATTACTAGGTAACTATCTTAAATATTCCAATTACGCAATTTATCAAAGACAAGTCTTACTTCTATTTCAATCGTAACTACAAGCTGAATTTGCGACAATGTTAACTTACCTACTTTACCTACGAGTGAGTTATATAATTATGTACACACATACCTACATAATTGAACTGAAAATATATGATAATGGTCAAATGGTTGTATGTTATATATTTTTTTTTTAGTTTTCGTATTACATACAATGACACACAGAGGATAGTTGTATTTGCTAGAAAGTTAAATCTTATTCGTACAATTAATTGTGAAAATATTAGGGTTTCCTAATGCAAATATGTGCGATATTTATTGAAACAATCGAAACGCAGTTAATTGCACCGTGCACCGCTGCACCGTTTAATTCTTCGGGTGTGTTAACCACATTTATCGGCGACGTGGGTGACGGGCGCCCACTCGGCCACGTCGTTAATTGGATTTTTAATCCGTATTGACACTTGGCAAGTACCTACGAATGCTCTCACAACCAAATATGAACTTTAAAGTACAACTAAAATATAGGTACCTACTTATAAAATACATCGTCGCCGTCAGTGCAGGACCTTCTAAATGCAAAAAAGTAAATTTTACAGTAGACAATAAAAACTGTCCTAAAAGCAATACGAACTCCTTAATGTAACTTTTTTGTGATTTTGCTTTATTTCATATATAGAGAAGATATAAATAAGGAGTTTAGTGAAAAAAATAAATAATATAATCAAGCAAATATTTCCATAAAAATAAGTATTTTGCCAAAACTTGTAGTTAGAAGGTCCTGCACTGACGCCGACGACATGTGATTTCGCGATATAATAATTTAGAACAACAACTAAATCAAATTTTCCTTCGTAAATGTTAAATTTATAATGTAGCTATTTTGTTTTTTTTATTTTAGTTACAATAGGTAGATGTCGATTAAATCTAGGTAGATAACGGCAGTTTCGAACGATTGACTGCCCACATGGTAATATTGATTAATGACTCAATCTGAACCCATTACGCAAAACTTGGAGACCGAGTAATTACGCAGATCAAAATCACATTTTTGGAGAAATGAATGGCAGTATACTGAGTAAATAACGTACCCGTGTTATAAACTCAATACATACATAAGAACGTTTTCTGTGCAAATTGCTGTAGGCATAATTTGCGGGTCCGGTTAAGCGTAAACACTTTGCAATTAACGAGAGCAAAATTGAGCTTATTAACTTTTTAGTAGCTTCGTTCGGTCGACAGTCGCATGTTTCATAAGAGTACAGTTTTGGGCTCTCGGACCAGTTAGCATCGACTTTTCGGACCGTCAATTAATTAATCGAGTGTATCGACATTCGACCCGATTTCAGAAGCTCGGTTGACAATCTGTGTTATCTGATTAAGCACGCTTTCTCTTGCCTGCGCCCGCGCCGCCGCGCCGCCTCGTGAGACTCGCATGACACATGCCCGGGGACTGTTTTGCCCGTGTCTACCTCACCGATTGCCTTCTGACAGCCACTCTACTTTAATTTCATCACTCTATTTAAATAAAATAAGCATTTGCATATATTTCAGTTCAGTTATAGCGTTGCGTAAGTTGAAGCGTGTCGTTGTGACGATCGGTATCTTTTTGTTCACTCGTGACTCCGTGTGGCTGATCGCGCTGATCATCAATCTTATGCGCTATCTTTAATAGTCTGCTAACTGCATATTTTATTAATTTACAAATTGCACTTCAGCATTGAGGAATACTTTTTCCTTTACCTTAGATCGCAGAGAGTTGAATTTTATATTTGAAACGACTGGAGTTATCGTAAATGATAATTAAACAGGGAGAGAATTCATAGCAAAAGTTTTATGACATCCATAATTATAAAGATATTCTCGGTATTTTCGTAAAACATTTGTGAGAATTTATTTTATCTTACAGTTGACATTACTCATAACGCTTTATCCAATAAAATAAATCGCATTCTTGATCTCGAAGGCAGTAAGGTGCCTATGTATCGGATTAAAGATAAATTGACTAATTAGAGCCGGTGGCCGCGCTTGTAGACACTTTATTTCTATATCAAAAGTCATTTCTCACAGTCGTTGTTTACGAGAATAAGTTGCCGTCTTAAGTTAGTTGATATAACCACTGGTGCCTTTTATTTGTCGAAAAGGGCTATTAAGAAAGGTCGTAACGTGTCAACAAAACAATTACAGTAAGGGATTTTATCTCTTCGTGTTACGCTTTTGTGCGTCTTCCGAGAAGTAGTGCATGACGATATTCATAGCGGAACGTAGTCGAGTAGGTGATCGCATCATCTGTTCGTAAGTGAACAAAGAATGCGATAGTTAGGTAATGCAGCACGAAGCGTACATGAGACGAGGTACGGCGGCGCTGCACGCGGCGTTGTTTTAGAAGCGGTCGCGGTCGCTTCCTCGTTAGCCGCAGGGCGCGGCGCCCATCCATCAGGCCCTATCTACTTTATGACAATTATTTATGTTCCCCGCATAGCAAAACTATTTCGCTTACCGTTGAGCTTTATCGATAGCGCAGAAGTAATGTCCTGCCGTCTAGATACTCTATATCTGATACGGTTACGTCTGTTTGTTAAGTGCGCTAGTTGTTTGTGCTAGTTGTTTTAACGCCTAGGTTATTTGCTGCGAATGTTCTCCGCAGTGAATGTCGGTTTCGAAATAAATTCTGAGCGGAACTGTGGGTGTAACTGCTCCGCGGTCGCCTGCGATCTACGTGTTGGTATTTATTACACCTCCAGTAAAATATATCAATGGTCATTTTTGCCTCATAAACAATACTGAATCACTATTCAAATTAATGTAACCACGGACCATATATAATAGTAAATGTTTTTGAATGTGATCAGAAATTCACGCTAGCGCTTCGTCTCGGATCAGTTCGGTCGTATTACGTGGCGTATTTAACTATCGCAGGCTGTATGTTAGTCAGCTTCAAAGACGTGCATTAAGTTATTAAGGGGTGCGTGCATGATATAATGCGGTTTCCCCGCGGTCGGCGCAGCGAGGCGGGAGCGGGGCCGCCTGCGGGCAACGTCGGGAGATTGCTAGAGATGTGCAGCTTCCGCTCGCGGACAAATTGCACCGTGCGCCCGCGCATCCGGCGCACAACCGCCTCTAATTGAATATCAAACACATATCAAACTATTACCTACATTATTAAACCCCGTGAAAATATTTCAAAACTACATGACCAATTAATTGAAACGAAGAGACACTCGGCAATTTTTTTTATTACATGAGCTTGCTCCTTTACACGTTTGATTGCCTTGCATCCAGTGGCCGCTAAATCTCGATTAAATCGGAGCAATTCCCGAGATCCGTCCAGCGTCGGATTAACATCCAAAGTCGCGTCGTAACACTAATCTGCTTAAATGTCGAAAGGAAATGTCAGATTGTAAAGTGCAGGGCCCTGGACGAGCATGATGCGGCTTAACATGCCGTACCTCCCGCTTAGAGCGCAACTCACAGACACGCATTTTTCAGCTCCGAACACTGAGGTATTTTACTAGCCGCGATACTAATGTGCTCCGGGCAAGCGCACTGACTACAATTACGTACCTACCTATTTAATAAAAAGCATCTCGTTCGGTTTATCGATCGGTCAGTATTTATAACGAAATTATGCGTTGTTATTACATCAGACTGCACCGAGTTCGGGTTTTAAGCCATTGTTTTAAGCCCGTTATCTCGAAATGGTTGCACAATAGGATCTTAGATCACCTAATGCCTTCGATTAGGACGGCCGCGGCCGGCGTGGTGTGTCGCGGAGCCGGCCACGCGATGCTATCACGGATTGACGCTAAATACGCGCCCGCTGTGACAGCAATATCGAGGCGAGCAATGACGGACTTCGCATTGCGTAACGCCATTTGCGTCCGACTCTGCTGTCACCTAAGTTGAGGAATTAAGGTTAAGACGAGTGAAAGTTGATCTATAAAAAAACAAATATAATTACGATTCTATCGAAAGGACGCAATCGGTGATCGATAATGCAAAAATATGTTACGGGATGACTTATGAGCGCATATGTGCAGTTACGCGGTTTCAGCGATTACGTGGATCTATATTACCGAAGAGTACGTAATATTTCGAAAGCATAATAACTATCGAGTGTTATGCGAACCTGAAACCGAACGTGGAAAGTTCACGCTCGGCCGAGCACAACCCGCGTAGACGCACTGCGCGCTACGACACGTATCCGCCACGCGAGCCGCTCGTACTAGCCGTCGCGCTAGCAGCTCTACGGTATCACACGGTCTCCTGTGCCGTCGCTGCTTTAAACTTTAACGAACAATTATCGCATTTGACTAGTTAGCATGCAACATCTAACCTCAAATTACAAATTGGTGAAACTAATAAAGAATTGCAAAACCCTATTTAGTAATTTCACAATTACGACTGACATGCAACTTTTACTCAGTTATAAGTAATTTTTAATAAATATAATAATACTAGCAATAAAAATTCCACGATTCAATTTTCACCATTAACGGGTTTGCAAGTAAGTTCTTCGCCGGCGCGATAATGGACTTTTTTCGATCATGAGACGAAATTATGCGAATTTTACTGACTAAGAAAGGGCCGCTAAGAAAAAATTGCATTAAGCACGTAGCCAAATTACTTTCGAAAGATACTGATATAAAACAGTATTTCTATATGCTTACTTGATTACGTATAGATAAAAACTTTATACGTACCTACCTACTTAGCATTATATTTATTAGTTACCTTATAGAGGCTTAACATTGAGATGATGAGACACATTTAAATACTGTTTAATGAAACGTCTGAGGCAGCATAATTTTATAATTAAATATCTTTAATAAGATAAATCTATTCAAAGTAGGTTTCTACCTAATTTATAAAATGCCGTTGCTCCAAGATTTCTGTCGTATAATTTTGCATTAGTGTTTTTCTGAAGCGACAGGAGCCGAGGAGCGCCGGCGCAGGCGCAGGGACAGGCGCAGGCGCAGGCGCAGGACGAGGGTGCAACTAAATTGAGACATCTCGACGCGTGATTGATCGCACAGCGACCGTCATCGGAAATGCTCTACTAAAAAAGTGTGAATGCAAATTCAGGCAAGATTATATGTAGGTACGAGTCGAGTTAATATATTTTCTTTAAAAAAAAAAAATTACACGTAATCGCCCCCCGTGTGAAATATTCGATCTGTCTCAGATGACAGCCCTTCACTCGCCGACAATGTCGGGCGAGAGGTGCGCGCCGCGGCCGTAGGAACTGCGTGCTCTGAATACAACCGTTACAATCCCTCATCGAGCATAACATGTGCAGTGTAAAAGGTATCATTAACGATTGCCTTAAAAAGGCAAACCGGGGCAATCATTAAAATCGTAAAATATTGCAAAGAGATTGTGTTAATAAAACAAAAAGCGAAGTGTCTCGTTACGCGAGTTTCCGTTGCTACGAAAGTGAACACAATGATGTCAGTTAGCGATAAAAACTAGCGTAAAAAGTGCTCTGAATGAGTGGGCGCGCATTATACACGACCACGTCGCGTCGCCGCGTCGCTCCGCGCAGCGGACCAGCCGATTAACAGACAGACGATAAGCGGAAGTCGTACTTCTTCTTGTCCATGCTTATTATAATTATTTACTAATAATTAATGTCGGTATATTTTATAGAAGACTGTTCCCTCTTCTGGCTCGGTGTGATCTCTCATAACATATAAAAAACGCAGTGTCTCAATTCGATTACATTATGCTTCTGTACCTTACAATGAGCAACGTTTTGATTAATGATGAACGTTTGCAAAGGGGATGCGTTTTCTTTATAAAAATGTAGGGTGTACTGAAATAGACAACCCTTTAAGATGTTTTTGAATATCAAATATATAAACTGTTTTACCAGGAAGGTGATTAATTGACGTTATTATACTTGATTGATCAGCACGCTATTATGTTTTCGCTAAACCCCAGTACAAAAACGGTACTTTATTTGCTCTGCTAACGTCTCTTTACACAACGTTTTAAAATTCGATATGTCACGTTGAATTAAGATGCAGGATATTTTTATGTAGCGTGCGAACGTTTCGAGAATCGATGTGAAATTGTGCCCGTCGTTTATTGGGACGTTGCAACGGTGTTTAATTAGGTGCAAAATCTCGTATGGTGTGTGTCGGTGCAGGCTGCGGGCGGAGCAGCCGTCAGCCGATAGTATCGCGGCAAAGCTCCGCTGAAACAAGGGCGGTGCCGCCGCCGCGTCGTAATTACGATTCCGCCACGCACACCGCGCCGAAATTCTGTTTGCTAAAATTTCTTATATCCCCTAACCGCTTTCTGACACGCGAAACGTATTCAGTTGCGTGTGAATTTCAAATTGTCAGCCACGGTTTGTAAATAATAATCGCTTGTATTGGTTTAGCGATTAGTTTTAAAACCATGAAAACGTTATCGATTTTCTTTATTATGAAACGCAATAAAAAATATAATGATCGCATAAAATGTTATAAATGTGAAATCGACCTATATCGTCGTTAAACGTATCGAAGTTTAGATCAAAATGCAAGAGAACATTTCAGCCGACGACGGGCGCTTAAAGAATGTAATCTTTTTTTATACCCTACAGAACAGAATGCTCGTTAAGGAAACACCATGTTTGCCGCATTGAAATTATTTTATCATATACAGTAAGGTTATTGTTTAAAGGGAGCGATATTATCCGAGCGGTGCTCCGGGCTCCCGGGGCGGTCATTGTGTTCCTACTCGTATAAGGCGAATGTCAAAAGCGTCGTCTTAATTATCGGGCGCGGCTTTACAATGCGGACTCGATTGCGGCGAGATAAGCCTCCTATACCTATCTGAATCAGTATTGAATGCGATACCCGCCGTCCGCCGCCACCGCCGCCACCGCCGCCACCGCCGCCGCCGCCATCGCCCGCACTCGCGCTCCACTTACTGCCTTAATAATAACTTCAAACGCATGTCGCATTGTATCTCTGATTATTCCGATTTAAACCTATTCAATTGAGATAAAACGAGCTCGAACATGTTACTTATAAGAAAAACGAAAGAAAATTCAAGTATTAAATAGAAACTGCATTTCATAATCCCATTTATCGATACTACACAATGAGTTAAACACCGCTTGCGAGCGATCTACGTTTAATACGTATTATTATCTCGATTCCGGAGCCAGTAATAGGTATAGGTACAGTTTAAAACAATACTTTAACAATAATCTAAGCAAGAACGAGATTGTCGAGTTGATTTTCTGGTTTATCAAGAAAAGTAAACTAAAACGAAGGCAATTTCATTGTAACAAAGCACTCGTGTTAGACATTATTAAATGATATCATTTCCAAGGAAGTGTCGGGATACAATAATGCGAGGGGATTTCCGATTTCCACAACTATGACAAACGCGACGCGCGGGTTTATCTTTTGTCTATTGAACATAGATTTTTTCTCATGAGATAATAGACGATTCGAGTCACGCAATAGCTTTTCCACTTTTGAGATTACATCTAGATTAATAATAGAGCTGAAACTGTTTTTTCCATACATTAACTGGAACAAAGAACTACCTACCTACTTTATTTACGATCAAAATTAATTGTTTATATAAAATACCTACTCGTAGATAACGTAAAACTCGAAATACTTTTTATAAAAGAAATGTAAGTAAATAAAAAAAAAAAGTTTTGCATGTCTATTTGTAATAAACTGTGGTTTGTGCATGAAGGCGAGCAAGGCTGCGAGGGTGCAGACGGGGTGAACCTGACACGGACCCGGCGCGCTTGCGGTCGACGACTTCCCGACACACAGATATCTGCTAAACTTAATAATTTAAGGACCTGCTTGACATTTTATTTAGCATAGTGTCAATTTCTTTGAAAGAACGGTAGGTATTTGATCACAGGAGTTATGCACATTATGCACCTAGCCCGGCAGCGGCGCGGCGGCGGTGCTCGGCGGGGTGACGACAGCGGCGACAGTCGATGACGCCGCGAGTCGTAGGCGCGCGTGGGCTATCCAATAAAATTATACGCGTTGCACCCCGCTCGTAAATATTGAGCAAACATCGATTACATATCCGCACAGGAGCAATAATTTCGAACATTTTATTATTGCGCGTTGGAATTATAAATTGAGATGTTCGTCGAGAGGCGGCGCGGCTGTGTTTTACGATTGCCTATGCCTCTTAAAGTGCGTCGATGCAGCTTTCTAAGGTCCGCGAGCAAACATCCGGCGCAGTCCGGCTAACCGTAAACGCCGATAGCTTCGATTGATTTTAATAATAAAAAGTCATCGAGATGCAGCGCATTCGACGGTATCTACGGTCATGTTTATTCATAGGGTTTATTTCAAGTGCCTATCTACCAGTCCCCTTGATGGCTCGCTAGCGGTACACGAAACGAATAATTTACGTAAGTAATGTATGTAAAACGTTTGGAGCGATGTGTAAAAATAATTTGATTGTTCGTCGTTGAATATCGAGCGTGTAAAATTTGTCGTGTAATTAACTTGTCAGTCGTAAGTCGAAGCGAACGAAGCGAAGTTGACTTAATGTGTCATACTTTTTTTATTAATATCGTAAAGGATATTTTGGTAAACTGTTATATATAGGTAGAGTTTCTAAGTCAGAAGATATAAGCGAAAACCATGTAATTTCGTTCGTCTATGTCTCCTCTCCATTTTGTTCACAATTATTTTACGAAAAGATTCTTTTATACTTATACTCCTGTGTTTTTATGTAGGTATTCTATGAACCGCTATGCAAAACTATACATAAATTATGTAAAACAAAAAAAGGTGTGGCATTTTCATTCGTTCATTCTATTTGAATTGCTTGGGTACATACCTAGTGGAAAACGTGAATATTACTAACAGCTGGTAATGTATTGACCTACCGTTCTTGTAAGTACAAGTAAAATGTTCCTACATGTAGGTAATCTAAGGACGCGATATGATGTAAAACATACCTTGACGGTCTGGTTCTTGAGCGGCTTGTCCGGGTCGTGGACGTACTCGAGCGTGATGCCGTAGAACTGCCCCTTGTTGATGTAGGTGATGCGGTCGTCCTCGCGCCGCTGCGAGCTGCTGCTCGCCGTCTCCAGGTGGTACTTGAACCCGTAAGGTGAAAACCTGTCCACGACAAACGAACACTTCAAACCTCGTACACAAATTAAGATCTACGATGATAAAAAATAAAGACGGTAGCCGTAACAGCGACCGTATAAAATGACATTGTCCGGTGCTGGTTTACGCAACATTTAGAAAAAGTGCGATTTCTTCTCTCAGATTCGTATCTGCAGATACACGTTCTCGACAATAATTTCCATGAAGTAAAGCAATAAAAGTGCGCAAAAAGTGGAAATCTTAATTGGCCAGCCGGTAAAGCTTGTCCGCGACGTTACATAAAGGCGCAGATATCCAGTTCGTAGTGCGCAATGAAAAACGATTTTCTCGCGATTTCCTGAGCGCGGGATCGACGGAAGGAAAACCCCGCTAATCACTGTTATAGTTGGTATCGCATCGCGTGCCGCGCGTCGTTAGCGCGGGCGCGAGCGCCGCCGCGCCGCCGCGCCGCCGCCGCCCGATCGACGCCTACGACGCCGAGGTGTCACACCGACTACCACTAGGAAACGTCATTATCAGCCTACTTTATTACTGCGCTGAACAATACAATGAGATAAACGCTATAAATAATTATGAAAGATTTAATCCGCAATTCTGGACCGCCAGTTTCCATCGGTCCCGTTCTCGACTGCGGTTACACCATTAAAGCTTATTGGAAACAATTTGGTAAACAGGCCCGCTGATGTTTGCGATTTAAACCGAGCTCCGGCAGATAAAGGCCGTGTAATGCAAACGCGGGCCGACAGTGACGGATCGGTCGCGGCGCTCGCCTATCTGATGCTCTCTAAGTGATTCCAAGCGCAATTTCCATTTGCAACGTCGCTCTCTATTGTCATTTCGACTATCCTTATCCTTTACATTCTTGCCGGGTTGTTTATACAGAATTACTACAAATTTACAACAAATTAACTTTAATTGTGTGATTTTTGAAATTCGAGACACTTTCTAAATATTTACCTACTACCTACTTCCAAGATGAACGACGCTTTCCACATACCTATACAGACCATTATACTGGTACTACATAAAGGTCGTTAGCGTGCCCTCCTTACTCGGTAATAAATAACACATTGTTTTCCAATGAGGTTCATTACAAATTTCAGCAACGCAGCAGCCGAAAAAAGACACTTCCTGCGTGAAGACGAGGTCCGTTCATGAATAAATCAGTCGTCGAGGCGCGGAAATTGATGAGTGCACAAAAACGTTCAATACGCAGCGGCAACAAAGTGCACGCAATAAAAACGCACGCCGCGATAAGAGCGGCGGCGGCGTCCCGCGGAGGCACCGCGCTGCACCGCCCAAATTAGATGCGCATAAATACGGACATGTTTATGTGGACTGACAGGCCTTCGCTTGCCACACGATGACGCAAACTAATTTTCCTTTAGCTAAACAGTAGAACATTTTACAATTAGCCACAATTTCATCTTTATATTTAACCTGTTGGCATCTGGACAAAGCATCCATCATCAGAATTCGACGACACCAAGTCCCACTGTCGAAACTTATTCACTGCGCGGATATCGTCGCATCATTCCTTGATGGAAATTGAAGCACCATTGTGTGTTCGAGACGAATGCTCTGACTGGATACAATGCTCTGAATGCTTGCGCACTTATTCCAGGTTTTGTTTCATTGAAATTTATATCGTTGGTTTTGTGCGAACCGATTCAGTATTGTTTGCTATACGTACGAGGGTTTGCAGCTACCTTAGGTCATTACAGGCCCGTTCAATTTATTAAACTGTTATCCCAAAAACACAATAAGAACATTGAACGTAGCGGGAGAGATCTACTACGAAAACTACCTATATTAAATGAGTAACGAAGTATGTTATCGAATGCGGCCGAAAGGATGCAAGTTGAGGTCACTCACAGCTAAGCTATTACTGCCGCTAGAAAATTAAAAGATGTTATCTGATAATGGTAGGGTTGGTGCATGCGTGATAGCATGTTAGATGGAGGGCAGCGCGGGCGCATCGGGCGCGGCGGGCGGCGGGTTAATGAGAACGCTTAGGTGCGTAATAGCGGCGTACTGATTGCCGGGTGCACTGCGCACCCGACGCACGCAGCCTCTCTAACACTGACATCACCCGGTGTTGCACTACTATCACTCGATATAATCCAGGGCTTCTATCAATCCACCGCATTCGAACGACTTCAATCCATACGGTTTACAGTTTGATACATCATTTTAGGTATTCCTTTAGTATCTATGTAGTTGGTTTGACGACCTGTTGGTCTCGTGGTCAGACCCCCCGACTATGAAACCAGAGTTTGCGGCTTAGAATCCTGTTAGGAGCAGATGTCAGTGTGGTGACCTGTTGCACCTGCATCTGAGTTATAGATGTCTCATATGTATTTACGTGGGTTTATCTGTCAATACCTGTTGTCTCCCATAGTACCTACAAGCTTTGTTTTGTTTTAGACTAGATCAATTGATGTGAATTGTCCAATGATATTTATTATTAATTTAATTTATTTACTTTATTTTTTTTACAACAGCTGATAAGTAGGTATCTACAGGTACCATATTATGAAAAAAATACAAAAACTTTACTGTAATAAGAATCGTATCCAAAAGAAATATAAATGAAGCAAGAGTGCTGCGATTAAGCGAATCACATTCAGATTTTCAATATTACCGCAGGTTCAGTTGTAAATTTGCGTTAAATCGGTATCAAGAAATGACGCTTTTCGCCGCCTCGCTAATGAACTTATGAATTAAAGACTATTTAAAAACAGAAAATTATCATTACGGCGGCGATTTCAGCGAGTACTAATGACATTCTCTGTAAGTATGTATTATTGAATAAGTAACGGGAACCCAAAAATTCAAAGATCCCATTCCGTGATTGGAGAGAAGAACGTAAATACCATTTTGAAGTGATAATCATATAAGCACACATTCGTTGATTAAGTCACTGGTTTTTAAAAGCTCATTTCTGTGTTGAGCATCAGACGAGTAAATAAAGTGGCTATCGGAGTAGGTAGGTATTAGTTCGTTGCGGGCGGTGAGGCGGTGAGGCGGCGAGGGTCGGCGGACGGTTAGCGGGCGGTAAGTGATAGGCCAAACATTCGAGAGCGCCCGCAGGAGCCGAGGGCTGATAATCGGCCGGGACCGGGGCCGTATCGTATCGAAGGTAATTTAAGACGGTGGAAGCGACCGCGTTATTTGGGCCAAATGCAAGCAAGTAATTATTATCGAGATAATAATGCTAATGCACTTATCGTGTCGACGAGCGCTTCCGCCGCGCCGCCGTCACTTCGTCGCCCTCCTCTTCAGTTAGACGATTTGTTCTGCGAGTTTACCGATTCGTGTAACATGCTTAGGTGAACTCGTAAACATTATCGTAATGGAATATGCGTTTTTACTCCTCATGAAGCCAGTCGCTTATCGGTGACTCGGTACCTACATCAACACATTTCATGTGAGAAGCGTATTAAATCTATAATGAAGGCTAATACTTACATTTCCTAGTATGTTATCCATAAAATCGGTTGCGTGAAACAAATTTATTTCCATTATTCAACAGTTGTTTAAAAGGTGCGTGTAAAGTGTTAATTAATTGGTATCTATTAGTAAACCTAACGACACATCAACAATATTCGTTAGATAAGTCTGACAGTCTCGGATGATCCATTCAAAATTGAATTTTGAACCTTTTCATCTTAATAAAGTTGGAATTATATTTATTTACAAAGAGACTGGTCAGAATGATCCGTGCCGTAAAATAATTTCGACTAGGTACTTAAGTAGGTACACATGATTAGTAATTCCACTATAGTTGCTTATGCTATAGTACGTTTGTCGGTGTTGGTATTTAATGTAGGTACACGTATACACGTACCTCAACCACTCAGCTACCTTACAGTAAGATTACAGTTAAAAAAGGTAAATTGCTTCATAAAATAGCTAAATCGAAAATAGCCAAGCATTCGTAAATACAAAACCATATACAATGTTAATCTAAAATCAGTAATACATGAAAATAAAAAATTAATAGCGTCACTTAGCCATTTACGTGTAATTTAATTATGACTTGATAAAATGCAAACCAAATAGGTGCAGCGACAGCGAGTCACTCGCTGTAATGCGCCGGTACCTACTCGCATCCTGCGCATTCCTGCATATAATGTACATAAATATACGGACGCCGGCGATATTTTTGATTTTATCATTAAACATTATTGTTTATCACAGATACAAATACTTCAAACGGTTCATATCAATTGACACTTTTACAACATACCTATTCAAAATTTAACGTCGGTCTAATCTATACACGCACACAAAAGCAATTAGCATTTTGGAAAGAAAATAATCAATTCACATGTATATAACTACACGCGTGCGTTCTGTTTTCACCGGTGCGAGCGCGTCGACGATCACGAATCGACATTTAGCACCTCTAAGTTAAACTATTCCGCTGTAATGGGTCATTGGAAGTGAGAAAGTACACAAAAACATGAGAAGATTTTGACCCAAGCCTTTGACGTCAAAACCATCTTTGTCGCTAAGCATGAATGGATGCCATACCTATTCAATGTTCATACAAATTTACGCCAATTTTATACAAACCTATTCACATAACGAATCAAGTCATAAAACAGTATGTTACAAGATAATGTATCTAAAGTTACGGTTTCGGTTATCTAAGACTGGAATAAAACAGACTACCTACTGGTAGTTTACGAGGCGGTTGCGTGTGTTCGGAGCACAAACGTTTTCCTAGAAAGGGTCTCGGCTGCAAGACACGCGGCGAGGTGCGAAGTGATCGGTCAATAAGGTCGCTGGGCGGAGGCTGGCCCTCGGCCCGCACTCGCACCATCGCGCCACTTACGTGCAACTAAATGATTTAATCAAACTATTTTAACCCACCGTTTGCACTATCTCTTCACGGCAATTTACTAAATTGTTCCTATTCGGTTTCGATGCTAATTAAGTACCCTAAATTGAAGACTGTATGCTACGGCTTCACGTATTGAGGACATAACTGGCAGTTAAAGAACAAGTACCTAACTAAATGTCACAGTCATCTCGGTTTTATATCCTCCCGGCAGTTTTAATTTTAAAAACGTATATATTGATTGATTATTTTACGACTATTTTATTAAGAAAAAAAAATGATTATACGTTGACATTGGATTTAGGCATAATTATGTAAATTTAAATTTATGTCGGGTATAAAATTCGTTAAGGTTAAATAAATCAACGCCGTCTAAGGTAATTCGCTACACTTAAAAATATTAAATATTATTATTGCCAAATGGATTCTAGATATTTAAATTCAACTCTAATACAAAAATTACTGCAACACCAGACGTCATACTTTTGCACTAGTTTTTATTATATTTCAGCTCGCCCATCATCCTAGAAAAACTCATGCCCGTAGGTTATCGGCAATGTTGTAAATACACCGCCTTGGCAAGCAGTGTTTGTTTGTCAGGGATGTCGTATACTCACAATTTGGCGATTTGTATTTTGTCGGCGTCGTTTTGTCTGCCGAAGTCGTGCCAGGGCCTCGTGCGCGGCGCCTGCGCCGGCGAGTGGTGCGCGGACGGCGTGCCGCGCCCGTCCTCGCCGACCGGCTGCTGGCAGATCACCGTGTAGTCGAACGACTGCCGAAACACACATACGATTAAACAACTGAAATTTTATATATAACTTAAAAAGTGTACCTATTGATGTTTAATAGTGTAGTGTGTTTATATTAATAACGTCAAACTGATGCACTTGGACTCTTCACTACATAGTATAAAACAAAGTCGCTTTTTCTGTCCCTATATCCCTATGTACGCTTAAATTTTGATGCCGTTTTTTTAATAGATAGAGTGATTCAAGAGGAAGGTTTGTGTGAAACCGGGGCGGGTCGCTAGTTTGAAATAAATTTCGGTATTCACGTCATTTTGGTTACCTGTGACTTTGAAATTTTAGTCACCTATTAATTATGTAAATCTCAACACATAAACTGAGATAAATAACATAAATAATATACTAACGCTGTTTTTGTATATCAACTAGGAAGCTAACGGTGGTGAGAACAAAAATAAGTTTTGATTATTATGGAAACATAATTAAGTACGATATTCCTATAAATTTAGGTGACAGTTTACAATGTAATAATTTCTGATGCCTTCGCAATAACCGTATTACACATTAAGTAGGTACTTACATTAAATTAATTAACTCGCGTATGTTATTTTATTTGCTGACGTTTTACAGTTCCCACATTCATAACACGACTGAGCTGACAACAGTCTAACGCTAATCTACAATGTATCATTAAATGATGTCTAGCTAATATCTACATAATGATTTTGAAATTTACTTTCATCATATTCGTTATTGATAAAAATCCACAATTTTAGAGTTTAGTGTGAGTAAATAAAACCGCGACAAAGCAAAACAAAGACTCAAACGGGTAGCGGAAGGAGCCAATAGTCTTAACACTATTTTTATTTATCTGTATTTTAAATTCTTACGTTATTCGAAAAACTATTAAAATTAATTGGTCTCACAAAAAATATGAATAAATTACAAAGTGTTTGTGTTAAAACATAAGTAATAACGTGTAATTAATACGGGACGTGTCAGTTTTCCGCGTTTAAAGGAATTGTTTTTGATAAATATCAATTTATCGCCGAACATGACGCTGGTTTGGTGAAAAAACTACCTAATAATGTTTATGTCGAAATCTTCCGTGAATAAAGTCCAATTGGCAACTAATTTATGATAATAGTTACTCATTAAAATTTTATTGTAAGTATGTCATCGCGTCACTTGACAATTTGTTAACTGCTTTGGCGTACAATAGTTTTATCTATATCATTGAGTTTGTACAGTCTGTTTATTATATTTATTCTAATAAGAAATTCGTCAATTGCAAAGTAGGACCCATGTTAAAGCCAATTTGATTCAATTATGTATTATTTACTACAATAACTTTTTACTAACAAAATATGGACAGAAATTGTCCATAATAAATGCTATTTTTATTTTCTTGTATTTTTATATAAGTTTTCTAAAAATACGCGAGTTAAATCCGTTAAAGTTGTTTCATTCCAATGTATAATAACCGCGAAGGCATCAGAAATTATTAAGTTTTCTGATTTCAGTTACACCTAACTTGGAATCAACCATTCAAAAACAATATTACCTACCTACCTTCTTTTGACATCTCTATGCTGTTACCAATGGATATTGAAATTTATAAAGTTTATTTAGCTTTCAAGTAAATAATATTAGGAAAAAATAGATTTACGAGAAATACCAAATTCTTAACATTTTTTTGGTTAGTTTGGAAGGCAACGTAAATTATTATTTCTTTTGGTTTCTTTATTGTTATGGGAAGTAATAAACAAACATCAAAAGTAAAGTGTACTAATTTAGATTAAAAACTATTCCAGTATTTTAGTTTTATTTTTCAAATTGTTAAACTACAAATTTAAATTAATGAAAGGAATTAGAGCACCGGCTACTAAAACATTATAGTTAATTAAATATTACGACATTGTCTATAAGTGCTTGTTTTCGCTGCATGCCTTAGCAGCCATGATTACCTATTTCGTTTTATTAATGGACCTAAACATGTCAACTTAAACTTATTTGGTGCCAATTTGAGTTGTTGTTGGTATCGAAATAACAATAAAATGTATTTAATAAACTCAGTCCTACATTACTCTGCTGTCAAGTCAGTAGGTACTTCGTGAGCGGCACGCCCTGGTATTAGTCCTTCAAAAACACTTAACTCGTAACAAGATTATGGTCATGTCAATTAGTTATTTTATACTTGAACATTAGTGGCGTAAAATTGTGAGGTTTGTCTGATTTAACACGCAGCTCGCAGGGCGCCTACATGACCGGCGAAGGCTGCGCGTGGCAACGATCTATTGTCTTAACTAGGTACTCAAACTGCAATTAGTCGAATGCAGGTAATTTATAAGGTAACCTAACACAATAAGTATGTTCAATATAAGTAAGGTCAAACGGGGAAGACACTCGATGCCATAAATATTTATGCATTTTCAGATTTGGAATTCGCAATTTCAAGAGTAGGAATTCATTTGAACATTCAAACAAGTGCAATCAATTTCTTAACGTCCTATCATTAATAGTGTATCTGGGACCGGAAATAATTAGTAAGTACAGTTCAAGTCTTAATACATTTAAGTAGGTAACAATATAAAACAGGGGAACGCTGATTCTATACTTAACATAAGCTTCTCATAAGCAGGAATTACAGAGATAATTTTGACCCTCTTGCGCTAATTGTACTTTGATGTGACTTTAGAGTGAAAACTTTTTGGCAATGAGAAGTAAGTATGATAAAATGGAGTATATTAATAGGTACACTGTCTTGTATTAGTTACAAATAAAATCTTTGACAGTTCTTATGAGATTTAAATTGTGACGGATACCTATTTGTAATTTTAAAACCGTATAAGATTCCAACTAGATTAGAGCGCGGGTGGGCCTCAGTGACATAAAAAGTGAATACGATATTATTTGCCAGCTACGTGATGAACCGAAATTATGTAAACATAATTAAATGTAAGTAAATCAACGTACCTAATACTAAACGTATATAAGTACCTAGCAAACCGTATCATTTTTGAGTTTCCACAACAAATCGTGAACGCTCTAATATTCTGGCCCGTCAAATGTTCGACAAGTAAGTAGTATTTAGTGTGTAGTGGATATGTGTGCAAGTGTGTTGTTTGAACAGTGCCCGCCCGCGCCCAGTGTCGTCTGTCGTGAACCGACCTGCTGCACGGCGGTGTGGTCCCGCGGCGTGACGGCGTCCGCGCCGATGCCGCTGTCCGGCGAGGGCAGGTCCACCGTCAGCCCCGCCGCGGCGATCACGCTCTTGCTGTGGTAGCGAGGAGCGGCGTATCGGTCGCCGAACGCCGAGGCCGGCGCGGGCTCCGCGTCCCCGTACGGCGGCGCGGACCTCTGCTGGTAGCCCTCCCCGACGAAGTACTCTCTGTAGTAGGGCTCGGTGGCGAAGGTGGCCGGCTGCCGCGAGTACTGGTCGGCGTAGGGCGTGGGGCTGGGGGTGCCGGGCGGCGCGAACATCTGCGCCGCGTACATGGCGGCGTCCGGCAGCAGCGAGCCGGCCGAGGAGGCGCGCGACGGCACCGGGGACGGCGACGCCGCTTCGCCGGGCTCGCCCACCGCCACCTGCGGACACACGCGCCTGTTACACGCGCTCTCCCACGACAACTGTCCGCTCCGCAACGTCGACGCGTACATGCCGCGTCGGACCACAGTTCACAGCTTCACGAACACTAAGGTTTGGAGTCGATAACACGTTCACATCGGCACGAATCCCGCGGGTGAGACGCTACGGGTCCTAGATACGGGGTGCTGTGGAAAGGAACGGGCCGGGGCGCGGGCGGGCGCGGCTAGTGCGTCGCGGGCGCATCGTACGAACACCGCGATAAATAATACATGAGTGACCGGTAGATAGGTGTGTGAGTGCGTGCGCGCGCGGCGGCGGCGGACGGACGTGTGACGCACCTTGTGTCGCGGCGGCTTGAGCGCGTGCGCGTGCGCGTCGGGCTCGTCGGGCACCTTGCGGCTGAGGTCCTCGGGCTCGCGCTTCACGAGCCCCGCGTGTAGCAGCCCGGAGAGCTCGCCCAGCTCCGCCCCGTGCGCGCCATTGGCCGCCTTCAGCGCTGCGCCGGCCCTGCGGAGGGGAGACAGGCGTGATTGGCGACGCTGCGCGCGCGGCGCGGCGGCGGCTCACTGCGCGACCTCGCCGTGCGCGCGCAGACTCGTTACACTTGATAAGTGTTCTATTCGCGCTATCATTACCCTGCTAGTGCGCTAACTGTTATATTGATATTTAACATTCCGTCACATAACCACTTGTTTATTTAGTTTCTACACTGCAAATGTTATTCAACTTAAGTAATAAACATATAAACTTAAGGAGTTACTTAAACAAATTTAAAGTTTTATACAAGTTTATTGGTTATAAATTTCCTACACTCGGGCGATTAATACAGTAGTTATTTACAAGTAGATTACTCTGATTCTTAACACCTCACTTGTGTTCCCTATTCTATGTAGTAGGTACCTAGATATCTAAATTTGAAAATCCTTTTTAAATCAAATTTTAAAATTTACGAATAATGTAAAAATATCACAATCACTACCTAGTGTTGCCCCACGATATCTACATTTTTGCCCTTATTACAATAAAGAAAATAACATTTTCTGTCCTCCGGCCAAAAAGCGCCAACTTTCTGGCCGCTGCGCTAAATGAAATTACCGCTTTCTGGCTTCGTCGAACAGAAAAATAGTATACTGACCTCGGCCAGTAAAATAAAAAAGCCTCCGATCACATTTTTGTCAACCTCGGCTTCGCCTCGGACGACAATTACATGTGATCTGAGACATTTTTTATTTTACTGGCCTAGGTCCTTAATGTACTATTACCTACTAGCTTAAATTGCCTTTAGTGTAAGTAATGGATCACACATTCACACCACAATTTTATAGTGGATGGTTCAAGGATGAGAATAATTAAGATATTGATATAGGTAGGTAATTCGGCTTTACTGTAATTAGAAAACTCTAAACACTGTACGAAAGGGATTGTATTTTTTTAAACCTTGTACCTACCTAACAATTTTTGATATTTTCGCGGTTATGACAACATTGGAATGAAACAACTATAAACGGATTTAACTCACGTATTTTAATTAATTTTATTGGTTGACGTTTCAGAAACTTTACAGTATATGTATCAAATTTTCCTATATAGATAATGTTTACAAACTTACGGTCAACAAATAGTAATGTATATGAATGAATAAAGTTAAAAAGCAGCTAATTAGTAATAATTGCCATATCGGTGCTACGGCGCGCATCCTCGCCTACGCTTCTACGAGAACAATACAATTTAGCGCTACGACATCCACTATTTACGGAATACTAGCTACGTGTACTCGTAGACATTGTCTTTGGCCGAATATGCACAACTCTGTCATATTGAACTTTGTTCGATGTTTTTGAATGCATTATTTATTAGATGATTTTTTATATATTTTTGAAATAATAATATATATTTTACTGGCTTCTAAGTATTATAGATAGATAGATGAAAAGTTTATTTTAGAACAACACAATTTAATGGAAATATAGGTAGGTACTTACAGGAAGTAGGTAATAGTTAATATAATTGACATACGTCAATTGTATCCTCTTTTTATATAAGAATAAAGAGTGCTTTTAAATAACGTATGTAATGAGTAGATACCACCGCCGATAGCGAGCTCCCGGCATACCCGCTGCATTCCGCCGCGGAATGACACTCCGTGCCATATCCTCTGCATATTTTGCCATTTAAAACCAGGATCGAAGGTATTTGAATAAGTTTCATAAATGTATATTTTTACATAAAAGGCATGTTCTAAATATCACCAGTCGACCGCAGATAGTCCATCGAACTCAAAGTAATTACCAATCGGTTTATCGTCTATGGTATTAAAATACATAGTTACTGACCTAATATATTTAATATATTAAAAGTAGAGACGTTAGGTATTTAATTCAAGTTAAAAATGCGCGCGTATATATATTTATTTATAATTCATGTAAGAGATGCGCATTTGTTTGATTTGATCTGCGAGGCTGCGGAGCAGTGCGCAGTGCGCAGTGCGCAGTGCGCAGTGCGCAGTGCGCAGTGCGCGAGGGCGAGGGCGAGCGCGAGCTGTGTTTTCGTCGGGCGATGTCAGTGCGCGCCGATTTATGATAATTGAAGACAAGGTTCATTGGCGCTCAGATGTTTATTTTAGATAAGAGCCCGCGCGGCACTATTTCACGCGTCCGAATTGGCTGGGACCTCCCGCGCGCTCCGCGATCCACCGCTGCACCGCTGCACCGCTGCACCGCTGCACCGCTGCACCGCTGCACCGCCCGTGTCCGAATGCAATTCTCGCTTTGCTCATACTTAACGATTTATGAATGCGATTTGTAAGAGAACCACGACGAGTGTGAAATCGCTCATCCGATAAGATAAACCCCGAGTAAAATATTTTGGAAAGCATCGCCGATGTTTCCGCGCCGCGAGTCGCGGAGCGAATTTGCAATTTCATAAAATACATATCGGCGGTATCAGATCTTATTCCGAGTCGTATGTGAGGTAGGGTTATTTGCGTCGTTGACGTTTCGCGATGCATGCAAATCGAATTTGTGTTAATCCGGCGCAGATATCGTTATTCATGCGAGCGCGCACAAAGCGTTGTTTGCTTGTCGTTCATTGTTGGCGCCGCGCAAAAACGCAACACAAAGCGAGCTGCCGCTGACAGCTGAGTGTACAGCGTGTCTCGAGACGCGACTGACAATATCGCTCGAGGCGAAGCTTCGCCAGCTAACTACAGCTCGCCCTTTGCGTGTCCTACTGTGCTTACCTCCCATGTTGTTCAATGATACCTACTCGCATTTTAATTGAAAGTTACAAGAGCTGCAGGAGACGTATGTGTCGTAGGAACAAATTAGACATGGGTTTTTTCTAGCTCCGTTACAAGAGCATTGGATAAACCGGTTCAATTATAAAAATGTACCCTCCTCATATCAATGTTTATAAAAATATTGTCTATTCTGGTTTTGTGGTTTATATGTAGAGACTGGTTATGGGAGTACATGTAGCAGACCGAATATTATAGATCCCTACCTTTACTGAATGCTTAACTGTATAAACCTGTATTAAATATCGAAAACTTGTTGTAATTGTTGTCTTGAGTTAAGCAATTTGCAACTTTTATAGAAAATATAATATCCAGTAGGTGAGTACCTGTGCCTTAACTATAAGACTATATCTAATTAATTAACTAATTGAAGCCTAAACAACGTTTTGATCAGATATAAAATTGGCAAATAGCCTACCTACTGAAACATTGTAAAGCAGGACGCTAATAATGCATCTTATAATTTCATTTAAACCTTTAATAGAATAGTGTCCTATTTTTATTTCATTATTTAGGTTTTATGTAGTTAGTTATTCTAAATTGTTAAACTAACGTTCCTTATCACATAGCTCGGAGCCAACAAAAGATCACGGATACGAAATTCTCAAACTCTCGATCAGATATCAGTGTCATGTTGCAGCTGATTAACATGACAGTGCGACTAATAAAAGGTTAGGAATGAACACCTCTAACATCCACTGTTACATTTTACATATAAATACATTTTCTTATCAAAGTGGATCGAAATACGCATCTCGGGTGCAATTGGCATTATAATTATTTGCAATGTTTACTTAACACCCTTTCACACATGACGAGAGTTCGACAATGCTGGCTGTAGGGTGCATGCGTGATGCGACCCTCGTGAACACTACTGACTTGATTCTTTACTGCTTTGATTGAATTTCTCTCTTATGAATAACAAAGACATAGAATACTGCATAAATGTTATCGGTATCGGATACCTTTAAAATAAATAAGTATATTTTTTTGACGAAAAACATTTAAACCTATTTATTTGTTGAAAATACGTTGTAGGTACCTACCAAAAACTAAAATGCACTATAATTTTGCTTAATGGTTTCTTTATCATCAATGGATTAGAAGCATTAAACTTTCTACAATAATTATTGAAATCGGTGGTAAATCTTTTTTATAGAAATAAGGCGGAAGAGTTCCTTATTAAAACATATTTATAGATAGGTAAGTAAGTAATTTAACTTATCATTACTTAATTACAGCTTTCTCAAAACCACAACACAATCAATTAGCTTATATAATGAAATTACGCAATACTGAACCGAAAACAAAGTATAGGTAAGTATATAGATTAATGTTTACTAAGGTAGATACGTAAGTAATTAATTATGCGTAGGTAATTAAAGAAGTAGCTGTAAAAGAGTAAAATGGTGAAATAGTAAAGAAGGGCTTCAGGGCTGGTAATGAAGTGAACACGAACACTCGGCTCCGTTATCTGCATTGATATCTGCGGCGGCGACAGTTTATCCGTCGCTTGACGAATAGATTATAATCTATCGCGCGGTGACGCGGCGCGGCGGTGTGGCGGCGCGGCGCGGCGGCGGCCGGAGGAGGCGCTTGCAGCGGATGCGGCCATCGTAATACCATTCTATTTGAATATATCATTCGACTAAATGTAGGTTTATTGCTACTTTTCTCACGGAACTAATACATTATCAAAAACTTTAATTGAAAACGATTTCGCCATTTGTCTAAAGCCATTAAAAAAGAAACGTTCGGTTACAAACATCTGTAACTAGGTAATTAATTTCCCGTTAAGATTTTCCCTAAATGATACCAGTCAAAAGTTCAATAATAATATAAAATTAAACCAGTTTGTCGTTAATAATTCGCATGTGTAACGACGATTAATTCAAATTCTTTAGTTGACCGTTTGAATGGCGAGGTTCGCATGATAAAGAATGGTCAAGAAGAATGGTCAGTCCCGATTTCATATTTCGCTACGTGTTGACCGGCGGCGGTGCGGCGGGGACATAACGATGTTCCTATCTTTTTTATGAATTATCTTTAAAGGGGGGTCGGATGTTTCCGAGGGAATTGAATGCTTTAACTACTTTGCCTTTAACAATACAGTTGGATCCTTAAGAGAAAACCGGTTTCAGTCTTAAATGGGTCACACGGTTCCAGCTCCTGAGTTTGAGGTGCGACACGGCGCAAGCGTCGCGCTATCTAGGACTTCCAACGATATATTATAAAACACCTGAACTCCTATAAAAAAATGTTTACATAGTCATAGAAAAAATGTTTTCCTGACCTTTAATTATAAGGATCATTAAATCGTTTATGGATTTATGAGTTCGAATTTATTCCGACTACCTGGGATCTACCTAACATGGTAATTTTTATAATGAACGAAGTGTCGCTCTGAGATTAATTAGCAGGCTTCGTTTAATTAACAGTTGGATCATGGCCAATAAACTCGATGTAGACGAGAATACGCTACTATAGATGCAATGAAACTTACCCAAGGCGTAGTGCAATGCTTGGAATATTGGTATTATTTGTTAATTTATTCCTTTTATTTGTTATGTGGTTGGATTACAGATAATTCATGTTTATGTTATGTAATAAAGTATATTCGCAGTAAAGAGAAACTGTTTTCCCGTTAGTGCCAAGTGTGAACAGTGACAGGGTCAAAAGGGCGCGGCCCTCCCCGGAGCCCGGAGGCATCCCGCCGCGCGTTTCTATGCTAATCTCGGCGTTAGCATTCGACAGCGTCCAACTTATATTAATGGTTATAGCTGCCCGTTTCCACTTAATAGCCATAATATCCGTACTCCTAGCAGGCGGAGGCTCGGTGCGCTCGCGAGCACGCACTGCGTTTACGAAACATCACCACGCCTACGATCGATCTCAAAGGAAACTATAAAAAATACCTAGTAGAGGTGTATATGGAGCATTCAATTCAAATACGTAATCCAACAATTTAGACAGCAAACACAGCGGTCCAAACCTGACGATGAACCTGGCGGTGAACTAGAGCTGTATTTGCATACAAACGCATAAAGAGACAGAGCGCGGCTCGCGCCGATGGGAGCGGGCGAACGGGCGTTCGTTATAATTTTGAATGTATGAATGAGCAATAGAGGCGCGCAGTGCGCACAACGTAGCGGGCCCGCGCTCGCGCTCGCGTGGGCCGCGCCGCGCACCGACAATGCACCAGACAAGTCCTGGGCGTCCTTGTCAATGTGAGCCGCTTCCAGCCACATCCGTCTATTGTCATTATTTGTATTTATGCACTCTAGTAAACGGTGACGAGGATGACGAACTGAATTGACGCCGCTGTCGCATTCCAGCGCCCGCGCCGCCTGAAACGAGAGTGACGCCATCGCACCGGTCGCCCGCCCTTTGCTTCGTGTGAGGTGTTATGTAGGTGGTGAACACCATTTTCCTATCTTACGACTCAACACGTATGAATATTTAGATTAGACATCATACAAAGCATTCTAAATGTAACAATTCCAAAAAATAATTTCACAATGTAGGTAGGTAGCCATTTCTCAGTCTCTACAATCTCCATTATTCTATTAACGTTTCCATAGATCCAAACTAGTTTCTGTTATAATTTTGATGCCGTTTATGGAATATAATACAGTAAATATAAAAGCGGGTATAAACGTTTTATGGGGTCAAGTTAACATTATGCACTCCTTGTATTAAGAATGTGACACGGCGTTTGCTCATTTTGGGCCGCCATTGAAAGGATGCTGTTAACAACCTCTTTCAATGAGCGAGCATAATTTGTATCGGGGTCACATTTCTATGGGAATGCGTTCAATGCACTGACATTTTATCAGTCTCGGTTGCTTTTATTTTATAATAAGCGGATCTTTTTAATTTTTGATTTCATTTAGTTTATGATTTCTGAATAGTTACGTTACGCGTATTTTATAAAGTTACGATTTGAAAATCCTATTTAAACCTGTCCAGTATGTACCTATGTCCGAGAAGATTAAAAGAGCAGATAATTTTTTTACGCTTATACCTTCGTTAAGTGTACGCTGAAATGAGGCTTAACATCATATAAAAGCATCAAATAAAATATCTTATATCAATATGCAAAATTTACTTACACGAACTCAAGATGTCGCCTCGAACATATGCGCAGTTGCGAACTCTCAATTCGTTAATCCCGCCATAGGTATTCAAATGAGCGCTTGTGATTTATTGAGTGGAACATTAACATTTTTATTATTTGTTATTCTTACACCTTTCGTTGGGGCCGGAAGCCACGCGGCCTCTGTCTCAGTGTACTCGCCCGTGAGACTCGGCGACAACAACCCCCGAATACCTCGAGTTCAATGAGCAAAAAAACTACTCTTATAAAAAGATCGCATATTATCATAGTTTACATATAAATTTTACGCAAATTCATTTCGTATTCACTGTGCCTCAATATTCGTCGATTATAATGATAATACCGATACGAGAGCGCCATGATGTACGGCCGTGAGAATCGACGATTGATTTTCCGCGATGATCTCCGATTGAACTTTGATTGTTGTCTATATTCGAGATTCCATTTGCATATTCGATTATGTTCATATTTATGCGGAGGTACCTGCGTTTGGTACTCAGATAAATGTTTATTTCTTGTTAATTCTTACGGCACAGATGTGTTGAAGTAAACAAGTCTTAGAGGATGTGTTTGTTGGAGTTGAATATGTAATATATCAATGAATCAGAAAACATAAATTAGGACACCTCAATTAAAATATTCATGTCCCGACTTACTAACCCACCTTGTGTAATTATACCTACCTATATGTTTACGTGAATTGTGTGTTTCCTTACGTTAGGTAGTAAAATGTTTGTTTCAAAAATCTTAATTTAATTAGGTATAGTGATTACCCATCGTTATTTGCTTAATCTGCAATTAATTGGTAGGGCTATTAGGTAGATAAATATAGATTAATTATAATTTATCAATATACCTATAATATGTCCGTAAGTACAACTTGTATCTATTCTGTACGTATATTTTTTAAGCTTTTTATGTTGATTACATTCGAGGACATTATCGACGACACACAAGTAAAGGTGATTAAGAAACTAAAGATAATCGAAGGGTTAATTATACCTACTTAAGAGTATAGATCACGATCACTTCATCATCATGATGATGATGATGATGAAGAGTATAGATAAATAATTTTATAGAGAACCTGTGAAGAATGAGAAAAAGTTATAAAAGTCCTTTAATGACTTACGTCCAGACTTCAGTCAATTTTCCATCTTTGTGTAGATCTTGTGCTTGCAGCGGAGGCAGCTTGTAGTACTCGGTGACGAGCGCCTGCGGCTGGTGGTCGTCGGCGACGCTCAGCACGGCGGACGTGGCCGCGCTCAGCGGGTGCTCCGCGCCCCCCGAGTAGTACGCGCGCCAGGACTCGCCTCCGACATCCATCATCTCCTTGCGTCTCCTGTTGACAAAACGTTTAATACATCATTCCTGCACAAATGACACCATAAGGAAATCGGGCCTCCCACTCCATATTACGTAACGCGAATTGATTTTCATTCAGTCTATCGAGTCATCGAGTAAACATAGCGTAAAATACCTGTACCCTGGCCTTTAGTTGTACGAGACGGGGCCGACTACAACTTACGAACCAGTTATTAGGCGTGACCATTTCGGTACGGATACTGACCTCTGGTGGTTGGTAACTCGGTACCCACCAGCGCTCGTCGGTGTGACGCTTCGTGTGCTAATTGTTGTGCACACAGCGCGGTGAGTCAGCAGAGCGAGTGTCCGGTTCAAGAGTGAAACCAGTAGTAGTAATCGCAACGGGCGCGGATGAGCGGGGGCGAGCGATGATGTCTAATTCGGGTGGTTTTTTGCGATCTCGTTCGTACCCGACGCTCGTACGTCACACGGCCGCGGCCCGTGGGTCACCTGGTGCCGTGGAACCTGATGTAGAACAGGTCCGTGCTACTTGCAGAACCGGAAGGATGCGAGGCAAATCCCTGCTCCCTCGCTAACCAGTTTAGGTCGTCTGACGTCACGCCCAGCGGTATCCGACGATGCAGACAAATAAATAAAAAATGTTGGAAGCACGCGCCGGACGGGTTTGACCGGATCGTAGTTCTACCTGATTCCTGTTCCTGGTCTCGTGTTGATATCACGGGATGACGATGCCTATTTGTTTTGCGCTATACTATACGAATCACCGCAATAACCTTTTAACTGGTATTCTCTCAAGTCCCTCATAAAAAATCATAAAATATTTAAATGTAATATCTTCGAGTTCGAAAGACTGTAATCAACATGCACTTCCATTCCTTAGTCATACTGTTTACATTTATTTGCAATAATACGAACATCAATTCATAAAAAGCATTTAACGGAAAAACACCAACATTTATCCTTTAATGCACTCACGTACCAACAACAATTACTCGTATCGTACGGTATGCATCTGCATAGCTCCTAGAATTATCAATGAACGTATAGTGTTGCCGGCGTTAACATTAGTCAATGAAGTAACGTATCTATTCTGCAGAATGCTATGTTGTAAGAATAGAACGTGCGAATTCGATCAGAAAACTGGAAAAGCCAGCTTCTGGCATTTAACCAGCCGAAGCGTGAGTCATTTGACGAGTTAACTGGCAGACGGAGGGGTCGGGCGGCGCGGGTGCACCACGTGAATGAGATTCCGGTAGGTGCGCACGTAAAAATCGTGCAACGAATCTAACAGGTTTGCTGGGGTCCTTGCGAGGCCACCGGGACTGGTCTAACCTGCCCTGCGCACCTCAACCACGAATTTCCGAGCATTACCTATTATATCGTACACACCTCCAACCGAAGCACATGGAAGGTTATACACATGTTTAAAAACGATAACAAATTAAGAGTATATTAGTTGATATACCTACAGACGATTTAAGTATATCAAGGGTGTAGGTACTGAAATTATATTGGCATATTACGAAATCTGTTAAAGCATTTGTTGACTCGCTTGCACGTCTATAAATAATTAATCGATTCTCTTTTCTTTTCTGTCGATTGTTCGAGCTATTTAAGGTTTCGCAAGTCGCCAACTCCTTGTGTGTTTGTTTGGTATTGAATAGAGCGATTAGAAAGTATGGCACAGCTGTCACGACGACGTGACGTATGCTAGAGCGGAACGGATGGCTCGCAACGCAGCAAAGGGTTGAAGGAGACTTACACAAACAAAACATTCGACACGGCCGAGCTTCGCACGACTGTTGCTCAAACAGATACCTACCTACAACTCATGGATCCTTAGCGCAATAAAGTCACAAGTTTCAATAATGGTATTTAATTAAACAATTTCTGTTTTGGCGTGAGATTATAATAATATGGATACATGGGCGATTTTGATATATTGATAAACTGAGGATCTGCGTAGATGTTATCTTAAATTTGTCTACTGAACAACCTGAACCACTAAAGAAAGAATCATGACAAATTTATGTAACGTTTATATTCTCAAAAACTAATTTAAGTAAGTATCTACTTCCTACAACTTGTTCAAAACCGAGTTCATTAATGAGTAATAGTGATTCCGGATCACCCTAATTAAACCTACTTAACTAAAAGCAATTTCAGGTGATCCAAAGATCAGAGCCGGGGTCCGCGCGAGCGCGAGGGGCAGCAGAGCGATGGCGGCGGCGGCGGTTTCGAAAGGCTGCGCTCGCGCACGTATACGTCCGGTGTCGCGTCCAACTATCGATCATTCGGTTCGTTAATAAATAACACGTTGGCGTCGCTTGCCGCTTATCTTAGCTGCTCGGGCATGTGGAAAAATTCGGTGTCGGTGTCGTAACGGAGCGGCACGCATGTCTCGTAGGGCTCCGTGCGCCGCCCGCCTGCCGTGTTTATCCTCTCAGGTCGTTGCCTTCCTTGCGTTGTACTTATCACTTAATTAATAAAACCTTATTAACTTTTATGCGAACAAGAATTACTTATTTCTATTTATATGCAGAAGAAATTTAAATGAATAACTATTTCCATTTCTCTCTTTTATATTTGCTTTGCAGGTCGTAAAGTACCTAACCATATATGTATTCCATTTATAGCACCCATAATGGCCAATTTTAATCGGCCAAGCGTAAGTCGAAGTTCCTTACCGCCACGTTTGCTATCATTATAAGCAGGAAACATTCATTGATAGTCCGCAATAACCATAGAATAAATAACAGTCATACATCAAGTGAATGAACATTTATTTTATATAATAAGGGAAACTTTCACGTGGATCCGTTTAACCCGTCTCATATGCAATAACCTCACGTATCTGGCTACATATCCATAAATGTTGGAGTTGCAGGGCTTAGTGTATTGAATCACGGTTTAGCGGCGGAACACGCTTCACCTCGCTCACCCGGCGCGACGCGGTGCGACGCGGTGCGGTGCGGTGCGGTGCGGCGCGGCGCGGGCGCAGGTGCAGCGAGTTCAGGGGAAAGTGCAGGGAGCGGCTCAATTCCACGCATGTTCTATTACTGCTGATAAGAGAAACTAAGTGTCGAATAGTCTTATTATACGACCACTATGAGCCACTATCAAAACTACGACCAACTAAGGTATACAGTCGACGTACCCCACCGGATATCATACTATTATAAGGTGATAAAAATTACTATAAACATTTAAAATTACTCAGTATTGCAAATGCGTCGACTCGTTGCTTTTAAACACTACCTTTCCGTCTAGAGTAGATAGACGTCAACCATAAAAGGTTCGTTGGCGAACATCGATATAAGAAGTACCTACTGCTCTGAGACGTTCAATTACACGTAAATGCACTGGCATGCTGCATAATGACGTGCGTGCAAACGTACTTTAACTAATGTACAAACATATATTTACAACAGAAAATATCTATTTTTATATGGCTAAAGTGCCTTTTAAACTGAATCTTAGGGATTAAATATGACATTATCTAAATAAAACAGGATTCAAGTACGTTTTTAATTACTCAAACGTTTAACAAAAAACAAATATGCATTTTTACAATTTGCAAAGAGTCCCACTCTTTTTTGTTCCTACAACAACGTTTACAGTTGACACGTCAGCTAATTGACTAGATGTTATTATTAAGTCCCAGCAGGAGACTTTCATTAAATTATCGTTTTATAATTGAAGTGTCGCAACATCGAAATGAGTAGGTAATTAATAATATCTAGCAATAAGGCTATTTTGTATTCCCACATTAAAGCTAACGATCCAAGAAGGAATGCGACGGTGCTGCATTTTGTCAATTAAAGAATTCGCTGCGTCGGATTGTGGCAGCACTGGACGCACGCTGTTACAGAGACACAAAAAAATCACATTCTTCATACCAGTATAAATAAATAAGGGATGAGTACTGCCAACAGCCAGCGGCAACGCGCTGGCTGCGAGCTGACTCCGCCTAACTAAACGAGAAGCATTTTCGACAAACCTCTTTTTGTACTGTGACGAGGAACGCATATGCGATGATTCATTTACGGAGTTCTTACCGTACAAGTATGGCTAACATTATTACTTCTGTTTTCTTGGCAGCATTATGAACGCTCGACAAGAAATGTTTTCTCGGAAATATGCGCCCACGCAGATTAAAGATGGAAACACAACATGGGCACTAAATAAGTCATGTCTCCTGTCTGCGTAACTAGTAGCGCTCGAGTAATCTGAAAATTTAATGGCGGCAAATAATTACACTAACCTTCGTAGAGGGTTTCAATTATTTGCTTTAAACGAGCTATGGAATTACAGATGAGTTCTATTATTTTTGCTGCGACCTACACTATAACAAAACGTATAGGTACCTACTTGTATAAGTTTAGTTATAAAATGAGGACGCAGCACCACTGTATATTTTAACAATAAAAATATTTTAATCCCTTACGGCTCATAAACGAAAGGGGTGTTATTGATACTTCATTGTTCGATTAAGCGCCATTTTATTATCTTTAACGTTCACTGCTATAAACATTCCTTGTAGCTTTTATAATTTATTATGTGCCATCAAAATATAACGGTTTTCGTAAATAAACTTACTAACTCAGTAATCTGTAGTATATTTACAATCGCGACTAATTAATACCGTATTCTTAACTTTGATTGACACCCGACCGAGACGACAAGATATAGTCTCGTTAAAGATTTATAAATTGACATATGACGTAAAATCTGATAGAGGGCTGAAAGAGTCCCTTTTCACTTTTTTTAACAAAACCGTTGGTTGACCGTTGAGTGACAGCGCCGGTGACGCGGGCTCATTGAATGTGTTTGAAGCGTTAACTCGGTATATACGAAGTGTCTTTGTCCCGCGACGCGCCGCGTGACGGCCGCGCCGCTGCCCATTCAAGGACCATATCCAGATATGACAATCATAATTGAAATTTTAACTGCACTATAAAAATTATACAATGAGTTAACGCAAAAATACGCGAGCTTACGGTTACCACAGATCCGTTATGGATAACATTGACTATAAAAAGTTATAGAAACGTAAATTTATGATTTTATTAAGTCGTCGATTTTATTATACCTACATTAGTTTTGTAAAAAGTTTTTATATATTATTATAGATCCACGTCCACTTCTGTTAACACAATACATCTAAATAAATACTTAATTGTACTATTCAAATATACATTTATCTTAGGCATAATATCGCTAGGAAATGCGGAAATGAGGGCGCCGTTGAAGGCCGAGTCTGTCTGTCTGTCCGTCGTCTGTAGGGAGGTAAACAAGGCGGGTGTGACTGCATGCCGCATGCCGTCGGGTTAAACTTATTCTAATTCAAATTTCTGCGATTGTGATTATTTTTGCTTAGGTAAATTATATAATTCTTTTATAAACTTATTACATACATAGTGCTGAAAACGAAACATTTATACAGAAGGAAACAGCAGGGACTGAGATAGAAGACATTGTAGGATTTGTAGGTAAGTAAGGAAAACGTTGATATTATTGTGTTCAAAAAACGTGTAGGTACCTATAAAGGTATTATGAAAATAAATAATTAAATAAAAACACCGTTATTTACTTATTCTATAATAATATTATAATACTTATATTGTTTGTGATCGTGTATTGTTGGTGTCGTATGCATGTACTAGAGTTATTACACTAATCGTCTTAACGCACGGAACACGGGTCGGACAACTGTTTCGGTTTCACCACAAATCAAAATGATATATTTAATCGATGTTGCACGCATTAGACTCGCTTAAGGTGTCTTATTAGAAGAGTTACGAGCTCAGAAAGAAGAGTCGCCCGCGGTGCTCGCCTTACGCACCCGCTTACGATAAATGCATCGTTTCCGTTATGTTAGACTTTTCTAATTTGAATGCGTGTGTGGTCTATTTTCACTGAAAAGGTGTTACTTAATAGCTTGCCTTTCTTATAAATCAGAAACGGGTTGCAACACGGCCGGAAGTAAAAGCGATGGGATTAAATTAAGCATAATCCTATTTTTCATATTGTTACTGGAAATACGGTATAGCTACGTTTAATAAATACACCCATCACCTATGAGGTATTTCAAAATATTACCCGCAGTTGATTTCAGCGGTTGCGTTGTCGGTAAAGTAATTCGTGTTAGCTTAGATTGAGTGACTTGTATGGGCTGATTAAACGACTCACGTTCAATAGGAATGTTAATGTCCTCGATTGTGTGCTAAACGCGATACTAAACAAAGATCTGAACAATGAGACGATGCTATAGATATATAAATTTTATATGTATCCAAATAAAAGACCAGAATAGCAAACGAATGCATTTGCAATTCTTTAGAGCACGAATAGTTAAAACTTGGATATGTTATATTTTTTGATAGATTTGGCGGCTTTCAGCAAATAAGCATGAAGGTATAAATTAGGAAGGATGTCGCTTGCGCCGGCGATACAATGCCGCGCGCGGCCGCGCTCGCATTGTGCCGTGCGAATTGAAACAGGTTGCGCCTGGCAGGTATCTATATACCATGATTTATGTCCGATTATGCTATACTCCTGAGACTATAATTAAATCTCAGAGCTATTATGCCCGAAAGATCTGCGACACTACCCACGGAAATCAACCTCGCTCTTGATTTACTGCGCTCTACACTCCAGGTGACACGAGGAAAAAACACCCTAAACATGAGATCCGATCCAAATAACAAGATCTTCATACCTATTAGATTTAAATTTTTTATATTCATAACAAACTAATGCTCGCAAAGTTATTAAAGATATAATGACTTGTGAATAATATGTAAACATTGAAAAATGAACATAAACTACCGCTATGTAAACAATATCATCACTATTAGCTAGAAATTCGAGAACCGTTCTAATAACATACCTAAAAGAAGAGCCCGGGCAGGTGTAAACAAAGAAATACCTCTTCTCGGAGAGACAAGTCAATAAGTATTTAAAAGCTTCAACAAAATATAAATATTTGTCGCTTTAAGATAATTTATCGGAGACCGCTTTAAGAAAAAAAAAATAGCTGAACGACCGAGGTGTTGTAATATGTGACCGGCGACGCCTCGGCAACATTTTTAATGATACAAAAATCGCAAACAACTCTTCAGCAACCTGACAATTGTGGGAACACAATCAATTATACTGTGTAAATAGTAATTGTCAACAATAAATAAAGTATGAATTAAATGTGCGTGGAACGTTTTCATTATCGGAGCGACTCTGTTAAAATAGTATGTCAATCATTTTACGAAGGCATCGGCGGCAAGCGTCACCGGCAGGCGCGAGATAAGCTTTTAATTGCCTTCGACGCCTATTTACATATTGTAGAAGATACGGTGGATATTTCGCAATTAGGGGCGTGTGCGTCTTCCTTTTACACTCGGCGAGGAGTGGCCGAGTATGTTACGCCGGATAACATCTGTTTGACGGAACGATTAAAACCTCTGACGAGGAAAATCTGCCAACGCTAAGGTTTCATCTTCGTATTGCAAGCCTAGATACGTATGAGGCTATACGTACATCCATTAACATAATATTATGTCGGAATACCTAACGCACGTACTAACACCATTTATTACACTATGTTAATTAATAACTCTGTCTGTCTAATGGCTCAAATTTGCATGTTAAACATTCAACATGCTAATAAGCAACAAAATAGGTAAACGACTATTTATGGCTCGCTAATCTCATTTTTGATATCAGGAATTTATTAAAATTTTAATAATTATCTTACCTAAAGTCGTTGAGAAATGTTATCAAGTTTATGAGTTAAGCAGCAGATAATACCTATCAGTGATCATGCAATTCCCGCCTGTAATGTAGTAGGTATTACAGACAGACAACAATGTAGGTAATAATAATCAGTAAAATAATTCAGGAAGGACTCATAGAGGTCACAATATTATTTGGTATTTTTTTTTCATGCGTTTACTATACTTATTGTCGTTGATGTAGTAGCAATAAAAAGTAACAGTACCCAGCAAAAAATAATAAGTAAGTACCGTACTTAAGAACTAAAAAAAATATTTGTCTGATGAACTCTCTAGAGTGAAAATTAAACCAGAACACATTATATTGATCCACTACAATAACAATTTGTTTTTTATATTTGAGTACAAATCAGTCAAGCTTCTGTAGGAAACGTAGAGGTAAGTAATGCGCCAATTCGGCGCCTGCTAATTGCGGAGGCGGGTAATTTACGAGCAGCCTGCGCCTGCGCCGCCGCCTCGCCCCGGCTCTAATAGCTTTCCGCCCTCGGAATAGTACCCAGGTTTAAACTTTAAGCCATTCTTAATTAAAATATATATCAGTTAGAAATAAAGAAAATTTTATTTAGTGTTAAAAATTGTGCAATACCTAAATACCTAAGTAAGTACTAAAGTTAGGTAAGTACCTATAGAGCAAAGTTTAAAACGAATAAAATATTTCCTGCCTAAATCAAACGTAATGAAAAGTCTTATAATGGGTAGTTAACTAAAAATATGTACCTATTTTTTAAATTAACGTGCGCACACTTGTCAAAAAATGTGCCAACTCCAAGGCATTGCACTAAGTAGCTAAGGGTATTCCGTAACATTCACTATCAATGGATGGAATTTTGTTCCGCGGTCCCGACCGCGTACACCCGACGATCTAATCAGTAAAGTGTTCCTTTCCTTTAGCAGTCTTAGTTATTTGCAGAATACAGAGACTGGTCCGTTGATTGGACGATTAAATCTCTCATTTATGGGATGCGAAGCCATCTTGATTTTTTTGCACAAACATAATTTTATAGTTAATTTACGTGCGATAGAGTAAAACGGCGCGGTCGTCCGTTCTCGGCCGCCCGTCGCCCGCCGCCCGCCGCCCGCCACCGCTATCTAAATGCAAATCGGATAGGTTCGGTGGATGTCCACGATAAATCAAGAGTCACGGGCGCGCACCGTTACCCGGCCCGCCGCGGCCGCACCGCCGCCTCGCCGCCTCGCCGCCTCGCCGCCTCGCCGCGCCGTGCGACGCTCGCCCTGCGGCGCTGTACCATACCACAGTACCACTACATCACACATGCCTAAACCCTTCCAATAATTCACGCAAAATATACTAATTACTTACAAAACTTATAAGAATATACTTATATCCCAGTAGAGTACTTAGGTACTTGGAAATAGATCTTAGGTAGGTACTTCAAAGTCTTTTTACAAGTAAGTTTAGGTAATACGTAGGTATCTCACATGGCAATGTCATTTAACATTTTTAGATATTCACCTCTTAAACGGGTGAAAACCAAGTTAGAATCTCTATATTCTATGACAAATAGCGTAAGACAAATGAATATTGTTGTTATTATAAACGTAGTATCAATTGAAGTGTTAAACGATAGGCTATGATTCATTAATCAGTCGAAATAATAGATGAAGAGAGTTCACTATATTATTATACATTCTCTCAGTGGTGAGCCTCTGAGCAAATGTACTGCATTTAAGGAAATGCAATTTCTGGAATCATTTATCATTAGTGAAACGCAAGCTCGGACTGACAGTCAGAGCTGTGTAATCACCGACTCCAAATGGGATCGAGAATATAAATATTCCGGTACTTAAGCAGTATTCAACGGTAGCGAATACAACAAACTTGCTGCAAAGTAAATATTGTATGGGTATGAATCTACGTAGAATGTTTTTAAAACTAATTAGAATTTTTAATCAAAAAAAAATCGTTAAATATATCGTATGGGCCAAGATAATAAAATGTATAAGGAACGCGCTCTTATGCACATGTACCTATATATTTGATACAGACTCGCTATAGTCATTAATCAAATAAGATCAAAAACTTATACTTACCTGATTACGACTCAGAAATATAGTCAACCGAAGCGAAGAATTTGTTAGAACCTAATATGATTCAAATACAAAGTCTATACGAATACAAATATCAAAAATAATAAATGCAAATATAGTATTGGCAAGTAATTCATATCACCACTGGTTTTGTAATGACAGTCACGCCCCTGCTCTATCTTCAGGGCACTCGCGCAAGTGACATGTTTCCAATAAAGTGTAATAGCCAGCTTGGAAGCATACATATTTATGCAGTATTAAGTTGATTTCGATTCAGAATAATAAAAGTGTTCAGTAGCAATCAGACAGCGACACAATAATTGTCGCCAGTTCTGCGCTCGCACTCGCCGTCATAACCGTTTTTATAGACCAGTTCGACTAGTTGGAATCTTATTAGATTAGCGTGCGCAGGTCTCGATATTAAAAATTATCTCGAATCGAATCGAACGGAAATGTCTCTGTAATAAAATTGTTTTCTGTTACACTTTTTTTTCCTTCCGTTCTTATTTATAACGCCATTGAACATTACAAATAAGGCATAATGTTGATAGATACTGGATACGTAATTGGCTTATAAATCATATTAGGGAAATTATTCGCTAACATAAACGGTGATTATAGGTTTTCTCGGTTACGGTGTTCTCTTGCTCATTCATTGCATATAAATTTAAACGATAAACATATTTACCTCTTAGGTATTAAACACGCGCGGTGCTGGGTACATACTGGTGCTGGGTAGGTACATAGTGTTGGTGCTCTTGCGTGCCGTGTCGCCCGCGTAATGTAAACCGAGTGTTCGTTAATGGATCTATACATTTATTTACATCTCAATCTTACCCATTATAAATATTCATTCGCAGCTTTATCTTTGTGCCAATAACGGGGTAACCGATACGAGTATAAAATAAAAATATTTTAACATTTGAATAACAAAATTTATTGCATATTATTACCGCCGCCCCCTACGTCGTGCGTCAGTCGATACGTTAATCCTCATTAAAAGTTTTTCGCTTAAACCTATTCACAACACACGATATTAAAGTCGTAAATTATAACAACACCTATAAATTACAAAATATGACAAGTTTTTCCAATAAGAAACATCGACCTTGTATAAAATAATACACACTAAACTTTAATTAGAAATGTCAAGTAATGCTAAGGAAATTTTCGATTAAATTATTTTTCGTCATTGCTAAATATAGGGGAGTCATGAAAAAGATGCAATTTTATGTAGATACAGACACTTAGTGGACACAATTATGCAAATCTGCTGCGTCGATTATTGCATAGTAACTACCTACTAGTTACGAGAATTGATCGGCCGGGCGCTGCCCTCCGCGGGTCCGCGTCGCCCGCGCCCTGTCGCCCAGTCGGCTCACAGGCTCACAGGCTCACAGGCTCACAGGCTCACAGGCTTACAGACTGCACCGGCCACAGACTGGACGAGACTCATATAATAAATACTAAGAAACCACATAAATACCTACATATAAAACAAAACATACGTGACAAAGAATTTCTGAAGTTTTTTGTCAAATGTGAACACATCTTGAATTTCTGAGTACCTAATCCATTAACGAATGAAGTGTGTTTATGTATTCTTTCGGTCGCTTTTTATTGGCTACGAAATTAAGTTTACTGTTAAAAAAACAATGTATTTGTGTTTTAGTAAATTAATGTAGTATGTTTATCCGTAGGTACATAAGTAATGTTTATCGGTCGGGGTCGGTCGGTACCTAATAAATAACACATTATCTGAGTATATTTATTCTCAAAAAGAAGATAAATCAATGTAGATACATCAAAAGGTCATTTTCATCTTGTTAGGTTTACTATTCATATTTGTGTGAAACTCTTAAGAAGCAAAATATATTTCCTATTAGTTGTATACATATCATTTTATTAATGATTTTATGCTTTTATGCTACCGTAGTAAGAAAGCTCAATATCCGTGAGAGAGTAAACGGCGAGATCTCATACATTATAATTTTTCACCAAAAGTCTTTGTATAAGCAATTATAAGTGCATTTTGTCGGTGTGTCTGTCATTAACTTAAACGTACGATGTTATTTTAAGGGCCGTAATGGCGGCCCCAGCGTGCCTGTGTTTTTGCAACCGCTCACGAAAAGCTATGCATTTAAACGCTTGAATTATGAAATTACAGTATTGAGTGTAAACAGGAGACGCGATGAGCCATAACGTCTGCTGAATATAGCCTTCATGATAATAATAGCACGAATAAAATAGTACCTCCAACATCGAATGAGAAATATTTTATCTTACTATTTTCTATTCTAAAAATCTGAATTTTGTTTATTCGAAGATTTGTAAAATAATTGGTAGCGGAATTATTATGTATTACAGACGCGATGATAAGCTCCCATATTCACATCCTTGCCTTGGGCTCGTGTGACCATTTCCCGCGAGTTCAATTATGAGTTAAGAAGTATTCTGTATTTTATCGCCCCAGGTGTACAATGTACCCACTAATATGCACTCATTCAGTATCTTGTAATGCACGAGCTCAAATGCATATTAGTTCACATTGCAAACCTTGTCATTCATTTGCAATTATAACGTTTACATCGACTCGCCGCTTGTTATCATACTTAATCAAATGAAATAAAATGCATGCAAGCTCGTTGAAATCTTTTGTTCTACGATCGAACGACGCGACGCCCCGAGCCGCCATAGAAATATTGCCGCAACTAAACTAGTCACCATTGTCTCAACTAAAAAGTATACTGTTACTGTTTACACCAACATCCCAATACACGCGTTACGCAAGCCCGACACCTAGAAACAATGACTGTCTATAGATCAAATTACTGTATTGATTCACAAAGCGTAAACTTATTCTGTTATGACAGGCGAGCATAAATTCTCCACAGGACCCTCGGATGCTGCGAAACAATAAGACTCTCCCATCGAGCGATTGTCAGAACTGTGAGACATTATCGCGGGCCGGTGAGACCCACGGACACGCGGAGAAAGGGGTGAGTGCTGCACAAAGTACAAAGCCTGGGGTCGCGAATTGTCTATTTAATGATAGGGGACTCACAATGGTCAAGTGTACACCTCTCACCGTGTGAAATCGCTGCGAATTTTAATAGGCTTCCACGGCCAAACTAAAATTATACGCGATTTTATCTAGCATTTTTAATCGTTACGGACGTTAGAATAAATCGTTTTCATTTAGCCTTGATAATTAAAAGTCGTTTTTAATCGATGCGTTTTGACTCCGTTCTCAATATCAATAGGTACGGTTGCGGCAAAGAACGCAATGTAATAAACACCTGCATGAGACCGCAAAATTACAGGCTCCGGGATCGGAGCTAGGCGCTAGCGCAACAGGCGGCCGCGCCGCGACGCGCCTGATTGCCAAATTACAGGGTAAAGTGTCATAAGCACCGGTTGCGGACGGCATCCAGCTAATGTTTATTGTTCATTATTGTTGTTTACCGCACTCTGGGTACTAACCCGGAGGAAGTACGTGAGAATATTATAATCGCGTCAGACGATTAATTACGCTAGGCTCCGCGACGCAGACGCGCGCCCGCGCCGCCCCGCCCGCTGTCGCGACGCCATACTGATGGTGCATGATTCTAATAGCAATTATTATTACTTGACCTTTTCTCGACTTTACATTTCAGGAGACCACGAGATGGCCGAGACATAAATAACATTAATTTTACCTATAAATCATAAAACGACCGTTAATTAATTAACCATTGTAAACAAATAAATAACGGTGAGCTGTCGGTTCGCGAGAATGTACGACCTTGGGGATTCGAAAATGATTAAATAAAGCTCCAGTCGCGTATCCGATATGCGTTCAGCGAGTGAATAAATATAATTTTCATTAATGACACGTACGCCTGTTGCACAAAAACCCTAAAGCGTCGGGGACCCTAATAAAGGGTCTCATAAGGAGCGGACAAAAAAATTAAGAATCGCCCGATGCGCTATTATCTTTGATGTTAAAAATAATATGGTCATAGGGTAATGTACATTCATGTTCGCCGCGTCCAGGAGCGCATTTGAATACGTCTTTGTGCGGCGCCCCTGCCGGCGCCGGACTTCACACGCTCCGGCTCCCGGCGGCGGCAGGTACGCAGTACACCGGCCCGATGCTCCCCGTGCTCCCCGCGCTCCCCGTGCTCCCCGTGCTCCCCGCGCCGGCCGCATCGCACACACCGCTCTACTACCACTGCTCTGCACTAATCAATTGCGACCGCATTTTGATATTAGTTGCGTTGATAAGATAAAAATACAGAATCAACTTGACATTTTAGAATCTCTCTAAAAATAGTTCGAGTCTCGTATTATTTGCAGTCTACTTATTCCTAATTAGTGTGACACTAATACCGTTTGTTTAAACCATTTCATAATGATCTAATACCGGCATTTCGCTTGACTGAAGATAGTCTGTCGGGCGAGATGTAAGTACATAAATATTCCATACGACTAATTTCGATATGGTTGGGTCGAAGACCGCTAGTGACGATATATTAGACGTTATTCTATTCGTTACTGATTACGTCGCCTTCAATTTAAAAGTTGATGTCAAAAATGCAAGTGTCAAGATTGGTTAGGCCGACTAGCGATAGTTGCGTTCGCTTTGTTCGAGGAACAGCGCGACTTCTATAAAAAGCTTATTATTAGTAACGTCTATTAACACAATTAAACGTTTAATAGAAGTTTTATACGATTTTAATACAACGAAATTATTATTACAAGACTTTTGAAATAACCGCTGGAGCAAAATATATATCTACAATAGTAGCAGTAGTACTGGTGCCTGTACCTAATAACATTTTGTATTTTGTTTTATTAGCATCTTGCGATGAGGCCTAAGTAATTAGTGAGTGCCTACTTTCAGTTGAAAGAGTCTTGGCTATCATAATTATCACTATATTTTTTTAATTATACATGAAAAATCAAAAGTCAATTGCACAATATATCGATTGGTATGAGGTTCCCCATTTTATGACTACTTATTTTCTACCGTTAATTAATGCGTGTGTGTAATTAAATGAAGCTAGACTACACGTATAATCAGAGCGAGATAGAGCTTTTAACGACGCTCTACGAGTATAATGTGTTTAGTGGCTTCGCTTTGAAGCCGACTTGTCGTGTTTCGGAATTGAAAGTCATTTAGAAAAGTTAACTGAATGCAATAAATTTAACATTCCAAGCCGTTACAAAAAGTGATCCACGAGGCAATCTCTTTAATAGACGTTGAATTAAATTTTAAATCTTGTAAAGCCATACATTATACGTTTTATGGACTTTATTTGCGACAGTTAATACTTAGTAACTAGCTTTATGCAGAACTTGATAATATTTTTTACAGCCTAGCATTACGGGCACAGATAAGCATGGGGATAAAACCCAAGGCTATCATTAACTGAAAATCGAAGCCTCACGGCATATCCTAAACGTTTAAAACAAAGGGACACTAACACAACTTTTTGTATAATATAATAAGCACTATATTAGTCAGAAACACTGCAATAAATCCGTATCACCTGCCGTTCACGCTTATTCTCATTTAAATACGGCGATAATGTTGATTCGAATATGTAATAAAATACGTGGCGTGTAACATCGCGTGTCAGTTGACATTTGTGTGTATTCAGCCTTAGCCTGCGCAGGCGCAGGGCTTTAGAAAGCGCGCGCACCAATAAATACTCGTCTGATTATGATCTACGGCGCGTAGCCCGTAGCCACAATGCATTCAGGGACGAGGAGATAGGACTCCGCCAGCGCCATCGCCATCGCGCCACTAGAACAACAATACCTATTTCATTTTTAATCGATGTCTCCACTCACAACTATGTTTACTGTCAGGAGTTCAGGATTATTCAGTGTTACGAAACACAAGGTTAAAGAATAATCCAATACCAGAAACATATCACCTATATTTTCAAATGTCTTTTTATATAGAAGCACAAAAACTGTTTATCGTTATTTTGAAAGCGGACGAGAAAGAGCGTACACTCATGGACCGCATTCCGTGCTGCGCTCACGCATCGTACCTAGAAAAACTTACAGAACGCGAGGGTTTCTCGGGAAGACTCTAACTAAATAAAAAATAATACTCTATGTTAGTATACAATGGACACCCACATAATTACCTCTTCGAAGTTTTTATGGCCCTTCGAATGAGCACAAAGATATTAACTGCGGCGAAAAATAAATAATGTCTTATATTATTATTTTTCCGGGTACTGCATAGCGGAGAAGAGAACAATGTTATTGATACAGTTTATTTCATGTACTACCAGCAACATTAAAAACTTGAATGTAAAATTTACATGATAAAAAGAGACCACCACATAAACATTTGGATAACTTGATAGATTCCTAAGACTGCCATCTCGATATAACAGTCGGTAAACAATTTTTAGGTAGCCAATACTAGGTTTATTCAAAGACAGAATAGACTTGTGTTTGCGAATATTCAAAGGAAAGATCTAATAGGTACCTACCTACTCGTGTCAAATTTTATTTCTGTAGACAATATAATGTGGTTACATAGCACCTGACAACGACTAATAGGAAAATCTAATTTTCTTTTATATCTACCAACTTGGGATTACAAATGAGTAAATTTCTAAGCAATTAGGGTAAGTGAGAAGGTAATGTTCGATGGTTTACATTTACATGAGAGTGGATCGCATCAGCGTCGCCCGCGCTGCGCCCGCGCCTCGCCGCCGTCCTCCGCTGCAGCGCCCGCGGCTCCCATTAGCATACACGACATATGCTCCTATCCTATCACTATGTTGCCGAGCATCGCGTTAAGGCCGTGTTCAAATCGAACGTGTGCCAATTTCTATATGTCGTCCGCGAGCGTGGGAGGCGATATCGCAAAATGTTTAATGTAGGTCAACCGAATATCAGATCGACATCAACCAGTAATTGGATATTGAGAGTAATTGTACACCTATGAAGCGTTTGTGTTTAACTTCATCGAACCCTGTGATTACGATACGTAGTTTATGATTTATTCTTTATTGGTTGCAATTTAGAAAGATAAATGTTTTGCGAATCTGCGGTACAGCTTAGTGAATCATTTTTATATTTCGACAACTAAATTTATAGGTCAATTTATACCGTAGCTACCTTGTACCTGAAATTAAGTGAGAGGTCGTATAAGTACCTACGATATTTTATAAAGAAATACATATAGGTATATTCTGCTGTAGGTACGCGTTACGTGAATTTTGTCGTGTCGGAAGCGTAGGTATATAATATGGCCGGTAGGTCCGAGTGTTCGTCCACGGTCCACACATGTGGTCGCTTGTCTGCTACTTTCACGCGAGTCCGGCGCGCCCATATTAATTGCTCCCGTTCTTCGACGAAGCTTTATTTATTGGTCTCGCCGGTGATTGTGAAAAGCTTCGAGTGTACATTAGTTTAAGTTTTATCTCGTCTATTTGATCTGACGTGTGACACGAGAGTCCGTTGCGGATTATATCGCCCGCGACAGCGGCGTCCGAGTCCAAGCTATGCCGCAATGCTACGCTACGTACTGAACATGAAATACATCGACAAATTTAGTGAGCAAGTCACGCGGATCGTGAGAAATTTTTCCTAAATGATATTTGCCGTTGTCTCAGTCCAGCATTACATTCGTGGAGTCAACAAAAAATCAATTATTAGCTAAACAAAAATGTGAACGGTCGCGCGCCGATGTCGACGTTTTTAGAGAAATAAACATTAACTGTTGACTCAGCGTCCGCCGCCATAACCAATATTTGATATTCGAAAATACTATTCTAATGTATGTCGTGGTACACGGGTCCCACTCAAAGCATCTGGCACTTTAGCGGCTCTTTTGGTCTGTGTCTATATTATTACGTGACATTTTAGCGCTATCATAATTTTAGTGTGACTTCAGAGCCATGCCTTCCTACTCTTAGTTTCTTTCAATATTTATGTATTAAGAAATATGTATTTATTATTTCAAGTCGTGTACTTTTCACAATGCGACGGTAGGCAGCTCGTCGAAAGCACGAAGCGGAAAATCTTACTAATATTTTACTTAAATGCAAATATTCTTTATTTTTTTCGTGAAATAAGTAGGTACATATATTGAAAAATATATAGACTAATTTTTATCCCAATAAAATATAAGTATCCTGCAGGTTAAGACAAAGTATTTCATTCCACGTAGGTACACAGGCAAAACCTAAATAACTTTTACTACGATTACATAGATACTCCTGTCTTAAGACCCGTTAAAACCTATTTCATAAAGACATTACGAGCTTTAGCTTAGATTTCATTACTTGGCACCTAATTATTCTATTATAAATTAGATTACCCATTTTAATTATAGCCCCGAGTTCAATCAATCTATATTCTATACACCCAATAATACCTATTGACACTATCTACGTAAACATTTATTTAGATTCTGATTAAAACCCATTAAATATTCACTACACTATAGTATTTATGCGCTACGTTTTAAGTTGTGACACAAACGCCGGCTTATGTCATTAACTTGGGTTATTTTATAACCAAATTTTAATAAATATCTCATTAGATGCGAGCAAAAAACAGCTACGCTTCGGATCTCACGGTCGCGCGATCGCCGTAAATTTGTTGACGAGCTCGCGGACGGCGCGCCGCGACTCCGCACTCCGCACTCTCGTCTCGCGGCTGCGGAGACGCGGAAATGCCTCTTGTTATTAAATATCACATAGATAATAAATATAGTGTATAAGTACTAAAAATAAGAAGGCCTATATATTATTATGAACGATAATTGTTGGCCGACTACAAAACGGTGGTTGCAGATTGTGCCCTTTATACTAAAGCTTTGTTAAGTTTCGAAGAACAGCAGTTAGTGTAAATTGTCTGTAGATATGTTTAAATAACAAATAGGTATTTGCATTTTTTTATTATTTTTACATTTCGTCTTACAATTGGAATTGTAATCGGCGACACACTTGACGGCTTTCTATAAAAAATAAATAGGTACCAAAACAAGCCGATTGCAATATCAATTGCGTTACATAATTAACCCCCGGGTGTGACTTAGGTAAGCAGTAACCTTTTAATTATTTATTAATGAACACGTATCAAGAATTATTATAGATGATAAAGAGAATGCTTATAATCGGTCCGTACCTACTGTATTAAGATAAGTAAAAACACTTGACTGCTGAGATCGGAATTTTAAATAGTATTCGGATTTCGGTGGGTAATAAAACAAAATGGAAACATACAAAACACATTAACTTGTAGCGGCCAGTAGAAATAGCTTATCTTTTAAACTCCGTTGCATTTTATAATTTTATAGTATTAACCATAAGGTTAGTTTGTCTATTAATTTATAAATTAGTATGAATATAATTAAAAGTAACGGTGATCGGAAGTATGATTCGAATCATAAATTTGTTTTGTTTGTTAATGGTCACGAACAGGTCACTATTATCCAAAATACCTGCAGAACGGGTTGAGAGTCAGCGGCGGGGGGGACAGCCGAGCAGCCCCAGATCATCGGCCGAGGGCGTATTGCATGTCGCGGCGTAGTGGTCAGTCGCGGGGCTCATCCAATAGGGGTCACTTGTGCACAATGAGTGTCCGGCCGGTCCACCCCACTGTCCGAGTCGGCCGGGGTCGGTGTCGGGAACAGGTCTCGCGGGGTAGTTCGCGGTGGTCGCCTGGTCGGTGTCAGTGCGCGGCCGGCGGCGGTGCGGTGCGGTCCGGGTGCGGCGCTGCTCGCTACTGCGCCGGCCGCGCCCGCTCGCCCCACACGCTCGACCGATGGCGCTCACTTGGCCCACAAGGAGAAGGGTGACATCGCAGCTCTTCCTTCTATTCATTTCGATATAAAGGGTTGTTCAACACGACCATCTTTTTATAGAGCTCCCTTTGTTTAGTCATAAAAACGTTATTTCAACAAAGACTACCCAACATTACCGACTAGTCCTGATGTGAAATAATAGACACACCTATTACGCAATATCAAATGTTTACAAATTGAATAGTACTTACTTAGTTCTCATCACAAACGTTGGCACTTATAATATGTAGTTATCCAAATAAAAAAGAATAGGTATCTACTCTTACTCTAGTAGATAGTTGTACAACTACTCGTGTACCTTCTACACACTAACAAGTCGTAAATCATTTTAAGTTAATAAAATACCTAGATATCATATATATTTGTTAAGTCTAAAGGCAGTATACTACAACTATAAAACTGTCTTTAATGCTCGTTACATTATTTTATAAAACGCATTTATTATTCGAAGGCACTATTGAATTATTTTACCATGCTAATATGCCGTGAGAAAAGCTTACGCGCTTCGGACATTAATTAAAATAATGGTCTAAAGGAAACATAAAATGTTTGTAGTGGCGAGATAATTAGAAGTCAAATCTAAGAGAGGGTATGGTGGACTCAGACGGACGTCGGACGCGGAAGTCGGCGGCGGCGGCGGCGGCGGCGGCGGGACGCGGGTGCGTCTGGAAATTAATGCCCACCTCTAGCGCCTTATAGCTCACCGATGTAGCCCTTAGGAATTGAAATTGCAAATGCCATTTACGGTTTCTTTACTATGGTTGTTAATGTTATGAATATCCGTCCTAGTACCTAACTCATCATCATAAAATGCCACTGGGAATAATTTTCAGTACACTCTGCATAGTTTAAAAATTAAGTCTTAATTGTGTTGAATATCTTTTGGCGCTTCATATATAAGTATTTTATTAACATTTTTATATTGTATAATCTATTTCGCGTCTATGCGGTACCTACGATAGTATCTTACCAGACAGTAAAAGCTGTCGTTAAATAAAATATCGATTGACGTAGAGTTGGCTGAATCCATTAAAAATATTATTTAAATTAACACAGTTTTTATTGTTCTTAAAATATACTGGCGCCAGGTAAGTCCGTCTACGGAGATATATAGCATGTAACCACGTCGTATCACAAGTCTTAGTAATAGCTAAATTTAAAAGAGGCGCGGTAAAGGTTTTGAAAATAATAGATAGGTATTATTTTTTTGGTACATTGTAAATACGATTTTATAACGGAATTCTTATAGGTACCTATCATCAATCTCGCTGAGTAATTAAACATTTTTATATCCCTCTACAATCTAATCCTTCATCTAAGTATCTAACATGTATTTCGTTTAAGCTTAATTGAATAATAAAAGTAGAACATTCGAGTCAATTGATTGGAACCAAAACAACTTTAAAGATTTGCCGTCGTCGACTTTTATTATATGGAGGCCATTAATTTATATTGCGTTACAGATAGCAAACGATTTGGACTTGGTTTTTTTACCGTTTTACATAATTACAAAATTATGCCTTATATTTACGAGTATACCGGCCGGTGGCGCGCCCACTCCCGCGCGGCTAATAAGAGAATTAGAGAAGCGCACTCGACCGAGATGAATTGCCATAGATAACGCGTCATGTTCCTTTTACAAGTAGCCAAATAACGCCAACTACTCGGTCCGCCCGTTAATGGACCGTCCAATATGATTCTTGACGGTTTCAAAACTTAGAACCTTTCAAATTAGAGTATGTGGATAAAGAGATTCCAATCAGTAAGTAGCATTATGTTTGTTATTCTGACTGAACCAACAGATACCCGTACATCAAGACATTCAAACTTTTTTTGTTGTTTTGCTGTATTGAGTAGAGCTTCTGGATTACGCTATAAAAGGATAGTTTGCATAGTATCTTCTGTTAAAATCAATAACATATTCGATTTTAGTAATATGGTTCTCTTTCGTGAAGTCGGCCTATCTGAAGTATTAAGTGGATATTATTAAGCATGATATATATAGGTATATACTAATTATCTAGTAAGATTTGACTTGGATTTAAAACACTTGTATAAAAGTTTAGCAGCGCAAACTTTGTACGAAAATACTTTTGGATTGTGTATTTATTACAATTTGGTCCTTCGAACCGGACCTTTTAGTGGAAAAGAATATATTGAATCACAAAATAGTCGGGACAAATAACATAATAATTTCGGGCAAATCTTCACAAAACGTCAACGGACTAAGAAGCATTAGAAGAAGATATTAAGTTCTCCAATATTTAAAGATAATTAATAAACAAGAATATTAAGTTTTCTTTTCTGTTACCTATAGGTAGGTATATAATACTCGAGTGCGTGTGATCAAGGTAACGGAGGCACGTAGGTACTCATCTTGCAGGGTATGATTGGCGTAACCAGCACAGGTACCGATTTTGGTCAATAATCACCATAAGTATAGTGAGCACTTTCGCGTACAGAATGCGTGGTTAATAATTGGACGGTCCGATTTATCACATTGCTGTTCTCCGAAATGCCTGAACAGTTCTTGTGCAAGCACTTCAGGTCGTGCGCACGGAAATATCTCGAGTCCATGCCGAGTGCGCGTAATTATAGGTGGAAAAATACAACCATGGGAAGTTCACTCGACGTCATTTCTTATCTTTATTATTCCCTCTGACCGTTGGTAGCGTGCAAAAAATAAACAAAACACGAAGATGCCGTACTTTGCCTAAACCCTTTCGTGAAGCGAATGAAAAAGAATGGATTAACAAAGAGGGGTCAAGCGCCACAAAGCTTCGAACGCTTCTTCCCACACTGGTCATTCGTTAGTACTGGTCATCGGTGGTCATCGAATACATTGTTTAGATGTCCCTCGAAAACCCCTTTCACTTTATGTTTTGAATGCAATCATTTACGCGACACCCTTTTGAAAGGGAGCCGGGTGTTCCATTCATAAACCGAAACGCAGGTACTTACTATAAAAAACAGTTAAACAATTTATTATTAGCGATAGGTGGTTAATACTAATATAAGTTTTAAAATTAAATCATGAAGTCAAATAGCATAATTATGTAAATAACGTTTACTATACACTAATCAGTAATTTAAATTTAGTTGGTCAAATAACTAAATATTGATCAACTGTTGTGTCAAAAAGAAATGAAGTGTTGAAGACTTTTAAGGAGACGGTTCTGTCAAATTCAAGATTAAATATCCTATATGTACACAATATTGAAAATATATAGCAAATGTACATACTATTATAAGTAAGTATATACCTATATTATATGCTATATACAATTATATATTTTGGTACTAAATTAAGTGTAAGTAATTAATGAACTAAACTATAGTTGCGCAAAACAAAGTTCAGATCGACAGTGTCAATCTAAAAAGTGAATAGGATCAGCAATAGTAGGACGTGCGAAGAGCAGCGTGCAGCGTGCAGCGTGCAGCTTGCAGCGTGCGATGCGCGGAGTGCGGCACGGGAACGCGACGGGGTGCTGTGCACGGCGCTGCACGTGTGAAGCTGGCGCGGTCTCGGCACATATCGACACTCGGAGAAAGTCGCCGTGATCATGATAAGCGCTCCTCGCCGATAAATTTATGCGCCCTTTGTTTCTTTTCAACGATTTATCAAAAAAGACCGCGTCCGCGGCCATATGACGTCCTATGTATCTCTTGAGTAACGTCATAAACAGGGCAGCCGTGGTCATGACATGTGCCATTGTTTGCGGTGAACCCGTGAGAACTTTCGAAAGTTCTAGACATTATTACCTTCTGGCTTACGAATGTAACCCATGACGTGACCTTATTGATTTATTAGCTTTGCGTAGCTTTTCAGTTATTTTTTTATCAGGTTAAATCTAGGAATGTTCCTGAATAGTCTTAATTTGGTCAAGGCTATTTCCAATGTGTTTTTACTTAACTGTAGACTTAATTAAGTAGTTAAATCAAAAATTTACCATTCAACATCTCTTGTTGACACATTTACAAGATTCTTATTATTTTTTTTCAATGGAAATCAAGGTGCACTTTGATTTTGTTTTGGTAAAATGATAAATTGTCAAAGCAAAGTCTCGTATTTTCTTTACCCTCAAATGCAGGACACAGCATTCCCCGGCATGTAAGTAAGTACACGCACTGTTATTACATCTCGCGAAGCGGATCCGCTGTAACGAGATAACCGACTGTGTAGAATAATAATAAAAACCGTAATGTATCGAGTGCCGTAAATTGCTTGTTTTGTTCACATAGGCCGCGGGCGGCTCAATTTGACCCTTATCGAGAAAATAACCGACGAAAGCGCACTCCCATTAACTGTGCCAAGAAAAAATTAATTGTCCGTGATTATGGATTGCTGATAATTGATTGTCGGCGAGGGAAGGATGTGTCGTGGTCGTCCTCCTGGCGTCAAATTACATCTGCTACTGCTCGCGAGGCCTAGCCAGTCGTCTTGAATGGAACAACCTTCGGGGTCGAACTATACTTATTGCCCGTCGGATAACGGTGTTCTCAATTACCTTTTATTATAAATAATGCGCCCTGTTCCTTTATAAAAAAAAGGTGGAGCAATGTGTATGTATAGGAGCAAAATGATAACGTTATTAAAGTCGTAAGTGACACGTCATAATATGTCAGTACTTGAAAAGGTATTTTTTCTGCACATTGAGTAAATATTGTTTATTTATCATTTTTAAGTCTTTTTAATTTCGTTCATTCATGTTACGCAAATATTTGTCCTATTATTTTAATTACCTACTTACAAAAGGTTATTTTGAATTGCAAAATATCATGTCACTATTTTCTAAATGATCTGTATTAAATTGTCAATCAATAATTTATTACAATAACAGATGATTCGATAAAAGAAGTTAGGTATACATATAACTGATCATGCAGAAATAAATTTATTTTTAAATGTATTTCTGCACACATTATCAGAATTCTGAAACGAAATAACACCGTTGTAAAATATAATTTTACTATTTTCTAAATGATCTGTGTTAAATTATGTTAAATTGGGTAGGTAAGTAAGTATGTCGAGAAACCAAGGTGTAAATTGCAAGTTGGTAAATTGTAATACACCGCTAAACCCAATAAAGGCAAGTCACATTTAGTGCAAAAATATGCCACATAATGGATTCAATATTCATAAATCATCCACTTCGACAGCTCCTGTCCGCCCCGCGAGTGCCAACCAGCCTCGTCCTTCTGACGTTATTTGCTTCATCACATCGTAACCCGCAATCAACCTGCATTGTCCCTTTAACTCAATAGCAATCAATACAAGTAGGTACATGAAAATAAATATAAAAAAACCCAAAATTCCCATGTAGGTCACAGTGTTTAATTACGATCAGCGCATTCCAATTTTTATACATTTACAATCAATACGTATGTTTATTAAAATACAGTATAAACAAAATACACTATAAATTTGCGAACCGATGTTTATGTGCAACTTATCGGAATTGTAAAATGTAGCGAAAGTTCGTTTTATGAGATCACGAGTCGTTTTATCAAAGGACGTGAGACTTTTATATAAAGTTAGCGCCGCGGCGTTTATAGCTTATGCCGCCTACCCCCGCGTATCGCCGCACTCGCGGGCGCGTCGCCGCGTCGTGTCATCTGCGTGCTGTTCTCACTAGCAAGCACACAGCATATTTTTAGACTCGGTAACTGCGTAGGTACCTATAGGTCGCTGTACGGAGGCACTGCAGTAAATCATGACATTTGACAGCGTTGATAAATTGTCCCGATCCTAGGTAGAAATCACACGTGACCATATAAGTGTATACGTATACAAGTAAATACTGTTCCCATACATTATTAATAAAATGGGACTCGTAACATGTGATTTAAGAGGCCGTATCATAATACATGCCACGTTTTTGCACATGGGTAGCGCCATTTTTTAAGAACCAACGTGTTCATCCACCTTTATTGCTATGACATCAAGATACACTATTTTCACGTTATTGAACTACTAGATCCAGTCATTAGACTGTATAATGAGATTCGCTTAACATTGTAAGGTATTAATGTTATAGGAACTCTGTAATGAAATAAGCAATATCATTCTCATAAACAAAGTGAATTATTTTATTGGTAAACGTGTTTTAATATACGCAGAAATCATAAAGTTAATTGTGTACTTACTACCGTTCACCAAAGTGGCTCCGAGAATATGAAACTATCCAATTGGAAATATTATGTTCTCTTACGGCGAGAACGTTTTTAAGTGCAGTAAACTATCTGCTTATCCTGTCTTATCGTAGTATGAGTTCGTCTTGAGGTATATATAATTTAAAAAATAAATACGTGTGTAATAGTATATTATTTATTTCATAGTTGCGAATTTTTGTACTTCGGTAGTCAGGTTCATGTTCTTATCCTTATACTGTCGTTCTCTATATTTAAACCAGCGCAGGATTTTTTATCGGAAACCCATAAATTAAAATTATAAGAACTAATTTCCTAACGACAGCACGGCATACCGCCGTTTCTTTATGACAATGTAATCGAAGTCGCGCTGTTAATTGCGTACGTCGCATGAATTTAAAAATGCATGGCATTTAAATGTCAACTCGGTCGCCATTTTAGTTCGACGCGAGAGAGCCTATCACCTTGAGTACGACTTAAATCTGACAGCGTCGAATGTCCCTCTCGCTTCAAGCAATTAAAATTAAAGTAGGTAGGTGTTTCTAGGTTTTCTCTCATCAGTCGTTAACGTCTAATTATAAGTAAGTGAAATATTATAAAATTTAGGAAGTGTTACCTTTTTTAATTTCACCAGTACATTTTATTGGTGTGTTATAGTCTTACGACGTGTTTTTTAGGGACCTATTGGTTCTTTAGAGATGTAAAATTAAAAGCTTTTCGGTAAGGAAAGTAGGGATCTCGTAAAAATATAAAGTTTATGTACTGGACACCTAGTTGGATTGAATCATCTAGCTGATGCTAGCTAGTTATTAATATGTATGTCCAGAACATATAAAGAATGACATGCAACAATCTGAAATACGTAGTTGGGAAAGTTTATATGAGCTTGTTGCAGAAATGACAAATAAAAGTAATGCGAAGCGAGTAAACCCCAAAAGTAATGTTATGATGGTCGGTAGATAAGTGTATAGAACACCTTTAGTAACGAGAAAAACGTATGTCGGTACTAACACCGCTTCATACGTCTGTAGATAGCCATCACTTCTTTCTGTACACCGCTAAATTACGTTTCTAGTAGCTGTGTAGTGCGTTTACGACGTACTTTGGAGATGCTACGGTGTGTCCGTAATGGCTATTGCAATATTATACGGTCAGATGCTTGACTGATATCAACATATTCTCCGCTATGTAATTTTTGTCCATGAAAAGATACCCCGTTTAAGGTCAAAGAAAATTGTATGGAGGAGATACTTACAGCGAAACCTAACCTTATCTCCCCAACATTTTCTTAGAAACTCGGACATTCGTAGTTTTACACCAATCAAGCAAACGAGAGAGTTTGAATACAAACTTGTAACTAACAGAAATACTTTATTAAAAATCTCTCAAACCTAATCTATTCCCAAAATGAAAATCTACCCGAATTACAAAAAAATATACAAAGTGTCCAGCAGTGGATTGCGACGGGCTGATGATGATACAAGTTTTATCATTTCATACCTAAATCTAAACCATAAATCTCGTAGTAGATACTACGTTGCATTAAATAACGATATAATTATGACGTATTAGGGAAGTACTTAATTCGGTTACGATAAAAACAATATCACCAATTGTCTATTATTCTCCGCTGCGGTGTTTAACACTTCTAACCGTTACTAACAAGTAACTGTGTATATCTCACTTGTATGGTAGGTAGGTAGGCACACACGTGCCAATTCCTCAATCACGATCTTATCACGGCAGCTGTGTTTGAACTCAATATTACTCGCATGATTGCAATGAGTAGGTAGATTATACTCTATTAGTATATCACAATATTACATGCACCAGTGCAATTAAGCGCATAGAACTACGGCATTAGTACTCGCATACACGTGCATCTGTGATATGCGATGGATATATGAAACAACGGTTAGCGACTTTAAAAAAAGAAGAATATACGTTGCAATATGTAATAATATAAAAAGGGAAAAAAGTGTTTTATTATTTTTCACGTTAATAAGGAATGTTGTTATTTACCTCGTATTTTTTTTTATTCGCCAATTTTTACGAATTTAAGCATAGGATCATAGAATTTAGAGAAAAAAGGCTGTTACCGACGGACAGATACACAAACCAACGTTAGTTAGTATAAAACACCTTCATAGAAAAACGAAACACTACAACAACACACTTCTTAAATTTAGAGATCTTTTTTAACAATTTTACGAGTACAAATGTAAATTTTATGTAGCACGAGGTCAAATGATAAACAAATGAAAAAAAGTCTTTCTTGCATTTCGGACATCAAAATATTGCTTTCGATCCCGCGACCTAACCTTCTCGTATGTTATTCATAGAATACAAATTATAGATGAGCTTAACATATACGTGGTCGTTGTTTAGTAATCAGAAGACTAAGTGCGGAAGCGATCAACTTTAGGCTCGCTGATTAATCAATCATAAACGCTATCGTAAAAGTATCATACGTCTGCGGGTGATAGGTGCCCAAACGAGCGCCGCCGGCGCAGCCGCCGATCCCATCCACCGGTCGACGCTACGTTACACCTTCGTGTTGCTATAAATTTTATGGAACCTCAATTTTAGAAGCTAATTAAAAATAGTAGATGGTCGCTTTAAATCTCCAATCAACCGTGAGAAAGTTGTGATAAAACTTTTGGAATAGTATATACCTACAGTGTTATTCAAATTTTAGCTCAATTACGCAACTTCGTAACTCTAAAAATATAATTAATATTTGATTCAGTAAATAATAGTCCCACACCTGGGCACGGGTCTCTATAAATATTCAAAGAATCAGACCTTATATTCAAGCTAATCTAATACCTACTATGCTTTGACGAATTATAATTTACCGGAAAAATGTGTAATTGTGCAGACATGCGACTAGATGGACTTTATTATGCCTATTTAAAATAATTATTGATTAGGTACATATCCGTATGTTAGGTATGTACTGAAGTAGAATGTAACACAGTTATTAATGAAGCACATGTCCAATACGTATATAATTTAAACGGGACTCAACACGGCAATATTTATAGTGACCCGGCGCGGTCAAGTCGCTAGTCATAGGTGCAGTACCTACAAGAGAAGTGGTAGTTAGTGTTCAGTGTAAATTACGATCAGCTTTGTAGCCCATGACCTATAAAGTCTTTACATTTATAGATTGTTAATTTAAAAGCAAAGTGAGCGAAGCTCGTGCGGATTGTTCACTTCTCTAAGTTACTTAGATGCCTCCTACGTATTTAGGGATCCCATATCTCATTTTTGTTTTCATTTACTAATAGCTCTATAGTTAAATGACAGTTTGGAAACTTATTTATCCGACGATAGCATTATAAATACCATTTAATTTTAACAGGTTATTTTAAATATATCCATATTGACTTGCAGATAAGATCTAAATGTCAAATATTTTATTTTGCATTAAAACAGCTATGACTTGATTAATTACATTTGCAAAACGAATTCTTTTTAAATATAGTCCCATTAATAATAAAAATCGATCGGAGCGGTCAGCGCGGCCGGCGCGAGCGGAGCCGCGGCGCACAATTTAGTCACGCAATTACTCTCGGCGGACCGAAGCCGCTCGCTGATTTCCGTATCTCTTTCAATTTCTATTACGCTGGACATTTGCATATAATCAACACCACGCCAACAGACACGCTGCCCTCCCAGTTAGATAAACTTAAAAATTTCTCCACACGATCACCATTAATCAAAAGCTCGTCCAGCTAACTTGCAATCGTATCGAATCGTTATCAAATGGAATAAATTTATTTAATGAGCCATCTAAGTGGTTCGTTTAGTGCGTTGTTATAACCGAATCACGTTCGTTTTTCAGCTGGCGGGCGTACAACGGTGACGGATGGCGACAAGATACAGCTCTCGAGCTTCACAGAGATTTATGCTCGGAGTAAATTAGCGCGAAGGGCGGAGCAAGGATTAAGCAAACTGCATAGAGGAACACGGCTCGCGTGCGCCCGCGCCGGTGACCTATCGCCGCGCCGATCACTTGATACGCGACATGCACATTGTTTGTGCTCGACATTACAAATGGCACCTCCCACTATTGGAGCCGAAGTCGTGTGTAGGTCTGATTGTAATCTACTCCACAACAGAGCCTATCCTTGAAGTTATAATCGTTACCGTGACGAACTCGAATCAATGATAGATCATTCTCAGAAAACAGGGTTCTTTCACGCGATTCAAAATATTTGATAAAGGACTCCTCAATTCTAGTTCTCAGGTAGAAAGCTAGAATTGAATACTATATCCATTAAAGTTCTAAGTTTATAACACAGTAATAAGAATTCTTTGTCAATAGATACCTCAAAGACAATCTACCTAGGTATTATAAGTAACTATTTGTTGTTCTAAAGTTCATATTCAAAGAAAGTTTTGTTTTATGAGTGCTAATTAAGCTCCTTGTTTCGCGAGTCCGCTTTTCATTCTGAAACTAATAATTAGTTGCAAGTTAACTTTTTATCCGCCGCCCACGAACAATGAGAACGTGACCGCACTGGCGATCGAAGCCGCGGGCGCGCACTGCAGCACGCTGCGGGAGCGACTTGCTCGGACTGCAAGCTTAATGTTAAATTTTCCTAACTTTTTGGGATATTTTGTCTAATAATTTCTGATGCCATCACGGTTATTAGTTATTACACATTGGATTTTACTCACGTACTTATTTTATTCTATTTGCTGATGATTCGAAAACTTTACAGTTCCCATATTCGTAGCACGACTGAGCTAGCCATAGTCCAACGCTGAAGTGAAATTTATTTTTTGTCTAACTAAAACAACTTACGTAGTAAGTAGTAGACGTTGAAAATTATATCAATCATTTAAATTGCAAAGTGAAATTGCAAATGTTGCGTATATTTTTTATGACGTGATGGTAAACTGACCCTCATTCAAAAATAAGGACATAAATTCCAATCAAGTACGTACCTACCGATATACTATTATGATACCGAGGTCAGAAAATACAACTTTTAAAAAATCGTAAATTGAGTTCGGAATGATGCAATTTTGACAGTTTTAACTGTTAACCAGAGCATGTTGCAGAAATTGGCAGTTCTCGAGATATTGTCGAGAGATACCAGTCCGAGAGCCCTGCGACTGTGACGCGCACCGGCCACTCGCAGCTTCGATATAAAATATATGCGAACGGCAAAGCGCTATAAAATCCTCTTATCCGCGGGTTCAAATAACGACTGTCAATAAAACGTTTATGGTAGTCTGTACTGAATGACCATAAATTCTAAAGATTAAGGTCAATAACGCGATGTATATCATATCTGCAAAAAGTCTTTCTCTCAATGGAATACCTCTAGTCATTCAACGTGCTTAGTTCTAACAAGTGCACTATAATCTACAATGATTATTAATATATCAACAGCAATCTTGTCATGTGTGTGTAGTCAGATGTACGCATTGAGACATCGATTCAGTCTTCGTAGATCTTATTTGATTTAGTGTATGGTGGCGCCATCCGTTAGCTTACACCGGAACTACGAGGTATGCTCGCGCTCATCACACACCATCTGTTGACTATTCATAGCAACTCTTACAACTATTACTGCATAGAGACCGTTGTCGTTTTTGTCGTTATTATGAAATTGATGCCAATATGATTAGGCACATAAGTAAGAGGTGTGGTTTGTTTTTTAATAAGAATATTAGATATAGAGCTCGTTTTGAAATGTCCATGTAAGTCCCGCAAATGTTAATTCATTATGCTACTTGAGTAGCAGATTATGATATCCTTAAAGCTTCTAATAGGTAACTAATTCACTTGTGTATAGTTACTTACTATCTGAAACGAAACATTTTATATCTCCTCCGCGCAATTATCAAATTGTTGCGTGAAAATTGTGAAAATACTTGTTGGATAAAATGTGGTCGGGCTATAGAAAGGCCGCCGGTGGGATGATTGGCAGCGGAGACGAGACATGTCGCAGACTCCTGCGCATGCCAGTCACGTACCCTATTGTATTAAATAAGAACCATTCTTAAATAAAATGATGCAGGATGGCTAAATTCTCTAGTTAATAAATGATACATCTCCGTACAAATTCAGCTCGATAGGTATATGCTTATAGATGCATTTAAATTATTATAACTATATCTCAAATAACAATCAGTATAGACTACATTTTAATAGAATTCGACCAAAATAGATAATTTCTAACTACATATTCTGTAAACTTAATCACACATAAATTGAATTGCCTATCTAATGTTCTTACAAGTACGTACCTACAAGCAATTTGATTGACATAACTGAACCGTTAGGTACTTTATTAACCCTGGTACCAGTAATTAATTTAGTAATTATTTTTATAGTGGGTACTTACATGTTTTAATTGCGTTAAAATGTTTTATTAAAGTTGGTCCCTTAAATTAATTATTTTGTCCAGCGCAGCAGGTAATTTCGTACTAATAGGTATGCAGGTAAATTGGAAGAAGTAATTTCTTAATTAGTTTCTCCTTGATTTTTTTTTAAGTTTTTTTTTGCCAAAAGCTCGTTACTCTACGGTGACTTAATAACTTTAATGAAGCCCATACATTATTAATGGATGCCAATACCGTAAGGTAGGATCAACATAACAGATAAAAATATTGTTTATTAATTATTGCAATAAAACAATAATGAATGCGAGTAAAACATGAAAGTAAGTGGCTTTATATCTTTTATTATTATATAAGATATGTATATATGTTATAAATATCCTATAACTAATTATAAAACACTATCTGTAATATTGTACCTAATTTTATCACACAACAAAGTTACGATTATTATGATTTAATGAAAGTAAAATTTATGAGATTTTGAACGTTGTTTTTTTAAAGTGTATCCTTTAATTCTCATGGTCACGGTAGTTCCAGGTAACATACGAATTAAGGAAAAGGTTAGGTTAAAAAACGAGAGACCTACCTATTGATTATTCATAATTTTTTCACTGATCTGCACCGGTGAACCCCTGAGTAATATGAAATTAACCGAAAAGCGAATGAACATATTACTATTATCTACCATATTGTCTATATATATATTATAATCGAACTATGGTTTTTAAATTGCAATCAAAATATATAAATAATAGTGGCCATTTTGTACTTACCTACAAACATTACATGCACGTATCAAACCGAGTAAAGGTGTTTTATTGCAATTTAGCCTGCCGACTGTACCGGCATGCTCGTAATGGGCATCGTGGCTGCGTTTGTTTTGTTACCGAGCTCCTTGTGATGATTGTATTTATCCTACACATGCGTCTACAAATACATAAAACAATGCATTCGAATTTAAACTGTAAGTAATTATATATCTCATTTATCGACATTTTTTGTTAAGGCAGTTTGGTTTATTTGCATTATTTAACAATGGACGACCAGATAGGAGTTATTTTATACGTTTTGAATGTTTTATAGCCGTTTAATACAAACTAATAAATATTTAACTGACGTTTAAGTGTCGATAAAGTTTATTAAGAAGACGTACCGTTATACGGAATCTGTTATTTAGCTCCTTCTGCGAGCTCGTCTATAGTAATTATTTAGTTTATTAAATAGGCAAAGTTTAATTTAAGCAGAATTAAAATGTTCTACTTACTTCGCAAACAACCTCGGCTTCCGCCGAACGAAAAGATGCAATAACAATATTTAAGTTAATCGTATAATGTACACCTTATATCTCATAATTATATACCGTTTCAAAAGTTCTGTCTCGGGAGTTAAACATTCTGAAAACGCGTGTGTTGCAAAAGTCGCCTATTATACGTAATTATGCGGCCGCATAAACCGAGCACTTTGCTGCTCCACTCCCAATTACGCTTAGCGGGGCTCTTAATATTGTTCATTATGCTAAGGAAATGACAAGATTTTGCTAGAATCCATTATCCTTATAAAGTTGCAGGCGTCTTACGCGTATGGCGCGATCAAAGTGACAAGCTCGCACCAGACATTAGTGCTCCCTTAATGGTAACTGCTACTCCTGCTTCCTAAGAATTGCATCCCGCTTGAATTGCGCTATAACGACCAATGTCACAACACATTGTGTGCGCTGCGCCGGCGCCAGCCCCGACTAGATAACACTGCGTAGGCAGATGGAGGTACCTACCATAACACTTGTAATATACGTATTATAGTAAGTAATATGATAATTTAATACCTACATATTAAACATAGGGCTATGTTACTTGTGATAAAAAAGATAAGTAATTTTTACTGAACAGCGATGGAATAGAATGAAATTTTAACGTTTTTTTAACGCTGATTAACAAAGAACCGCTTGTAAAAAATAAATAAATACAAAATGATAAATGTACCTATAATAATCACCTACATTATGCACAATTAAGCTGCACACGTTGGTAGACTTTTTTTATTGCGCTAATTATGAAATCTTCGAAATAGTGGATAATATTTTAAGAGGTAGGTACTTTAGTAAAACGTGGTTATTACAAGAGTGTCATGCACCCGTGGATGCAGGTATGAGGTACCTAATGTCGATAGAGCCGCGCGGGACGTCCATGCAGATCCGATTGCATCTCTAATCTGACATCAGCTACACTCGGCCCGACGTTTGATATTCTGAATATAGCAAATAAATTCATTATTTTATTGCCAACACCGCCATGAAGACACCCGTAAAGGTCGTGTTCATAAGATCTCGCAACATAATTTGAATTTATAAATATAAAAGTTACATTTTAAGTTCTGCTGGAGACTTTTATGATATGATTCTCAGATTTTCCTCAATAATTGCATATTGTAGATAACTGCGTTATAACATACGTACTATATAATTTTTATTAGGTACGTATTGAACAGTTAATGTATCCCAATTTCCACTCCTGGATAGTTGTCAAAACAAGTCAATTGATTTGATTTGAGATGTAACGGTGCAATGAAATAGTTACTTCGATCGCGATTAGGCCACTAATTAGAAAAAATGTTAATTCAGTGGTTCCATAGTCTTTAAAGAACTATTTCTACCATAAGTTGCGGGCATGCATAGTATTTGAATAACTGCGAGAAATAAAAATCAATGGGAGTGGTTTGGTTTTACGTGGCAAAGATACAAATTGTTGTTGCGGCATAAATGAGCAACATTAGCGTGTGTAAGCAGAGGACGTGCTCGGCGCGATACCATCTGTGGCGTTCATTACTACTTTTGCCCAAGTAAGGCTGTAACGACGGACTTTTCTTCATGATTTATTATAATCATTTGCAAAAGTAATTCAATTGCAGTTTAACTCGTAAACGATGGAACCGACAATTAACCCATATCGTAAGTTGACTACATAGTGAAGGCGGTATCGCGATTTTTACCGATTTTTTTACAAAGATGCAATGATAATTTAATACGTCCAGTTTAATACATCCTAATTCATACCTATAATAATACATATTATAAATACTGATAAAATAACGCGTGCTGACCAACTACCTATTGACCTGAAATATACCTACATATTTATGTTATTTATTCATCGAAAAAATATAAAGCTAATTTAAATTATCACAAGTATCTTTCACCTACCTGCTGAAGTAGCTGTAAGTATATCAAGACCTGTTAAAAATGTATTCCAATAGATTATAACATTTTCGCTTGATTGTTAAACAATTTAGATGAGTTCAATAAATACTAGTTATTAATCTTTGCCATTTAATTTTGAAGTTTGAACCGAACCAACCCGACTGTTTAGAAATTTAACTGCGCTATAACTGCGCTTACTAGAACAAGGAATTAAAACACAATTTAGATTTTTATAGAAAGTTGACACTTTTTACTCTTATTTTAAAAGTGAGCTAAAGAGGAAATCTAACGTCCAGAAAGGAAATTAAATTAATCGTTGCCAGCATCGTTTGCATAGATGGAGTTGACGGAAGCGCTTCCGCGCTCTCAGATATTTAATAAATTGATTTATACTTAGGTATGTATTAGTTTTATTGACCGCAATTGCAAAGGTCTTACCCTAGATTTCATTTGACTTGGTAATGAGAGTTTATCCGAGTTAAATCAAATATAAACGGTGGTTTGATACATTCGTACAGTTTATTGCCGCCACCAGACTAGGCTTACATAGTAATCACAGCCGGTGCTGCAATAGCCATTATGAAACAGTATCAATATTATTTATTACTACAATATTGTTTATTATTTATCCTGTAAAAACTTGCCAGTACCGGCCAAGGGCAAAAATATATTTCTTTTAGAAGAATTGAATTGAATTATTAATATTATGTAAGGACTTATCTAAGTTAATTAGGTATCGATTTTGTTAATAGTTATAGTAACTATTTTTCCTGACATTAAACTAATAAGATAATAAAACTCCTCTAGAAAACGTCATGGTCTATTAGATATCTTATTCTATTAGGTTCCCCACCAAACACAAATGTACCATTTTGCTTGTATAGGTTACTTCATTTAAAATGTTTTTATCAATATGCAATGTTTACAAAGGTAATATATGCAATTGCCTCGTAAAATACAACACCAAATAACTCATTGTTGTGAGTAACCAGCACCGAAAGTAATTGGGAGATAATCTGTGTTAATTTTCCGTGTTAAAGGGTGTAGGTGCAGGTGGCGACGGCGCGCGGCGCGCGGCGGCGTGGCGCAACACGGCGCGGCGCGGCGCGGGCGCAGCGACGAGCTTCGAGTAAGAGTCGCGGGAGAAAGTCCGCCACAACGCCCTGTTATGGCGGCATTTCTCATTCCTCGAGCCTTTTCCCCCGTTACTTGTGTAAATCTGTCTCTTTGGTATTATAATTACATCCATAATTCTCTTCGTAGGAATTGTTAACATAGAAGGAGAGATATAATAATACGCTATCTGGAATTAGTTGATAGCTTATTTTTTGTGAAATAGATCAGATACACGCTTTTAAATAAGGCTTGTCAATAAAGTCATTAATGCTGTGAACGTGGGTAGAACTAAAAATGTCTGTTGTTAAAAGTTCAGCATTTCAAAACTTTAAATTGTTACTCATCGTAGGTGATCTAATAGGTACCGTAGATTCCGTGTTAATGTTTAAGAGAGAATTTGTCCAATTTGGCGCCATTTTTGTCAAGCTAAAGTCGAGACGTAGTTGAATGAAAAAAATAATTAAAATTAAAGAAGCGAAAGAGGACGATTGTTGTTGATGCGAGAGGAAGGATGAATATTCTGCCTATCTATCCTTACGAGAGAAAGGTATGACTATCCATATTATGTGCGTAAATAGTCTTCACTCCTAAACAATCTATATATATAAAAGAAAGTTGTGTTAGTTACCCCGTTTATAACTCAAGAACGGCTGAACCGATTTGGCTGAAAATTGCTGGGGATGTAGCTCAGAACCAGGAGAAGTACTTTTTATCACGTTCCAGTGAAAAAAAAAGAAAAAAATATTAAGCTGATTTGTTCAAAATAGTATAACAAAACGCAACAATGACAACTGTCAAATCGACATTGCCGGGCGGGACGAAGTCTGCCGGGACCACTAGTAAGTAAAAAAACTCACGCCTAGAATCTCCATAACAAGGTAAATAGGTAACAAATATTGCGGTTCTAAAAATCTTCCGCAATGAACTTAATTAACCAACTACCTACACAATTGTAAATTATTACATCACTGATTACAGACAGTTGTGTATAAGTAGACGTAAACTTTAACGTGGTCTGCGTGTCTGGCGCTGCCAGTGGCGATGGCGTTCCCGCGCGATTCCATTCTCCGAGCAGTAGGAGTGAGGTAAGGTTCTCTAGAGTCTAGCGCATCAACACAAGAGTGCGACCTCTGCCGGCGCGCGCGACGGCGGCAAGGTCACGACCGCGCGTGCGCGTCAGTCGTGACCCGATCATGCGCCATACCCGACTCCGCCGACCACATGCGACATTAGCACCAATCATGACAAGCATAGAGTTCATTATCATTCTTACATAATTCACCTAAGACGACGTATCTAATACTCCGGCACTGTTTTAGTCAGCTAGGACACTTAATACTTAAGCGATTCTGTTCTATCCGAACAACATGGATAGGTCTAATCGTGTCTTGTATCCATTATTGAACAAATTCCATAAGGTATATGTCATAGATACGTCCAAGTCAAATTATTTTATAAAATAGCACACAATATTTCAGTGTCAACTCATTAAAAAAAATATCAGAATACATACAGAAGTTGGTCGTCCATATGAAGTTATGTTTTGTATATTGTGTACCTCATGCTAGTTATTATTATCATTTTCGACGACGACACAGGTATCTGAGATGACAACGGCACGCAACACGCGTAAGTACTAGAAGTGTTAACCTAAGACCGTGAACTCGGTTACATCGCCAACAACGTAAAACGAAATTATTGTATGCATAAGCATACTTATTGTTTGTAGACTCAAGGTCTTCGTCGACCTTCCGTGACCCTACTCGCGGAAACGTTTCGGTATTAACTGATAAACGTACCTATGAGGCTTCGCGTCAGTAATGGAGTTAACAATTTGCTTATAAGTTTTTCAATTTGCATAGTTAGCAGTTAGGTGTAACGGTCAATTGTCGTCTGCCATATTTGACGACGCCGGGATCTGGTCGAAAATGGTCATACATTAATACTGAAGATCATTTACATCGCGGCGCGACGGACGTGCGGGACTGCGCCTCCTTGTTTGTAAGTACAGGGTGGCTGCTATGGCTCTCACTCACTATTCCATGTAAAAAATCTTCACATTGCACTCCTTAAGCGCTTTCTTTTTTAGTGCGCTTAAAGTTAGTATTCGTTTAACGATTGCAATGTACACAGCGGTGCAGTAAATTTTATTCGAGTGATAAGATCTGTCTGATTTAGCGGCGATACTTCCTTGTTTATTCACAACATAGCAATTCTTTGACGTTTGATTGCAACGCAATGCAAGCATACTTTATAACCTAAATTTACTGGAATTTAAACATGGACTCTGAGAATACCTTTAGATCTAGATCTAGGTGTGCGATATAAAAATTGATCCATTAATGATGATGAATAATTTGATCACGTACTGCTTTACTTAGTCACATAGCTTTATTCCTCTAACTTTGTTGAAGGAATGATAGTAATTTCCTGTATGAGCCTTTAAGATGCCAGCAGGGAAATAACAATTAGCGGCACTTATTAAAGGAATCCAAAAACCTTTGTGACGTGAGTGAGAGGCGCGCCCTTGCGCCGGCGCCGAGTCCTTGCCACAATGTCGCGTCGCCGTGAATTCGGCCCCTTTCGGACCCTGCTGCATGCAAGAGAATGTCCAACCTTAACTCACACTAACAAACGAACTGGCTGCAGAACCTCAACCGTGGACTTGAAGATAACTTTGTTATTGTTTACATGCGAACTGGATTCCAGTTGTAGTTAACTATTTGTGTGTGTGCAGCAAATTCACCAACATTATCACAGGTGGAACTACCGTCTATTTAAGAAATCTGATATTATAATCTTAATTTTTGTACTAAACATGAAAGTTAATAATTAAACCAGTCCTGGAATCTCTTTAACCAGAAGCAGCCTATTAATATGTATTTTACCGAGATATTTCTGCAAGTAAATGTTAATTCGAAAGATAAGGGATATCTATGGTAATCTTAGACCGAACCGTAATAATAATTTTATTCAATTTCAAGCTCATTTTTCACTGATACATATTTGCAGTATTAACTTTATGGGTAAACTTTTGTATAATATCAAGTTGATACAGTCAAGTTCCCATTACATATACAATTTTGATTCAGGAACGTACGAACATGAAAAATCGTAGATACCCACCTAAGCAAGTATATTTTCACTTTAACTTATAGAATTTATAAATAAATTACTTTGTATGGCTTAAAGAGTATCCAGGACCATATTGGGTAAACAAACAAAGCATTAAGCAATAGATATTTTGTTGAAGCGTACCGGAGGTATTGTGACTACATTTGGCCACGTCATTTCCTAATTAACACCGCCGCGCGTTGTATAGTCGACAAGCAGACGCGATTTACGGTGTATTAATTTACACTTTACTCTTTTGTGTGCACACACGATATACAATTATTAAAATAAACCTTTTATTTTCTTATATCAATAAAAGAAATAACAAAGACGTTCTCGGAACTTTCTTCGACTCATTTTGTTAATGAAATAGCTGTTGATTCTTTGTGGTCTGTCAATAAACCTTCTATATGGTAAAACTGGTGGGTGTTACTATTTACCTACGTAACCGTTGCGTTATTTTATAAATTTACTAGTTTTGTCCGAAATGTCCCTGGGTAAAACTTATTTTCAGGATATATGCTGTTACTGTAATCTCTCAAATATATTTATGTAATAATACGTTTGTCCATCCACAGTACAGGACAGTAGCCGTTGAAACATTCCAAAAAGGAAAGATTTTATAGGAACCCCTTTTCAGAGGGTAGAGGTAGGTATAGATCCTTAAACGAGCAATACATAGTTGAAGATTATGAAGATATACCTAACTCCATTTGAATGTCCTATACATTCAAATACAGGGCATAAAACCAATCTAGTTAGTTCTAATTTATTGGAAATCTATATAACAACATATAAAATGAGAACTGACATATCAACGCAGGGTCTAAGCAATAAGGCTTAAGGGTTACAATATTGACTTTTTCCACAGGAGTTCCTTTTAATGGATTTTAAAAATTCATCCCTTAAAGGGGTACAATGAGGGTGCTTATCGTGCGCAGACGAAGTCGTGGGCAGAGGCTAGTATAATATCAGACGAAATGACGTGACACGTGTAGTCTTCTTTGCATGACAGTTCGTAAGAGCAAAGTTCGATCTCCTAGAGATTGCAACAACGCATTTTTCACAAAGTCACCGTGCAAGCTGGTTTTTTATATTAATCATATCACATTCCGAATTCTTGATAAACATACCGTCGATGCATGCGAGTGAACACTCGTTTGTTTACAATAAAAACACAAACAGGAAAATATGCTCTTATTTTTTTACTCCTACAATACCGTAATCTTTAAAGTGAACTCAATTATGATTATATGTACCCATGTATTATAATGTCGTGCCGTATAACGAATCGAGTGAATAAAAACTTACATTCATATATACTTAAAAGGCGAAGCTAGCCTTGTTGACGTCTGTTTTTCTCCGTCGCACCAATATATGTCGCATGCTCTGTCTCGCTCCTACTAATAAGCTACGATACAAGCTCGCGGCTTACACACACACAATGTGTTAGTTTGTGTGTGCGTTGTCTATTCGTTGGATGAATAAACAGTTTCTCCGATTTTACGATTCAATGGTTATAGATACCTATCTATGCAAAGTTCGTTAATGATTTTGAAAGACATTATTTTAATGGTCTTGTGAAATGTCTCAAATAAAGTTTTGAAGGTGGAATGGGTTTCTTAAAAAGTGCAAGCTGACATCAATTAGAATCTGGGTTATGGTTGAACTTTTTCCTATTAATGGAATATTTTAAAATACAGTCCGTAAGATTACAAACCTTGTGCATCTTAGGCCTGTGATACATATTACTATTTTAAAGAATAGGTCCTTGCATTATATCCAAGTATGTCGACAGAAAACTATTTACAACTGTTGTAGCAAAAATAAAGACATCGTTCCCACTCCAAATATAGGTATTTTACTATAACTAATTATCATTTACCTGGTTGATAATTTATTTATTAGTTCATTCGGAGCTTAAACGTTATTTTTATCTGATGGAAAAGTTGCAATTACCTTACTTGGACATTGTGATACGGGTTTCGGTATTTAACAACATAATTTGTTCTTTTGTTCAATAAATAAACGCGGCGAGTTGTGTTTTTCAGTTTCTGAATAACTTCATGAAACTAATTGCTAATTATTAATAGTTTTATCCATAAACAAAGGTTGTGCAACGGGATCGAATCTTCTCCTCGACCCTTTATGGGATTCTAACCACAAAGGAATCCCCGAACGACAAAAAATTCCGTATTCCCATTAACGTCCGAAGATATAGACGATCACGCGACTCGCGACCCTATCCCCCGGCAATAAGAAGCCGTTTCGCATTACCGGCCACGATGCCACTATAAAATATTGATGCCTTACAATTTCAAACCTTGATATAAGATAATAAAATGCTATAATGGATTTGCTCTTGTACGGCTGTGGCTGCGAGTGAACAAAAAAAGAATGAGAGATTTACCTACTGTATATGGACATGGCCTTTTTATACTAAATTGGACACTTATCCATCAGTTCCATCGCACACTCTTAAAATTATAAACAATGTTTACAGATACGTGTAGCTGGAAGTATTTAAAAATCATTAATTATGAAAATCATAATGTCATGTCATTACCGGCGAGCGAATTAATAAACTAGATTGTATCGCGACTGCGGCCGCGACTCGTTTAATTGCAGTTTTCAACATTTTTTGTGCTATCAATGTTTACCGTCTCTTTTTTACCGAACAGACGTGAAGTTAAATAACCGAGGGACCCGTTTAACCTTCTGTTTACCGTTCGAATAAAATAATATTAATTAATTATTATTAATTACCGACTTAGTACTGTTCCCATTCATATTCATATACGATATGTATATATAAAAGCTATGTATGTATGTGCGTACTCTGTATCGATGATCAAACACACACACAATGAAAAGGGTAATGAAAATCGCGGTATTTTTCTTAAAAGCAGACTCTTCCAGACAATAAGCTTATTAAAAATTTAGGAACAATCGGTAACTAAGATATGTGACCAAGAAATACATACGTGCTTTGCACATGATTGAGTACTTTTTCAAGTATGTAGTAGTATATGTAGACAATTTAAAACCTAAATCACTATGTATTTGTAAATAAGAGACTATTCTCACGCAATCTGACTTATTAAAAAATATGTAAGCACCTACCTAATTAAATAAATATACACTATATGAAGATATACACAAGAAAAACATTGACATCGGGCATTTTAAACATATCCATACTATTCTCGCGTTCGAAAGAAATTTTATCCCCCGTCGAGATTCTGTCGGACGCTGCGTCGTTCTGTGCCTAAAGTACCTAACGTGCGGACACACGCGCGTGTGTGCGCGACGCGCCCGCGTGTGCGTGAGTACCTACAACCATGTGATGGGAAGTGAACCCTTTACGCGGTAACCGTTTTTTATTTGCACTTGGACAGCGGCATCAGGTAGAAAGGATGATCGTTAATTTTTAAAGGACACACTGAACTCTGCTCATATGATACGGTCGACGTGTGACTTTGTAGAACCAGGCGATGCAATCGATGACAAAACAATTAACAATGTGCTTCTAAATACGAAGATATTTTTAGACTTGTTGACGGATTGGATGATATCTGTTGTCTAATTGAGCGTCAACATTTTTGTTTGTTTGTAATTCTGTAAATAGCTTAGCAAGGAGTTATTTAGGTATTATGTTGGTAGGAACATCAGTATTGTTAATTTATTAAGTGTCGGGCGCGTGATGCGCGCGGGGTCTGTGAGTCTGTCTCGAGCGGGCGGCGGTGGCGGCGCGGCCGACACCCGGAGCCCGCGGGTGAAGCGCGAGTCGCGAGGCCCGTTGATGTCTTTTGCCAAGAGCTTAATGCCTCCCACTTTCACGAGGTTATCGACCCTCGCTCCGGTGATGTTTCCAACAAACAACGACCTTTTAACACAAACCCAATAAGGACCTGTTTCACAATTCCCGATTAAGTCTCGAGTAAGCTACCAGCAACTATCCTACCGGATAATATATCAATTAAGCTCCAAATAGTTCACTGTCTAGTACCGAATACCCGATGCATAATTACAATAACTTGTTAAATAATTGATAATTAGAAATAAACAACTACTAAGTATACCTATTAAGTGTGTGTTAGGCTATCGTCAGTCCGGTACGGATATAGAAACTGAACAGCTTCCGAAACGTCACCATAAAAAATAATCTACGCTAGTTAAATCTGTTAGTTGTTTTATTCCAATGTGTTTTAACCACTAAAGTTACAGAAGTTTTTAATTGGAAATTTCTCCAAAAAATACAATACAAGGTAATATTGACGTACATTTACACCAATTATATCGTTAAGCGCGGGCACGCCCACCCGAATCGCATTAGTTACGTCCAGATTATATTTGCAATTTTCATATGCTTAATTATCGCGGCACTAAATAAAAAATATGCTATAATTTCCCATAAGAAACATCGCATTCGAATGTGAGCGTTAAAAAGTGTTCATAACTGTTAAAGTCACGGAAAAAAGTTGTTTACTGGACAGATAATTACATTAAATAATGATTGGGGGCGAAAAGGCAAGCGCGCTCGTCTCGAGGGCTCGCCGCGGCCCAAGAGAAATAAGGCTTCAGCGGGAAGGGGGGGAGGGGGGCGATGGGCGCGGGAGGGGAGGTAGGGGGGAGATGCAGCCTGTCGCCCGCGGGAGAAACCACACGCCTCGCGGCACAGACTGAAGCGGGAGACATATCAATCAAGACAACAGTGTGACTTGATCTGATGAATCTGGGATGTTTCTTTGATGATGCATTGTACAACGGGAAGCAGGAGAGTAGATCGTATAAGACCTACAAAGGGTGTTTCTCCAAGAATCTGAGACGTCATCATTAGCGTCTCAGATTACAGTTTAAAACAGGATGATTAAGCGAAGAAAATCTTAATTAAGACTACCTCTCTAATGGCGGCATGTTGGTCTATTGGTCAGAGCCTCTTGATTACGACACCAAAGGTTGCAGGTTCAACTCCTGCTATTGTTATAAAACAAGCATCTATATCCGTATCTATCCTTACTAATATTATAAATGCGATAGTAACTCTGTCTGTCTGTCTGTCTGTCTGTCTGTTACGCTTTCACGCTAAAACTACTGGACCGATTTAAATGAAATTTGGTACAAAGAAAGTCTGGAGACTAGGAAAGGACATACCTAGGCTACTTTTTAACCGACTGCAAAAAAGGAGGTATTTCACGCGGACGAAGTCGCGGGCAGAAGCTAGTATATATATGTATATATGTATGTTTATCGGTTTAGTAACCATAGTATAACCATTGCTTAATTTGGGACTAGATCAATTGATGTGAATAAAATCGTCCAATCATATTTAAATAGATATTATTTTTCTTATAACTTGATAGCAATGCCGACATAGACAGTTCATATAGGCTCTAGAGTAGGCACGTTGTTCATTTTTGACATAGTGCCTTTATGGAATGCATGAGAACAGCTAAGGCGCACTGTGCAAGCGTCTGAAACGCCCGTAATCGCTGTAAGCGTGTAACAGATGCCGTCTGTTAACAAAAAGTCATCATTAAAGTGTTGGAGGTGCGGGCGGCGGCGGTGGAAGCGGGCGGTGGCGGGAGATGGCGGGCGGTGACGGGCGGTGGCGGGAGATGGCGGGCGGTAGCGGGCGGTGGCGGCGCGGGCGCAGGCGGCGCAGCGCCGTCCCGAGCGACGCAGCCGGGTTTTTATCACGCCACCGGACAGACCCAATACATACACGAACTTTTTGTCTCACATTTCTACTAACAACTCCATTTTAAGATCTCATTGTAATTAACGGCATACTGGGAACATTGTAAATAGTTGATGATTTTCCCAGCTGTATTTACTTCGGGGTAATTTTTAGAGTAATTTTTTAAACGAATTCCGAACAAAAGCAGGTTCACAATTCAATTGAATACTTAATTAATTTAGGATTCCGTAAGCTATAATGAAATAGGTACAGAAAAGTATTTTTAAACGGTCGTGTGCTTTTCTAAGTATCTAAACATTTAATGAAAAGATTATATATAAGTAACTACATTTGGCACTATTTGAGGAAGGAAAACCTAGACTTAAACACGTTTGGCACTAGTTAAGCAAGAAAAACCTTAATTCATTTAGAATTACCACATGCAATGGCCGAGATACGTTTACTACGAAAATATCTGGTATATAAAGACAGCTAAAAATGTCTAAAATAAAAGGTAGACACAAAAACCAATGTTATTGGTCTTACCTAGTCTTTTTAATAAAGATTTTGGTTCCATTCACCTTAACGACGGAACACTCACTTAGCTTAAACTCGCACTTGGCTGGTTTGATGTAAATACACGACCAAATGACCTGTTGTCAGAAACATCTGTACTATTATAATCATTATTATTATAATTACAGATATTTCCAAAATACGAAAACGAAAGTTAATTACGAAATATTAACATATTGACAACTTATTGGTAGTGTGACAACAAAGCTGAAGGTTGCGGGGTAGAATCGGTGGGAGACAAAATGAGTATAATAAGCGCGAGTAGTTGTACCTGAGTCTTGGAAGTCTTTGCATTTATACACTACTAGCTTCTGCCCGCGACTTCGTCCGCGTGGTACTCCTCCTTTTTTGCAGTAGGTTAAAAAGTAGCCTATGTCCATTCTCAGGCTCCAGACTTTCTTTGTACCAAATTTCATTTAAATCGGTCCAGTAGTTTTAGCGTGAAAGCGTAACAGACAGACAGACAGACAGAGTTACTTTCGCATTTATAATATTAGTAAGGATACAAACCTAGCTGTGTTCAAGATCATTGATGTCAAGTATTAGTGTTATCACAAAACTTTCTAAGGTCAATAGAATACTAAAAAACCATTTTAAGTAAGTATGTAAAATCACAATTTATATTATATATGCACTTAGAATTGTTTTCTCCGACTTACAACCCATTATTAAGCTCATACCCGCCTACTTACTACCTTAATACGAATTACTTTGTCGATAAGTTGAGTGGATGGAGCAGTTAAGAATGATATTAGTTACTGGATAGAGATACGGTAAAGCCTTATTTATTACGGTCGTACAAACTAGGTATATCCCTTTCTTTACGAGTGGAATTAAATCCAATCTATGTTAATGAATGTCATATTTATTAATCAGTTGATTACCATTAAGTACCTACCTAATTGAGATGTACCACTTCCATAACACTTGTTCCAACAATTTCAAGAAATAGGCTTCCCAAACAGTTTCCAATTATTAGATCTTTTTATTAAATACTATTCAATGAATTATTTTTGACCTTTACAAAACCTACAGGAATTTTAATAGAAAAGACATCAACGAGTCACGTCAACTAGACTTGGTTACAAAGTGGGGAAAAAAACTCATTATAATATACGGTTAATTTTTTTCTTATAAAAACGGAGGTTAAAAAAATTAAATCATCCAATTTTTAATGTTGGCCGTAGTCAGATTTTTATAAAGTCTCAATTTTAGATCGTTCAAGTGATCGTATAGGTATCTATACTAATATTATAAAGCTGAAGAGTTTGTTTGTTTGAACGCGCTAATCTCAGTAACTACTGGTTTGAATTCAAAAATTCTTTTTTTGTTGGATAGACCATTTATCGAGGAGAAGAAGGCTTTAGGCTATATTATTATAACATCACGCTGCGACCAATAGGAGCGAAGAAACAATGGAAAATGTATAAAAAACGGGGAAAATATGAAGCCTTATGAAGAAGTGACAGTTAGAAGACTTTGACAGATCTTTGACGAAACAATCGGACGGGCGGGACGACGTCTGCCGGGGCCGCTAGTGTAAAATATAAGTGATTTACCAATTATTTGAACATTTCATAATAAGTAAATCTCCAATCCATCGGGATTGTTATGTGAAGTTGCAACTAAGTATAATGGCTCGACACATTTACTAAAAAGCTTTTAACTGAAACAATCGCATATCTTGACAAACTGATTTCGGGCCCGCTTTCTAGAACTGTGTAGGTTTTGATGTTGTTCTGACAGATTATCTATACTAATATAATAAAGAGGAAAAGTTTGTTTGTTTGTTTGGATTGAATAGACTCCTAAACGACTGGACCGATTTTAAAAAATCTTTCACTGTTGGAAAGCTACACTATTCCCGAGTGACATAGGCTATAAAAAATGGGATCCGGGCGAAGCCAGAGCGGGCTGCTAGTACCAATATATAGGTCCAGTAGAGGTAATATTCCTATATGCTGGCCATCGAATTTTTTTAAAGTGATGTTTGTAGAATAGAACGGTATTGTCAGAAAAATACTTGGAATCGTATTGCCGAAGTATAAATTTACTAGCGGCCCGCCCCGGCTTCGCACGGATCCCTTCCTTTTTTTAATATAATATAGCCTATGTCACTCGGGAATGGTGTAGCTTCCCAACAGTGAAAGAAATTTTCAATTCGGCCCAGTCGTTTTGGAGTCGTTTATTATTATATTATTACTAGCGGCCCGCCCCGGCTTCGCCCGGATCCCTTTTTTATTTAATAGCCTATGTCACTCGGAAATGGTGTAGATTCCCAACAGTGGAAGAATTTTTGAAACCGATCCCGCCGTTCTGGAGCCTATTCAATCGAAACAAACAAACAAAGAAACCTTTCCTCTTTATAATATTAGTATAGATAACTTAAACTCAAAAAAGTGTATTTAAATTGTAGTCTTCTTATAGTACTTAGGTAGCGTATGATAAGTTTATCTCTTTATGATACGTGCAGTTTGTATTGCTGTGTACATAACAATGGCGATTCCACTGAATAAGAGCCAAACAAACAAATTTAGTTCCGTTTGTTAAGTCTTAGATGGGAGGCATTCATGCCTTACCACATGCTGTTTAAATGTAAATAGAGATAATAATTTTCATTTCACTGCATTTTACCAATGCATTGATTAAACTTTAAATAAGCCTCAGTGTCCCATTGTTCAAAATATACCTACATATATTATATGTCGGTAGTCTTGAAAACTCAAAATGTTATATACTTACATATTATTATATTACTAGCTTTTTCAATTCGAACCAGTAGTTCCTGAGATTAGCGCGTTCAAACAAACAAACTCTTCAGCTTTATAGCTTCTGCCCAGCGACTGCGTCCGCGTGGAATAGTAATTTTCCCCGTTTTTTACACATTTTCCACTGTTTCTTCGCTCCTATTGGTCGCAGCGTGATGTTATATATAGCCTAAAGCCTTCCTCGATAAATGGTCTATCCAACAAGAAAAGATTTTTTCAATTCGAACCAGTAGTTCCTGAAATTAGCGCGTTCAAACAAACAAACTCTTCAGCTTTATAATATTAGTATAGATATAGATATGTCGGTAGTCTTGAAAACTCAAAATAATAACTAGGTACATATATTAAATCGTCGGTAGTCTTACACGGATTTAACTTGCGTGTTTTATTTTATTGGCTGTTGTTTCATTCCAATGTATAATAACCGCGAAGGCATCACAAATGATTGTTAAAAAGGATAAGTAAAGTAGGTGCGTAACTAAATTATGGTGTATTAACCGAAAATTCTATTCATGTCTTTGTTTGTGTTGGTATAGAAAAAAAAAATTGTACCTACACGTCAATACACTGTCGATAAGGCTCGTCTTTTATAGGTAGGTAGTTGACATACTGCGAAACATTTTAACGCTTTTGCCAAAATTCATTGTATTTTTAATAATATTAATTGTATGGTCTATTAATTATTATTATTTAAGATCATAGGTCCCTAATATTGATCGCTACCGAGTGACATACGTTAGTCTTTGAGTTTTGTCATTTGATGCGTTGCACTTGACTTAAATTTTCTGACACACGCACACATACATACACATTAAATACACACAAAACTTTTTACCAGCAAGGCTAGCACTCATTATTTTCAACAGAAAGTAAGAGCGTGCGTCTCTTTCTCACGCTACTTGTTAAAAAGTGACAAATGCTCTGAGACCCTAGTTAAAATAGTGCTTGCAGACGGAGCTAGTGGTAGAAATTATATAATTAGAGAAGCACTAACAAGGAGTGATCGAAAATGACAAAATCATATAGTGCTACGAAGAAATCCTAAATAATAAGAAAAAATGTGGGTAGGTACTTAAAAAAACAGGTCAACTAAACGGAACAGTAACTTGATGACGTTATTTTGACATGGAAAAATCCCCAATACCTACTGTTAATTAATGTTTATCTCGTATACAATGTAATATCATCGTAACAAGGCGATGTGTCATCTCGCATATTTTAGTTACGTATTCCAAATTATAATATCGTGGTTAATATTCTTACTAATTCTAACTAATATTATAACTGCGAAACTAACTCTGTCTGTCTCGCTTTCGAGCGAAAATACTGAACCGATTTAAACGAAATTCGGTACGCAGATAGTTTAGAGCCTGAGAAAGGACCTAGGCTACTTTTATTTGCCGTAATTACTAATTCCACGCTGACAGAGTCGCGGACAAAACCTAGTCTGGTGTATAATTTGCGCGTGCTCCTTATAAGCACAAGATAGGTATTCAGTTTCTGATTAGCCGTTTAAAACTAAGTACCTACCTACTCGCATCAAACTATTTCTGTTCTCCAATCATAAAATAACATTGAAAGACTAAGTAGCGTAAGTGGCAACGGTCAAGACATTATAAGTATCTATTAAATTCTTGTAGGTACCTACAACTTATATCTGATGACTGTTAATATTAACATGTTAAATTCGTTATTCGTATTCGTGGCGATTATACCTACGCAGCTACGTTGGAAATATTGGAATTTATAATTTTTACATTGAATTTTTAATACCTAATGTAAAAGAAAAATTTATAATGAAATAAATCATTTTTTTTTTAATTTAAATAGTTAACATGTAGTTAATTTTATTCAACTTTATTTTTATTATTAAGCGTACAAATAATTAGTAAATTCTTTTAAGAATAAGCGTAACCTGCAAATGTAATACCTATGTACGAATAAGTTTATCAACTAGAAAATTCTCGCAACATTAGCACAAAATCCATAACCCAACCTCCCTTTGTCCCCACCAAAATCTATGGCTGCGAACGCGACGGAGTCTTGTTCTTTTCCAATTCGTTATTGTATTAAAGGCTGGCTGATTAAGTTTTGTATCGATGGCTGTTGGCTACATCACACCATCGAAATGTGATCGAGCGGCGAGCGGCCGCGGCAAGTTCAAGGTGAGCGCGTCGCTCCGCCCACACGCCCGCGCCGGGCCGCGCCGGGCCGCTCCTAGCGCGACCGTTACACTGCACACTCGCAGGGCCCTCGCCACACGACAAATATCACCACATCATACCAACTTACACAAACAAACGCACCACTATCATAGGCAACACTAGAGTTGACAACACTAATCTAGGAACCAACTAAGTAGGTATTGTTACCCAGTCAATCGCGCGGACTTGACTTGAAAATTCATTAACAAGCTTCTCGGAGTCCTTTCAAACTAAGACAAAACCTAGAAATCACCGACGGATTTCTATAGTGTTTCCCGATCAACTTCATCGTCTGTTTTGTTGACAGCTAACGGATACTCTTTTTGAAAATTCCACTATTCTCCTACTAGGTTCATCAGGTAAGTTAGATCCTTTGTGTCAGCAATTACATCATACTGGTGGCTACAGCCTTTAAAATTGTAATAGCCGCAATGCAAGTCAAAATCCCATTGGTATATAACAAGAAAATTGTAGAACTTTTTTCAAAATCTCCAAGTAAGACTCAAATAAGCTATCTACTCCTCGGTTAAGTGTGCTAACCAGAATCAAATTTGGTGGGTAATTTATCAAATTAGAGGATAAACGAAGTTTCAACCTGATGAAGAACTTGCTACAAAACACAAGAATATTCTTTGCTAGAAGCCTCTAAAGACTGACAACCAATTCACACGATCTAACAGAGTTAAAGTCAATTAAGGAATCCTAATGGAAACCTTAAAAATTACCAGATGTGGGATAAACATAAACCACTACAAAAATATCTAATTAACCAACGCTCTAACAAGTACCGACCACATTTACCGCAGTTATTTGATTCCACTAAATAAGCAATGGGTTCGTATTCATTGTCGGGGAGATGTATGTATTGTATGGTCGCTTAGTGAAGTAGCATCGTTAAATCCCCTTACACTGATACGATAATTGTATGGGATTGGGCAATGTATTAATTCATGTGAAAAATTTAACAATTTAATCTTACACGATCGATATTAATATTTATAAAGAGATTAATTCGACATACATATATGTATGAAATTTAATACTAAATGTCAATTTATCACGAAAGGCTTATTCAAGTTTAGTCATACTTTTATACCTAACCCATGTACTTAAGTATGTATATAATAATATAACTAACGATAACAATATTTGAGTTTTCTGAAGCGAGGAATCGATCATAAGTTAATCTACGTACTAACACAACGCGGATGGAGTCGCGGGCAGAAGCTAGTTTAACATAATCCTATGTATGAGTTCGCGTTTAACATGTAATTGTGATAGCAACTTGTTGAAACAGTCTATACGGCGCGGGCGTGACATGCGCGCCGCGGCGCTGCCGGCTAGCGATGCACGTGCGAGTGAATGAGGCTCGCACCGCGGACACAACGCTCATTCATACACCACCAGACTTGGACTGTCTCACACTAATGTCGGGCAGGGCTAAAACCCTAGCTAGACCTAGGGTTTTTGGCCCTGGAACCGTCCCGTCTGGATGCTCACCTATGTCCGGTCAAACAGTACAAATATACGGACCTGAGTTTTAGTATTTAATACGGAAAAAATGGCTATCACTTGATTAATTTATCACTACAGCAAATAATTAGATAATCGAAACCTACAAAAAAACTTTTTTTGTTCGAAAATTTTCCAATATTTACTTACTCAAAATTGACTTGGGCAAAATGTAGTTAAAACTATGAGAAGATTATAGTATCTATAAACTCACAACAATAACAAGTATATTTTCGTTAAAAGCTGTTATTTTACCTCAGTCGCGCTCGCTGTGGAATTTCCCATCTTTAATCTGTGAGACACCTGGCAACGCGATATTTCGATGCCATCTCATAAATCTAAGCAATAAAATCCGACGTAACCTCGACTATTTAGAGTTAATCTTGTTTTATACGAAACTTGAGAAACGTGGCTTTTAATATAAACGTTCGTTGCATGCAGTGATACTACGTCGTTCGGTAAATCTGAGTGGAAATTGTTATTATTGTTTACACCGTAATATATTTAGTTTAATGGTAAAAAGTGTATTGATACAATGACCCGGATCAATATACAGACCTGGTACATTGTTGTCATCTCGGAAATATTTAGATAATGGGTACCTACCGTTCAATATGATATGGTTTTGTACATCATAATCTATGTATATAGGTATGTATGTATTGTAATCTGGGTTGTAGACTGTCTACAATCCAAGTTAATATACTGCTTTTCATAAATATTCAATGAACTACTACTACACGCACAGAACCCTACAACGTATGTAATGGCAATACCGTAGGCGGACAAATATGACATCAGACGACCCAACAATTCTGCATCCCGGCTGTCCCCCTACTACATCAGTCAAAGAGCCAGACCAGCCGGCGGCTTCGTATACGCACATGATGTGGCTGAAATGGCATATTATCTAAATCGATATGAATAAATATGTATTTACCTGGGTATAGTGATGACCTGCCCGAGCTCGTCGACGACGTGGTCGGCCAGCACGAGCACGGTGCCCTGCCCGGGCGCGCCCACCACGACGGACACCCCGCCGTCCACCAGCTGGCCGTCGCCGAGCTGCCCGCTGATCATCTCGACGCGCTTCTGGTCCGGCGTGGTGGTGTATATCACCGTCTGCTTCTCGTCCTCGTATATCAGGTCTATGGGCGTCTTCTCGTCGATGGACTCCATGCCCTGGTCGTACACGTCCGGCTGCACGGGCGTCTTGTTGTCCGGCGCGTACGCCGCCAGCTGGTGCGGCGAGTCGCGGTAGTGCGCGTCCGGCGGGTAGCCGTCGTCCGAGTCCATCTCGACCTTGTGGGGGTAGTAGTCGTGGTGATGCGTCTGGTGGGTCTGGTGGGTCTGGTGGGTCTGGTGGGGCTGGTGGGGCTGCACGGGCGTCATGGTGGCGAGCACGGCGTGCGCGGGCGCCGGGGAGCGCGGCGAGCCGGGCGAGGCGGGGGGGCTGCGGGAGGCGAGCCCCGGGGGGCCGGGGGGGCCGGGGGGCGCCAGGGGGGGCGGGGGCGACGCGGCGGACATGGCGCCGCGCGGGACCGGGCCGCCGATGCCACTGTACACCACCCCGCTGAACACTCTCACTCCGCCGAAATCAATTTCTGAAATAATTTGTTATGTTCTATATCTAAGTCTTCTTTTAAGTCCTGCTTCACGTGTCCAAGTAAGTCGATACATATATAAATACGCGCTCTCTTTCTTATAGGAGTAGGCAAAGATCCTTCCTCTTGCGGCGACACTGACCTCTAAGTCTGAACAATGTCTACCAGAAGAGTTGCGAATAGGTGACTTACTCGAAACTTACTTCAACATCGTGAAACAGACTATTAATGTATTAATTTTATAGTTTCCTACTTTTCTGTATGTTAGAGTATTGAAAGTGGTACTTATTTGTTAAAATAAAAAAACTTAAACTAAATATATATTAGTAGGTATATTTTGTAAATTACAGCTGTCAGTGCAAATTGTGCTTGTTTGTTTCGTAGTCGACGCGTTGAAGTCTTTTGTTCCTGAATAGTGAATGAAACGTGAAGCGTCGACCATTTACCAGAAAAAGTGTCACGATAAGCGGTAAGTTTACTAATAGTGTCTTCAGTGTATGAAACGATAGGATCGGAAGACGTGCTTGATATGACGACGAGCTCAAACCGCGTGCGGCACCGTCGCCTTTCACTCAGATGAGCGTGGTGTTTGATAACAAGAGGCATGCATACGGGTTTGTCGGAGGGTGACACGGCCACAGCTGATCCGAGTCCAGTTAGAGGAACTCGTATCGTGCTCGGCACCTGATCGCCGAAGCGCCCGAACTCGTTCAGAAGCCGCCCTCCGGCCGCGCGGCGCGAAGCCTCCTCCGACCACCGTACGGTACAAACTGGTAACTATTGTGCCCACGTGGCTGTCAAACAACAACAATGACCACCTAATACGACGAGTTACGCGTGTTGATAACCATTCGTAGATACAATGTTATATACGTTCAATAAGGAAAGGTGTACACTGCCGGATACCGAGTCGGCGTTGATTAAATCGACGCATAAACAGCTCGTGGGTTCGATTATGGGAAGGCATATATAAAGTTCCATTATCTTACTTCGGGAGGCTTCTACTTACATAAAAAGATAAATACTGCCCTCTCGTCGCTGAACCCGGCGGAGGCTGAGGCCGAGCGACGAGGACGGAAACATGGCCGACCCCTACGCTGGACTGAGATAGTTGTCAATTGGACCGAGTTCGCATTTTCATGTTTTTATCCTCTCTCTTTGTCTACTGTGAGTGGAATTTAAAAATTTCTGAAACGCATCTGTATTAAATATTGCAGGTCCGAGGACTGAGTTATATATATATTCTAAATTCATATACATTCAAGAGATAAGGATGATCCATAGAATGAAACAAAAGATACGATATGCTAATGAATTGATATAAACGGAATAGAAGAACTGGTTGGTTCGATTTAATTCTGTAATTATGTTAATTAAGTTATTGGTTAGTACCAATTTAAGTATTCGAATTGACGGAATGTAATTCCAAGACGATGTCCTTGCCATTAGCCGAGGTATCAGTACACGGCTGGTCAGCGCCATCGCCTCGCTGCAGGAGGAAAAATAAAATTACAAAAAGGCTTTGCCGCGGAGCCGCCGCCGCGCGCCTGTGTGCGCTCCTCGCACGCACACCGACACCGACCCGAAGCTCGCCAACGCATCGATACGAGATATGAACCTAACGTAATTCACTCACACCGACATAAATATTGCTCATGCTGCCGCTACAGACCTACCTACATGCTATACATAGAGCGCCTTCGACGTGTACATATGAATATCGAAGCCTTTTATCTCCCGTAGAGATGCGAGAATCCTAATAAACGTTAAGTTCTCGTCGACCGGCTTATTGGAAATACATATCGGTACGATTCCTACAAGTCTCCGATCGTCATTCTCGTTTCGCATCGAACGTCTCCTAATGCGGCCGCATGACCGTCACCGTCGGAATACCGCATGACACTATCATTACACTTCCGAGTAGACAAACGAGCACGTCATTGCACTGACAAGAGAGGTCGGGGGCGGCGCAGGCGTCCCGGAGCGGGCCGTCACGCACGCGCGTCAAACTAGTATCGTGACGTCACGGCCCGCCCGGCCGAAACCAAACCGGCCGGCGGCGACCGACCGGCGCGGCGGCGCGGTGCGGGCGCAGAGCGGCGCTGTGCGGCGCAGTGCCGGCCGGGCGGCCCGCCGACCCCGACGCGCGGCTGTGCCGGGACGCGAGGACGTACCGTGGGCGGCGGCGCGGCGCGGACGCGGCGCGGGCGCGGGCGCGGGGACTGAGCACGCGGCGAGCGGCGCTACGGAGCGCGGGCGCAGGTGCTCTGAGCGCTGCAGCCTCCGCGGCCCGGCGCCGCCGCCCTCTCCCCGCCGCGCCCCGCGCCCCGCCGCGCACTCCCGGCCGCCTGGCCGCCTGGCCGCCTCGCCGCCGAGCCGCCCGGCCGCGAGAGCCTCTCGAGCCGAGCCACGCACCGAAGCGAACGATTTATCTTCCACGCATGCTGACCCTCCTCCCGATGGACGTCGTCCAGACCGGAATACCCCGCCGAATTACATACCGTCAGAAAATATTTACGGTTATGACCCACCGGTTCGATTATCGTAATTGATTTTTGTTTCTGCCCGATATTATCTATATCTATACTAATATTATAAAGAGGAAAGATTTGTATTTTTGTATTTTTGTATTTTTGTATGTTTGTAATGAATAGGCTCCGAAACTACTGGACCGATTTCAAAAATTCTTTCACCTCTGGAAAGCTACATTATCCCCGAGTAACATAGGCTATATAATATCACGCTAGGTCTTATAGTTGCGGAGCAGTAATCGAAAATGTTTCAAAAACGGGGGAAAAGTATCGTTTCTGAGGCCTTCCGTGGCGTGCGCTGAGCATATAGTTAAAGTTATACAAAAATGCTTTATGGGTGAATTGTTCATCTTAACATTATCTTTAAAAAAGTCCGCGAGAGCATATGTCTATCTTTTATAGTTTACCCATAACAATCGTAAAACTATGAAAATCTTAAGTCCCCCCGTGCGAAGCCGGGACGGGCCGCTAGTTTAGAAATAAAGGAGATGGATAATGGGAAAGGATATTTACTCTTTAAAAGTTCGTACGCCCTGAAGTGGTTTTCTTTTGTTCCTCATCGCGTCCGGTGGACGCCGCTCGTGTGGCGGCGCCGGCGCGGGGACGAGGCGGCGAGGCGGCGGCGCGGCGCTCCGGTTGCATCGCCGGGCCGGCGCGGCGCGGTCTCGCAGCAGCCGTTACAAAACTGCGACCTGCGTCAGATGGAATTACCCAACTTTACGCAACTTCCCTTATCGGACTTTCGAGCGACAAGATACTGGTCGAAGTTGCGTGTTTCACGTATAATCGTCATTGGTAATAATAAAAGCAACGTGTCGCGGCATTCAACGGACTCTCTTAAACAAATCTGGTCAGTTGTGGGTAATTGTTTATTTTTTAAATTTCGTAAAATAAGTAATTGTTGGATTCAGTTAAAAAATAAAATTATCTATACTTATCCGTATTTTTATTTCCATAAAATGCGTAAGTATGTAAATATAATCTTTCCATTTTATTCCTAAATACATTATATTCCTAAATACATTACGTAATTAAAGATACGGTTTAAGCATATAAATGTCCACATCTTTATTTATACAACATTAACCTAGGATTCGATGACTGAAGTCGTTTTTGTACCGACATGCGCCAGTCAAGAGAACTCGACTGAGAAGCTAGAAATTGCTATTTCAAATCCCACTAGAAGCATATTTATGTCAGTGTGATGAGCATTTGCATTTCTACCCGAGTCTTGGATGCAATAACGCGCACGATCACAAATAATTTACCCAAGTTACATTACGAAAACCATTTCGTGGGGGTAGGTAAGAACGCAATGAACAAATTATCTTTATAAATAAAGGGACATTTTTATCGATTCTTCTAATTCACATCGGCATCGAACTTACACTGATAAATTGATCCTCATAATAATATAGTAGGTACTTGGTCATCATAATACTCGTGCTAAAATATTATGTAAGGTTAATATAATAAATAGGTAGATAATTAATTACCTTGATTTAGGTAACGGCGTCCATCTCGTTCTTGGCTGGTTCAACCAACTACAGCGAAGGATTTTATGTGTAGTTACGTGGATACTTTACAGTTTACATAATAGGTAGACCTTTCTATGTTTATAAATTTACGTTTAATACTTCTTTTCTACCAGTCCTTATTTTGAAACGAGAAAAAATTGTTTTACTTTAATTTCTCCCAAATTATTTTATATGAACATAGTAATGTTTTTATTTTTAATAAAAAACAATTACATTTTAAATTAATTATATGCAGATACCTATATTTTAATTACATTATCACTTTTATTTTCTATTTTAGTAATGACACACTGATATAAAATCCAATTGAACTCAAATTTGACAAAGATAGGTACCTAATTAGATCAGTTTAGTGACAAAGTAGGTTATATGATAGCAGTTCACCGCCGTGTTAATCTGATGATAACTGCAACCCCATACTTATAGGAGATAGTAGGACGGAATGACATGGAATTCGCCTTTGAGTTTAGTTTGTTTTAAATATTCCAAAATAATCCCTTCCCTAATATTCCTTTTGGAGCTCGTGTTAATAATTCTAAAAATCATCAAGTCACGAGCAGGTACTAACGACAATCTGTTTACGGAGCCGGAACTTTTTTGTCTGTAACTAGGGAGGACTGAGGAGTCTGTATCTAACTAACCTATCGTGTTTGTTTGACATTTACGAATTAGTAAACCTCTGCACTAATTACCAATCGACGTAAGAATCCCAATCGGAAACTGGAACGCCGTCGATGCGAAGACGTGGCACAAGCTCGCGGATACTTATTTAACTTCCAAGAATTGTTTAAATGAGCGGTGAAAGCCTCACAAAACAGGTGTGCAACACATTATGGGTATGGGTAGATGTGGTACCATTTTACGAAACGCTTTAATTTTAAATTATGTCTGCCATAACGTAATACCACAGTGTAAGCGATTACCAGTGCCTCAATATCTTAGGGACATGTCACATAGCGAGATTTCATAACGATGAAGTCGAGCATTTTTGTACTCCCGACTATATCGATGTGGTAATCTGCTAGTCTGTCTTTGTATCAATGCGACTGAGTCGATGCAGATGCGATGCAGAATTGTCGTAACGAATAACCCGATTTTGACGGCGATTGAATCGATGAAGTCGCGCGATTGCATAGCATCAAAAAAGGCACCGGTGTGGCGTGTCTCTTAGTGCCAGAATCAACAACGCACGCACACATAGGTACCTACTAACCAATCGGTGATATTCGACGCGATGCACTGCTGTGCCACCGGACACTACGACTCGCTGAGGAAGATTGTTGGGGTATTAATTTGTGGATCAGTTTACTGGATATAATTTACGCTATGGTAATAAATATTACGCAGTCGTAAGTACACATCATTCAACAATTCAACAATCAATAATATAAAATATATAACCACAATTATACCCATCTGCCCAGCACTCAACCTATAGTCCCTTGATATTTAGACCATAAAAAAACAAAGTCCTTCGAAATCTAAAAATTTTGACTCAAGATGATCATAACATGGAAATACATTCACAACTTACTAGCGGGGAACTTTGTGTATAAATATTGAAATATCGCGCAGGATTCGTATTTTGTTTCTGATAAAAAAGGATCTAAGTGGGTACCTATGTCAATTCTAAAGTGTGAACTATATACCTATAGGTACCTAGTTAGGTATTTTCTAACATCCACACATTCCCAAATCGTAACATTCCTACTTATAGATATATATTATATGTAGACAAGCCGTTTCACGTGATTGCATCCGAGTGAAAGTTTTAAAAATAAATTAACAAATATTAATTTGTTAAAAGCTCCGATGCTTTATGATCAAAAGGATTTCTAGAGATAATTGCGCCCCAGGGCGGGAAGTGGGTATTATGATATGTTAATAAAAATAAACTTAGTACCTGTTACTAGGTGTATTTTAATCATTATTTCAGCGACATCGACTTATTCCCACTCTAAAATTACATATGTATATTGTGATTTACGATGCCCCAAAAACACTCGCAAAGGCATATTTTTTAACTTTACTGTAGCCATAAATTTAATCAAATGTTTTATACCTACCTAATGTAATCTTATTTAAGGCCATAAAATACGTTGCGTTTTTTTTTATTCTCGAAAATCTCAAAGCGACTAAAGATGTTAAGCTCTTTTAATATTTAACTTTGATCTAGAGCTGTAGACCCATTTTTAAGTAGGTATACCTAAATCTAATGCATTTATAAAAGTGAATTGGGGTAATACCTACTTATTAAATACTTTACTTATCTAAAGGAAAAACATAAACAAAATAAATAATGTACTTATCTTTATTAATATAAATTGATTAAGATAAATTGGTCAGTCATTATGAAAAGTGAAGTGAATAGTTATTAACTAAAAGAATAACAGGTATAGTAGGTACGTGTCAAATATTAGTACCTACCTAAATATAAGGATGGAAGAAAAAAAATAGTGCTCCTGATAAACACAGGATTTCTTGTTTAGAAAAAGGTTATGAATGGGAATGAATCAACTATAACGGATTTAACTTGCGAATTTTATTTTATTTGCTGACGTTTCAAAAACAATACAGTTCCCTATTTCGTAGTAGGTACCTACGACTGAGCTGACGATAGTCTAACGCTAAACGTTTAAAACTTACCCAACGAGCGTATACCGACACAGGGTAGGTACCTATTTAATGGCAATCAAAGAAGCAGCAGTTTGTTGGAAGTTTAAGATAATTATCTCTGCCTTAATTCTCAACCCTCCGACAATTTTAGCGTTGATGAAATAAGGGCCAAGTAGACAGTCCAACACACGCGGCACGAGTAGGTAACGCGTAAGGTTTTAAAATCGCACGCATGGGCGTAGTGAGCTAAAAGTAACCAGTAGGTTTTAGGTTTTGATTCCCTTGCTAGTGTCGAATTACCTTAGATACCTATATTCTTAGTTTGTCTACGTATCTAGATATGTAGGTAGATACATATAATATATAAATTGTGGCTTTGCTTTTTAATAAGTACTTACCTACCTATAGAGGATAAACAAAAATTTTATGCAAAAAAAGGTAGGTTTATCTAATAGGTACGGAAGGTAAGTAAAGTAACCTACACTCTGCTCGTAACTCGACACGCTCTTGGCTGATTATCTATACTAATATTATAAACAGGAACGGTTTGTTTGTTTGGATTGAATAGGCTCCAGAACGGTTGGACCGATTTCAAAAATTCTTTCACTGTTGGGAAGCTATAAGCTTCTTTCACTGTTGGGAAGCTTACTATTCCCGAGTGACATAGGCTATAAAAAAAGATGATCCGTGCGAAACCGGGGCGGACAGCTAGTTTTATATAATTTAGTAAGTAAGTACTTACCTAATGTTTTTTGTGAAACCGAATATTATGTAGGTACTTACTTAAACGAACCAATACTTTGGTATGCCAATCCTTTAAAAAAGTTATTAAGTAGGTACTTACATATTTTAAAACTTAAGGCTAGGTACCTGCCTGTTTGTGCTGTGCATCTCCTAAAATCTCCTTAGGACTTCTGCAAATGTTTTTGTTAATATTTTGTCATAGCTGGACGGTAATAAGCAACCAGTACCTATGGCTTTGCCACGCGCGACAGTCGCGACACTAATTTTAAATTGCAGACCATAGACGAATTAAACGAAAAGTCGAAAACGAAGGAGTTTAGATTTTAGTATTTTTAGCTACAAATAATTACGAATTACGAATTTGAAATAAAAATGTCAATCAAGTAATCAAGGCAAGTAATTCGACAGATTACACAACCTAAATACAGATTCCGATTAGTATAAAATATTCTTTCGGACACAAAATGGTTTTGTTTTTGTCACTGCTATTTATTATGAACCAGTTCATAATAGACAGGTATTTATCTATTTAAAAAAATAATAATTTTACAAGTTACTTAATAAATAATGATGGATAACATTTAATTTAGGTTCATAGAAATTGCTGTTCACACGTCTGAGTAATATTTGTAGTATAGCAACTCTTTGACATTTAACTGACACATGTCGTCGTGGAACAAGAGGGGATACGTTCTCTTTTCGAAAAACCGTCGATTGTACGGTTGCTCGTAGTTATTTAATTACTTTTATTTCTTTTTCTTCGGTTGTTTGGTGTTTTCGTTTTAATTGTCCATCGTCGATACAACTCTGTTTCACGTAAGTCATACATAACCCATTTATTTTGTTCTATTCTAAAACAGGCGGTAACTTGATAACTATATATAACCTCTAAGAAGTAATTTTCTTCGAGTTTCGTTTCCAACGTATTGTTAAAGAATATGTGAGATATGTTTTTAATTTGCATCAGTTAAAAAGTCATTTTCAGACTTCTTTTGACACTGTTTTGTTTTTTATTTACAGAAAATGTCTGCCTTAATTCACGAGAAAATATGGTTGGACAAAACTATTTATCATGATGCTGAAAGAAACTATTATGAGTCCTTGTCAAAGGTCAGTACGTATTGGAGTTCTTATGGTTTTCAATCAGTTGCAGTTATTTATCGTATGCCTTGTCTAACTAGAATTTAAATTTTTGTTTATATATATCCATTTACTTTTTGAAATTTCAATATTTTGTTATTTATTTAAAAATATAATGTTGTAGGTGCGAGTTCCACTTGCAACAACTCAGTCATCTTTGGCTAATGAAGTGGCAAAGGCAAGACAACATATTAAAAACTCCTTAGAATGTGTGAGTAAATAATTATATATCCTCAATTCACACATTTTGTTTATTGTGGCATATTGTTTAGAATTAATGTTTATAATGAGCAAGCTAAAATGCATCATTGTATGCACACAATACTCTTACATCGCATTAAATTCTCGACAAAAAAAAATCATATTAGTGAAGCCTTACTAATAAATAATTGTTATTACAGATGGACAGTGTTGCTACTTTGGCTGGAGTCCCCAACACAGAACTGAGCAATAAAGTAAGCAGTCTGGAGAAGGAGAACTCGCTGCTCAAGAAGACTATGGATGATTTGCGTAAACTCGTCATCAGCTTGCAGACTAGAGTTGAAGTCCTGGAAAGCACTGGCTCTAGTGCCTCTACAAAACCTGATGCACCTAAGGTATGAGTTAAAATCTTTTTTAATTCAAAACTAGCTGTGCCCTGTGCTTTCATCTGCATGAAACTCTTTATTTTTTTTCTGTATGTATTCTACAAAGTAATAATTAACAAACTTAAATAATCAGAAAGAAGTGTTTTCGTAAAAATTATACAAGTATATGCATATTTTTAATAATTATAATTTTTTTGAATTTATAGCATTAGTTGTATTATTGACATGTACATAGAGTGATTGTTTAATTTAGTTAATGAGGTTAATACCATTATTTCTCAGGCAGCCGCCCCTGCTGCAGCAAAGGCTGAGGACTCCGATGATGGTGTAGACCTCTTTGGATCAGATGATGAAGAAGAAAGTGCTGAGGCAGCTAGAGTGAGAGAGGAGCGATTGGCGGCATATAATGCTAAGAAATCTAAAAGTGAGCAATTGCATTCATAATAAATACTACAACATGCAGATTTTTTGTTGTGTAGTAACTTTTTAAGTAATATTAATTTGCCCATTCTTGCTACTGGGCACAGACTGCTGTAGAGGATCAGATCTAACCCACTTCTTAAATATTGCTGTTGTCCTTATGTATCACTTTGTTTACAGAACCAGTTCTTATTGCGAAGTCAAACATCATTCTGGATGTGAAACCATGGGATGATGAGACTGACATGGCTGCGTTGGAGCAGGCAGTGAGAGCAATAAACACAGATGGTCTACTCTGGGGTGCTGCCAAATTGGTTCCTCTGGCATATGGTATCCACAAACTGCAGATATCTTGTGTTGTAGAAGATGACAAAGTTTCTGTGGACTGGCTCACTGAAGAAATTGAGAAAAATGAAGACTTTGTAAGTAACTTTATTTAGCAAATTTAAAGCTTAAAATATTGTTAGACTACCATTAACTCATTGTGCTGTGAAGTCCTCAGGATTGCATTAATGGCTGGCAGCACTCTAACTAGTTGTTGTTTTCAGTTTATTGAGTAAAAAAAAAGTACAATACCTGTAAATACCCGTAATTAATAACCCAATTAAACGATATAGTACTTTACATGCAATGAAACGTTAATGGGTGAAATACTAAAGTATTTTTTTATTTTTCAGGTGCAAAGTGTCGACATTGCAGCTTTTAACAAGGTCTAACGTAAAATTTGATAAATAAAAATTACTTTCATTTTATTTTATGCTTTTCACTTATTCACTTTATCAAATTGTTAAGTATTACAACCCACTAAACTAGGTGACTTTGATTATTCAAAGAATACTAATTCAAAGATCCAAAATATATGATTGTCCAAATCGAATGCAAATACCTACCTAGACATCATTCTTCACTTGTGTACCAAACCTATTCTTAAAACGGGAAAGGTCCCTATTGTAGTGAATTTTCTTTTTTAAAAGCCAGTCTGTAAATCGAGTTATCATTATATTTTATAGAATAGTAAATTATATCGATTGACGAACTTGTTTTCCTAATACAAAAAGGCAGATTCCCATGACGATATTGGGGATCTTTAAGGTTTATAATAGTATCTTTTTTTTAGAAATCCCTGGGGATTGCGGCATTTATTTAGTTTTTCGGGAGACTAGGTCTACCAGGATCTGATGACAAAAGGACAAAAAAAATGACGCTTGCAATACTGGGAAAATTGGAAAAAACTTTTTATAGGTCTACCAGGATCTGAGGGAAAAAAGAAGTTTAAAAGTTACTTAAAAGATTTAGTTATTGCTAGCGTCGATTTTTTTTAACCCCCGACGTAAAAACGACGGGGTGTTATTTTCCCTTTTTGCCATCAAATCCTGGTAGACCTATAACATTATGGGCTTAGCTCAGTTCGATAAAGTATGTTCTGACTGGCAACACTGTAATACATGTCACAGTAACTATACTAGAACCAACTAGAACACGTGTGACAATTTTGACAACCTGTCAATACTAGGGATGCAACATCGTTCATAAAAAACATCGATACTGAAACATCGATGTTTTTTAAAGTCCAACATCGATGTTAAAAACATCGACGTTTAAGAACGATACATCGATGTTTTTTCGATGTTTTCTTTAATTACAGAGAAAAGGATTTTCCTTATAAAAAATATTGATAATCAATTTAGATTCATTTTGGTAATCATAATTACTGACAATGTCAAACAATTAGTTACTTTAAATGATAAATCTATAACGTATTATGATATGAAAAGTAGTAGAACGACAAATTAAACAAATATCAGAAAGTCAAAGATAATCAATTTTATTATTAAAGTTATTTACTATTATGTTGAATTCTGTAATGATAAATTAGAGTTATTTACTATTTTTTCTCATTACAGAATTCAAAAATAATAATTTCAATAATCTACTGCCGAGCATCCGGTTTCTTTCTTGGGTAATTATAGCTCCAGCTTCAGAAAATAACCTTTCACTAGGGACAGAAGTTTTGTAGTTGCGACTATTGGCAAATGTTTCATAGCCAGTTTATATAAATATGGAAATACAGTTTTCATATCGTCTCAGGATCACGTATCACACCACACGCGCGACACACACACACGCAATGATAGTTACGTACAATACAAAGAGAAGGCGCTGCAATCAAACATCGTTCATAAAACATCGTTGTTAATGAACGATGTATCGATGTTTTCTTGTAGTTCAACATCGATGTTTTAACATCGATGTTTATGAACGATACATCGATGTTTTAAAACATCGATGTATCGTTTGCATCCCTAGTCAATACTCAATGTTGGTTAGTGAGTTAGTGACGGAGTGTATACAATTTGTTCTTTCTGAAAATAATATAATTTACTTTAATTTTCTTATTTGCTTCTATTAGTTTACTTACCTTAAGTATACAATAATCTTTGTAATATACGTATAAGTAAACAGTAACATTACGATGACAAATTGTAAAAAGTGTGAGGCTCCTGGATTAGTAATTCTAAGACTCAAGGATCATTATTGTGAAAATTGTTTTATAACCAACATCAATCATAAATTTAGAGCATGTATTGGCAAAAATAGAGCAATATCACCTAACGAAAATGTTCTAATTTGTTTGTCTGGTGGCATAAGCTCTTTAGTTTTATTGGATATGATTCACAATAGTATCTCATTGGGAAATCATAAGAAATTGAGGATAACGCCTTATTTTATGCATATAATTGGTAGGTATAATTCCATTTCCAAGATGTTTAGAATTGTGTTTGTTTTATTTTTATCTTCCTTTTATTTATTGTGTTGTATTTTTAGATAGCAGTTGCTCTAAAAATCTGGAAGAAATAGCACCTGCCTTGATTAGTCAATGTAAACACTATGGCTTTGACATACATATTGTACATATGTCTGATTATATGCAAAAAGAATACAAACTGACTGAGGCTGGAAGCAATCCACCTAATACAAATGAACCAGATCTACAAGCAATGAAAAATGGCATATCACATACAGTTTGGAATGATCTAAGTTTGAAAATAAGAAGACACTTGTTTATTAGGGTTGCTAAACAATTGCATTGTAAATATGTGTTCACTGCAGACACTACTGCCACATTAGCTAGCAGCCTGTTATCAAATCTTACAATTGGCAGAGGAGCACAAGTCCAAGACGATGTAGTAAGTTTTGTAGTGCCATTATTGATAACTTTAAAAATTCAGCATTTTATAAATAGCAATATATATTTTATTTAATAAAATCCCGCATTAAATTGTTTGTTGCAGAGCTTTTGTGATGCTCGGAATGAAGTTAAAATTATGCGACCGATGAAGGATATCAGTAAAGAAGAATTAGAATACTACATTAAAATCAGAAACATTAATGTGTTATCTCACAAGAAAAAACAAGTAAATAGTATTCAGTCTGTAATTGAAACATTTATCACTGAATTGCAAGATAGTTTTCCAGGAACTATTTCAACTATTTGCAAAACAGCTGATAAAATAGGAGTTCATAGTGAAACTGATTTAAGAAAGAAGTGTATTGTGTGTGAGGTATGTATGCTGAAGGATGGTCACCAAGCACCGTGAAAAACGTATGATGCTGAAGGTTACTGTGCGAGCGTGAGGGCACTATTACAAAGCATGCGACGGAAACAAATAGAAAAAGGGCAACATCAGATTTTCACTGTGCTCGCTGACTGTCCTTGGTTATCTAACTATGCAGTTTACTAATCTACTTAAAAAGCCCAAAGTGATTTATTTACCCTACAATAATTATGTAGGTAGTTAGATATAAGTACTTTGAAATGTGTAAACATGCCTTGATTTATATTCATTTGTTTCAGAGTACACTTAGCTCCAAAAATACAAAGTTATCAGCCCTTGATGCAACTAATTTTTCAAGAACAATCTCATATGGAAAACTAAGAGAAGAGTCCGGAAGTATTTCTAAGGATGGAATCCACGATAATGAACTTGTAGAACAATCTATGTTTCCGTACATTCATGAACACCTTTGTTATAGTTGTAGCCGAAATTACGCAGAAATTAATAATTCAAAGAAGTTGCCCAGTCATGTACAAGACCTGTTAAAAATAAATTAAATCTTTGTGAGCATAATAAAAAATAATTATTCAAATGTGGTCTAATCAATGCTTCACTCTTTTAAAACACAGTATCGACTAATCTTCGTAAAAAATCCTATAAAAATGATTACGTAAATAGTTGGTGCATCCCTTCGACCCAGATTACGTATAAATTCGATAATAATCGCTATTGAGATACATATTATTATTAATTTATTTCGAGGGTAAGGTCCAGACCGAAACTGCGGTCCGGCGGGTCTTTATTAAATGTACTTAATTGATCAAATGCTGCCGTACCAGGTGGTAAATTTATCCCAAACTTGATGGAGAGTTTGGGATAAAATAAATGTACCACCTGGTACATTTATTATTCTTGATTTTAAGTAGTTCGGTCTTCGGTTAAGTAGTTATGTCGTTCGTTAAACAAACTTTGAAACGAGCATAAACCAATTCTAGTACAGTCGAGTGAAAAAAATATTTGAAGGATCTTAGAAAATGAGATGCAGTGTTTTATTCAATACACATAACACAACCAATTCATAATGTGCGCGTACTTACTAGTGCTTAGGTACATGAGGATTAAATATATGTATCAGTATCAGTATATGGTTAACAGCAGAAAAGCACGAATATATTCGTACCTTCACGTAAAAGTTTTTTGGGCGTTTCCCGTTATTTGACCACCTTGGCTGTTACTAGAATTTGTATCCACTATGCTTAAAATTTCGTAAAAACCTAATCCCGATTACGAAGCTGCGTGATATGGGTTCTAAACCCCGCCGCGCAACACGTGAGAGCAAATGCCGAGTTTGCTACTGCGTCATAGGTTTTAAATACTGCGACTCGAACACGGCTCGTGACAGCCAATGCGAGTGTGAGCGTATGCGGCGGGGTTAATGCAGGTGTTCGCGTGCAGAACATGACCAGACTCTGCTGTTATCTATAGATGTTTTATCCAGGGGAGACCCCATGTCTCCCCTGGATAAAGCATAGGTACTGTTTTTACAGCAGTTGGATTATATTCGTTTCCATTATAATAAAATCCAACATGCGTGGATTTCAAACAGATTTTAGGTTGGTACAAAGTAAATAATAAGTTTACAGTGTCCATTTCCGCAAAACAAGGCACAATAATACAATAAGTCGAAAAAATTTCCAGGCAAAAGTTAGTATTGTTTATTAAGAAAATTTTGATGCAACAACTTGAAGTTATCACAATAAAAAATAAATAATAATGAGGCTCACCTTTAAATTGAAGATAGACTTTATTCTATATGTATATAAGGACAGCTAACGTAACTTACTAAGAACATAGGTACTAATAGAAACAAGATTTTAATCCGACATTGTCTAATAATTAGAAGTTACTGGTCTTCATTATGAAACATGTAATAAAAAGAAAACGATTAATTATTTTAAAATTTTGTATTTATATCACACATATCTACATTACTTTTATTACATAAATACAAAATTTTAAATATTAATTAACGAAAAGCTGCTAACCAGTTAAACCAGTACTTGCAAAACTGTATGCAGTAGATGTTAATTATTAATATTATATATCATACAAGTAATTACAGTATTGATACCATAGGTTAATAAATGCAAAATTTCAAGTGCAATTAAACTCTGAACTATTTTTGTCTGTTCAATATATTGAATTTCATGTAAAAATGATTTTATATTAACTTCAAACAATTTAAAACCCACCACTATATACCACAAAGTAACAGTTTATAAATAAGCAGCTTTAGTACATGTTCACTTTCATGGACTCGTTTTAGTAGTTTTTACCACAGAGATAAAACACTTTTAAAATAAACAATAAACCAGATTTACTAATATTAATCACTAAATTATATTGTCTTTCCAAACTATATTTCCATTTTCAATCATCGGTATTAAATGAGTTGATGTAGCTTGGAGTCAGCGCTCCTCACGACGTGTCGATCTTAGTGAGTGTAGTCTGTCATCGAGCTTGGCTTGCTAGTTGAGTGTCTCTTTTGGAATCTTGTACAAGTATATATTAAATACATAGCGTATAAAGTGTTACTAAATATTTGTAACAGTTTATTCTGCAGCATTTATTGGTCCTTGCAATGCATTAGGAGTTGGAGAATTGGAGGACACCATACGACCTTGTTCCTTAACAATGGGATCTGTAAGAAAATAATATAATCTGGTTAGCATAAATACTAATCGACAAAACTAAATTTAATAGAGTAAAACACATAATTGGATATTGGCTTGATACAAGACACGGAGCGCTCACAAAACCAAATCTTAGTTCAACTTTTCATCCAAAGGATAGTGTAACTCGTGAAGCAGTAGGAAAATACTATATAAATCCAAAGATATGCAATTAACGTCAAGAATGTAGCAAATAGCTAAAATTAGTAGGAATTCGTCACACAGCAAAATTAACTTCTATCTTTCAACAAACAGCAGTTTGTCCTACATTGTTGCTGGGTATGACTCAGGTGAACACATGAATCTCCCGATGCTAATACAGTTGTCAGGTTGGAAGTTACAAAAAAAAAAGTCATTAAATATAAGGAAGATATTCGAGGTCTGGTTGCGAGAGGTTTTGGAGTGATGGCCATCACTTAACCATAATATGTAAAGGATCTGCTCTTCGCAAACTGCTCATTGAGCATGTCTGCTTGTACATCTGTTTTCTAGTTCTGTTCTCAAGCGTTGCTTAGGATGGGACCAGACATAATCAAGTAGTGTTATTTATTTGAACTGATTTTAAATATAATTAGTAATTACGGCCGCGTGATGAAACTTTAATACAACATTTCATCCCCCCATTTTAACCCCTTACAACCCATTTTACGCAATTAAAAGTAGCCTATGTCCTTTCTCAGGCACAGACAAAGTTACTTTCTCATTTATAATATTGGGTAGGTAGGTAGGTATATATTAACCTTGGACCCAAACATTTCACACATCTCTAAATCATTGTTTATTACATTTTAAGATATAGATAGGGGATTATTAATTGGCTGCTTTGTAATTATTTTTGACCTTTAAGATTATTGTTTGAACTACTGTTGCATACATTATTGTTGCAAATAACATTTTATTATAAATTTACTTAAAACCAACATAACTTACAGAAGTAAGGATGATCCATTGCCTCACGAGCAGTGTAACGCTCGTAGTGATCATAGCGCAGCAGACGGTCGAGGAAGTCTAGGGCTTCAGGGGACACCAGATGCTGGTTTTCAGAGTGCACAAACCGTTCCCACCTCTTACGGGAATGCCTGTAAAAAAAAAAACATAATTACTTGATATTTTTAAGATCTTTAGGCACATAACAATAATATTTAGTTAAATTATCTACCTTCCAAGTATATCATTAAATCGGGGATCCAGTTCTATATGATATTTATCCAAATATTCAAATAGTTCTTCTGTGCCCAGCACTTTAGCAATACGAACCAATTGATCGTAATTGTCGTGACCATGAAAGAATGGTTCCTTGCGGAAAATCATGGATGCCAACATGCATCCCAGTGACCACATGTCCAGTGAGTAGTCATACATTTGATAATCCACCAAGAGCTCAGGACCCTGAAATAATCAACATCTCTTTTAAAATATACCAATAGGAAAAATTCATATAAAAAAATTGCTCTGTAAAAAACATTATTTTTCCATGTGATGAATAAAGGCAAGAAATAAATAGATCAATGGCAGCAACAGACTCGATCAAGCTATCAAACCATCCTCATTTAAATGTAGTCTGTATTCTCAGATATTTTAAATTAGCTATACATTTTTGATTAGATATCTCACTTTGAATCAGTTTTTATGTAGATATAGATTTCAGGTTTCCAAGAAGCCATTAAAATCCATAATTTGATTAATATCTATTTGACTCACCTTGAAGTATCTAGATGCCACACGGACATTATACTCTTGTCCTGGGTGGTAGAACTCGGCTAAGCCCCAGTCAATGAGACGCAACTTTCTGTTATCATGATCAATCATCACATTATGGGGTTTCACATCTCTGTGCATGATGCCCATACTGTGGCAGTAATCTAATGCCTTCAGTAGTTCATACAAGTAATATCTGGAAAATTTTAAACTCATTAATGATACTGTGAGAATAAGCAATTTTACTTATTACCATGAAATAAATTGTAAGTACTTATTAACAGAAAAAGTACAATTATTGAAACAGTACAACATTATTTGTCAGTCTGTTCACTACGAATAAATAAATAATATTACCTTATATCATAATCCGACAATGTTTGATACAATTGTTTAAAATCAGTGTTGTTCACATGTTCAAAAATGAGGGCTGGGGTGCGGGACACAGGATCTTTGACCACTGCTTGTAAAGTTATAATATTTGTGCCACCTCTTAAATTTTCTAATATTTTAATTTCCCTTTTTATCTTCTTCTTTTTAACAGGCTAAAAAGTACATTTACCACATTTTATAAAAAAAACACATTTCTAATAAGAGAACATAATTACCCTTACAAAGAAATAATTGATATAACAATATTGTTAGGTATTTGACTACTATTTCGCCAAACTGAAACATGTAGACTAAAAGGGTTTGTTAAGATTAAACTTTAATATTTATGTGGCCCTGAATGAATAATAACAATAGTACTTGCCTTCAATATTTTTACTACACACTTCTCGTTATTTGTGATATTTATTGCTTCGAACACTTCACTGTATTTGCCGCGACCAAGCTTCCGAACCAGCTGGTAGTCATCCTGATTGCCCCAGTCCACTACGTAGCTCTCGTAATCCCAGTACTCTCTAGGTTTCTGTGAGTTGACATCGGCGTATACCCGCGCTCTACTAGGTACGGCCATCGTACTATACCTCTGCCAACCTAAGGTTTTGTCGACGATAGTCTTTCCGGAAATTGCATATGTCTTGAGTAATGACACTGTAAATAGAAATATTTACCACGTCACTTTTGCATGATCACATATTACCACTTTAAGATTTCAATTGATATACTGATTCGATTTGTCACTTTATAAGCCACGGAGTATTGTGATGTATAACCTAAAAACGACATCCAGCTCGATACGAATATGAACTAAAACCACTAAGTGGTTCGTCGTTACAACTTTCTCAACACGATCACCTAATGAAGTCCATCGCACAGAATAATACTATTAGATAAATTTGATCAGACATGAAATATTTGAAAGTGTCTTTGGGGAGAAAAAACGCACGCCATTACTCGTCAAATGATCGGATGGTTCATTGAAGTAAATGTTCATACCTAAAACATTACTGTAGCCAATCCTATCTCAAACGATAACAAGTTACAGGAGACATGAAATATCTTGAAAACTAACAATTAACGATAAGTCAAAGCTACAAAATACACTTTTATCACAATTGAACCGGCTCAAATCCAGTAAAATTCAAGATGGACGCCCATCTACCTATGCTATAACCTCCCGCCACTCAGCACCATTTTGTGACTGACTAGTGTCTCGCCTCGCCTGAACTCGATACAATTTGTCAATGAAATCGATTACTATCGATACTTAGAATCGGTAATATAAAATGTTATAGAATGTTATGGCGTAAAACACTCAGTAGTAATTTGATTATTTGTATAAAAATACAAGAAAGTAAAATATTTAATAAAAAATATATTTACGTATAAATATTTATACCGAAAACATTTGCTTCTACTAAAATAATGCAAAAATTAATTGTTTTCTTGGGCGATAAAATAGTCACGAAATTAAACTTTCGTTTCAATAATAATATTTTATAATAGTAAGGAACAAGGAACTAGGTAACGGTCGAATCATTCCGTATGATGATTTAGGAATCGATTGAACATTTTATAATCTGTACTAAATCGATACTTCGAATAACATTGAATTCGAGCGATTATACGTTCAGAAATTTAGCAAAAATGGTTGTCAATTAGAAAGCATACCACCATCGAAAATTACATGTCAGTATTTCTGTTTTCTATGTTGGTAGTGGAGAATATATGCAGTAGGTATTTCACAAAGGTGGAGTAGATACGTTTCGTTTCGGTGGTAGGTAGCTAATTAGGAATCCCAACTCTAAAAGTTGAGAAGATGCATTGTTAATCTTCAATATAAATTAAAAATAGTATGTCTTTTTAGAAAAATAATAAAGACAAATGTCTAATTAATGTGTATTAGACACATTAGACATTTGTCCGGTTAGGCCGCCTTTACAACTGTAAGTTACTTACGGTTGCATTTACACTTGCAAGAACTTACAGCAAGTCACTCACAACAAGTGTTTACACTTGAAATGAAATAAAAAAATAAATTAAAAATTTAACAAACCCCCGACATAAAAACTAAAAGGCCCTCTAAAAAGTATAGCAATAATAAAATTTTAATATTAGTTACCTAAGTATTAATATTTCTACAAAGAAAACGTCATGTCGGAGGGACCGCTTTTCATTTAGGTGTACTTACTTACCTAATATTTACAATCTACCTAAACCTACGGTCCCCCCGACATGACGTTTTCTTTGTAGAAATATTAATACTTAGGTAACTAATATTAAAATTTTATTATTGCTATACTTTTTAGAGGGCCTTTTAGTTTTTATGTCGGGGGTTTGTTAAATTTTTAATTTATTTTTTTATTTCATACTTTTTGTTAGTAGGTACGTAGGTACCTACTACATATTATTATTTTTAACTAATTTCCATTTCACATGGAATTTCGTAATGTACATATGTTATCCTCTTACATTTGATACCCCACTCGGGTAATAGGTATTTGTCGACATTGGGCTTACCATTTACACTATTACTCCCCATAATTTTTGAACTACTTAACCGATTTTCATTATGATTTCAATTTTGTAATGTACACGCGATCCTCTTTCATTTAATATCCCGCTCGGGTATATTTGTAGACATTTGGTTTTCCATCCCGACTTTCACTCCCAATATTTTTAGAACGACTCAACCGATTTTCATTATGATTTCAATTTTGTAATATACTCGTCACCCTCTTTCATTGGATACCCCACTCGAGTATATTTGTAGACATTTATTTTTACATCCCCCTCTTTAACCCCCCCTAATTATTAAACTACTGAGCCGATTTTTATAAAACATAGCTAAGAACACTCCCGACATATACACCTTTCAAACAAAAAAAACAGAATCAAAATCGGTTCATGCGTTTGGGAGCTATGATGCCACAGACAGACACACACACACAGACAGACAGACAGACAGACAGACAGACACGTCAAACTTATAACACCCCGTCGTTTTTGCGTCGGGGGTTAAAAATATCGTAAATGCTTTCGTAAAGTGACTTACGTAAGTAAAGCTTACAGGTGCAAAGGCGGCCTAAGAACGCTCGTTTGCCGCACTTGGTGGTTAGATAGGACGGACTAATAATATGCAGGAGTTTATAATTAACTAGAGGCCCGCGCCGGCTTCGCACGGATCCCTACATTTAAAAAAAAAAATAACACCTAGCCTATGTCACTCGGGAATAATTTAGCTTCCCAACGGTGAAAGATTTTTTCAAATCGGTCCAGCCGTTTGAGAGCCTATTCAATCTAAACATACAAACAAACCTTTCTTCTTTATTATATTAGGTAGTATAGAAAAAAAATAAAAAGAAATAAAAAATATATAGTTTTTAATAAAACTAAAAAAAATAAAAAATAATATAAGCTTTGACAAACATTAAAAAATAATAAAATGCTTATATATACTCCAAATAAATAGGTACCTAATAATTTTTGCCTAAAATTCTACGTGGGGGTCCATACGGCTTTTCATTTTACACCATTAAAGAGTAACAAACATGAAATCAACTTAATTAAACTAGTATTTTTATGTTCTTAAGTGAGTAACTGTTAACTTAACTTTTTTGTAATGTTATATATTATTTTTACTCTTTACGCGAGAAATGTGATTTTTCACACTATCACACTCACCTACTTACTATACTTCCATCGATTACCACACGAATAAAAGTAGTTGGGTAACTTTTATTTGTAAACTCGAAAAATAAGAATTATTGAAACACTAATAATATTACATTTCAATATTAGCATTTATATTGGTTTCATTTATTGTTAAGGAAAATGTGATCACATAATTATGTGTATTATATATAAATAAATATTACTCACCCAGCAATATTATAAGCCATTTGTTATATACCGTTACAAAAAGCCCCATATTCACTTACGTATGGACACAGACTAACAGACGAGTACATACACAACTGACGTAATGGACCTTAACCAAAATAGACCGTATCTCATTAACATATATTTCCCTGTTATATACCGTCACAGCAATATAATATTCGCGAATACGAAGTCACGCGTACTTTATGGGGTAATAAATCATAAAAAATCGGCTGTCGTAACTCGTATTTATATTACACTTTTACAATTGCGAACTGGAGGGAGAGTTAAGCGTTTCGGACGACGAGGAGGGTAGTGTCGTTGGCGGCGTGCGTGGTGAGTCTGGCGTCGGCGGCGTCGGCGGCATCGGCGGCGTCGGCGGCGTCGGCCACGGCCACGGCCACGGCCATGGGCGCCGCCAGCACGTACGCGCCCGGCGCCGCCAGCACCGCGCGCGCCGCCAGCCGCCGCGCCTCGCGCCGCGCCAGCTGCACCCGCACCCGCGCCGTCTCCGCACCCCCCGCACCCGCTGCACCCCCCGCGCCCGCGCTCAGCGCGCCCGCCCAGCCCATGCGGCAGCCCGGCTCGCTGCAAACGAATACAAACGGTCAGCCGTGGCCGCCTCGTGCCCGCCGGCAGGACTAATAAAAATCTAGTGGCAGCCAAGGTAGTCAAATAAATCAGTATCGATACATGCTGTACCGCCCTTGATAATATAGCCGTGAATAATACTATTATATTTGAGTACCTTGACCGTTACGTTATTTATAATTATGTATTTGTATGACGTTTTATTGGATATCTAATATTATACCTATCTAGCACTCTAGCAGTATATAAAGAGTATATAAATTAATTTACAAATATAGTATTATGTACTGCGATAACCAGTAGTAGAAAACATTTCCATATATAATTATCTTGCGGAAAATAAAGTCAATCTTCTAAATAGCATAACTGACATTGATTGATTGTATAAGTCTATGACCAATTCTGGATAATAAACATTAGTTATATATGTAAATTGATACCTGATTGCCTCAGGACAAGGGCAATGTTTTTGTAATAAAAGAGTTATAAGTAACGGATTTAATGCTGACGTTACAAAAACTTTAGATTTCCCATATTATAGCCGCATTAAACCGAGCTGACGATTGTCTATAATTGTAACAATGTATATAATTAACACTAAACAATCAGAAAACAAGATATAACTTTAATAATATTTTTTTGTTGATATAGAACTTTTGCAATTAGGTTTCTTGGTTTATTTTTTTTATCGTTGCCGAAAAATTAACCAAACCGAAAAAAACTTACGGAAGTAATATTATTTATATTGCTGTAATAATAAAGAAGGAACTTATTTAACCAATTCCGGTTAACACGGTATCATGCAATAAATATACTTCGGTTGCTATTTAGCAAATACTTGCCTACTAATTTGTATCTTTGCATATCATGACGAGCGAGTTCAATTGTCTAGATGACCTTTGGATTTAATTTTTTTTCCGCCGATTCGTGTTACGAACCTTGATTAGATATGCAACTGTTTATAACTACGTTACCTATAAAAACCGAATGCCCTTGCTTCGTCTTACGAATTCGTAGATATTTAACAAATAACAGCCGACCAAGGTCGACCAGTATTAGCCAAACTAAACGTCATAAAAGCGTACAAGTAGGCTAGTTAAGTAAATAAAAACACGAGGCATCAAATTGAGGTGCAAATAATAGGGTCTTTTAACGCTTACGGCAATGAGCATGTCACACGTCAAAGTCAATTATTTACCGAAGCGCCTATAGTGTGACACAAGAATACGATTGTACAATGATATTTTATGTACCGACCTTCCTAAAAAGTAAAATTTCATTGCAGGGCAATAATATACGTTACTATTATAGATTACTTATGCCTCAAAATCTTGCGGCAAAGCATGTTCTATTAGGTATTAAGGTTCCATGATAAATGTACCTACCTGAATATTTATAATTCTGTAAGGAATTGGTACGTCTAATTCGAATGTTAATTCGATTACTAGTTACGAACATATGAAATATGTTTCATTACAAATTATTCTGTAGGTATATAATCCGTTCCTTTCAAATATATTTAGGTACATCGTCGTTAACTAGGTTACCTATCTATCGAATCGTTTTTCCCCATCACTTGCATTGTTTTATGATGACATCTCACGTTAAATACAGAAGAAATGTAAACTAAACAAATATCTCATCTTCGTAACATACCAGTGAAATTTCATTTATACTTTTGATCAATAAATAGGCGAAATAGAATAAAATTAAATAATGATGATACAAAAAGGAGACCAACTCACCGGCTGGACCGTTTAGACATGTCTATGAAGACCGTGACGGGCACGTCGTGGCAGTTCACTATGTTTATCGTGATCGGCACTAAGCAGAGCCTGCTCTTCTGGAAATCGTGCTCGACGAGGCTCTCGTGCTCCATCCTATAGACTACACCGTCGTCCCTGCTCCGCCTGCTCTCCCGCGGCTCCGATCTACTATCGTAGTCGTCCAGCTGCAGCGCGGGAACGACCGCGGCGGCCGCAACCTTCTCGCGGGACACCACCCTCGCCAGATCCTCCAGCCACAGGTAGTGCTGCCCCGTCGTGATGAGGCCCTTAGCTTTATGATGAGCTTTCCATCTGACGACGAACATCGATCGAATCGATCCCGTTCTCTTCTCGTTGCTATTGACGGGCTCCACAGTATCGATCGTCGCGTCGTAATCGGTGACGAAGTTGGCGTACGGAGCGGCGGCCAGGCCGTCCTCGGCGCCGGGGGCGGTGTCGGGGGCGGTGCCGGGGGCGGTGCCGGGGGGCGGTGCGGCCACGGCCAGCGCGGAGCAGTGCACGGTGCCCGCGGTGCCCGGGGGAGCCAGGCGCGCGGCGCGCAGCACGAGGTGCAGGCGCTCGCGGGCGCGCAGGCGGGCCGCGCGCTCCGCTCCGACGAGGCTCGTGAGCTGCCACTGCCTGCTCAGCAGCGACGCCTCTACCACCTCTATCTCGATGTCGTCGTCTTTACCGTCGCATACGTTTTTAATTTCGGTGACTAGATTCATGTTTTCCGATATTTCGTCGCCCGTAGATTTTAAGCTGCGCCGTGGAGTTACAGATATTTCGACCGCCTCCTGCGAACAGAGTTATATCGATAAATTTCTGACGGCCCGGTGGCCTAGAGGCCTCCGACTACCGCAGGCTGCTAAGTGCAGGTGTTAATAGAGAGCGCGAGTCCCCGTTCATCGGGACCCTGTCGTGTACCGGCGTTTTTCCCCGGTATAGTCCAATAGATGCAAATAAAAATCATACGCAAATAAAAAATACAGTAAACAATAGATAGCGAGTTAATCGTCTCTGCGTCTGGCATCCGGCCCACAATTAGCATTAAATGTGAGGGTCGTTGCCATCAGTTGCCAAATAATTACACACTACAAAGCAAATCATAATAGATTTGGCAATTGCTTCATTTATTTTACGAGCGGTATCGATTCGAGGACTCATCGACACCGAAACAGAATTTACTACTCCGTGACATGCAGTGTTTAGTTAGATGATAATGTAACGGTGCCAGTTCGTATTCGACTATTTGATGCAAAACATGATCTACTATTATGTTCAAAACTCGAGTTTTAGTCATAATCGAACGGTGCAATGTGGGTATCTCAGTATGGAAGTCCATCTAAACTAATAAAGCTCTCGCTTAAATGATCTGCCAAAAACTGTTCGGTTAAGGGTGTTCTAAAAGTATACTGACGGTGACGTCGAATCTGAAGACGTGTCTCAGCAGGCGGTGCGTGCGCGCGTGCTGTGCTGTGGGGGCGGCGGACGAGGCGGAGGCGGTGGGGGAGGCGGGGGGCGGCTCGTAGTAGGCGAGCAGGCGCACGGCGGGCGCGGCGGCGCGCGGGCGCAGCAGCAGCCGCAGCCGCACGCACGCGCCGCGAGGGATCACCCCGCCCTGCCCGCCCTGTCCGCCCTCCTCCCCCACGCGGTGCACGCGGTGCACGTGGCGGGCGGCCAGCGCGCGCCAGGCGGCCGTGCGCGCGGCGCGCTCGTCTGCAACACGGGCGGGACGCTCTTACACACGCTGACGAGTGTTACGAATGTTCGATCGGAAATGTTGTATTACGTAAATATTCATCACTAAAAAAATTTCACAAATTTCATCACGCAAAATAGGCGCAGTAGAAATCGTCGAGTTGCGGAAACCGAGCCCGCGAAAACCTATACCTATACATAAATATAGTACGTAGATACTAAAAATTGCCTGCGCCTGCATCGTATTTTATAAATAAAAAATATGGACGTTCTACCTGAATACGCGGGTGGCTCCCTGTACTTCTCGTCGTACAGGTCGGCGAAAGGCTGCGCGGGATCGCCGTGCGACAGAACCTGCAGGCAGTCGGGGCGCGACACGGCGAGGTGCACGTTGTGCATGGGGGCGGGGCCGACGTTGCGCAGCTCCGCCTCCACCGTGCGCAGCGCCCCGCCCAGCGCCGCGGGCGCCGTCTCCGTGAACGTCATCTTCGAATCGAACGACACTTTATCATCTCATCTCATCTCGCTTTGATATTTACACCGAACGAGAGAACGATGCTTCCATATTGGTCTAAATGCTTAAGGGAAGTATCCGTTTTGAAGTGCCGGCGTCAATAATTACCTGCAGACAGGGCGCCTCCCGCACGACGTGTATCAGGAGCCGCCGGTCGGCCGCCTGCTCCCCGGCCGCCAGCTCCAGCTTGCCCGCGATCGCGGCGCCGCTCTCGACGCCGTTCTCTCCCGCGTTGATTAATCTAAAAATTACCAGAATCCATCGATTACTTGTACATATTTGGACATCACTATTTTGACGGCCCACTTGTACTATTAGTTTAGTGGTCGGCGCCGCCGGCTGCGGGTTCGAATCCCGCTAGGGGCAAATGTCAGTTTGATGTATTCGAGTTTTAGATGTCTCGTTATGCATTTATCGTATAGTGAACTCACTTGTAGGCGACGCCCTGCAGGGTCAGCTGCCCGATGCGCAGCGGGGTGAGGCAGAAGGTGAGCTGCGTGGTGGCGTCCCCCGGCAGCGCCACGCGGCCGAGCCTCTGCCCCGCCACGGCGCCGCAGTCCGGCGCTCCGCCCCCCGCCGCCGCCCCCGCGGGCGCCGCCCCCGCCGCCACGGCCGGCTCGTTGCGCAGCGCCTCCGCGCCGCCCTCCGCGGAGTCGCCCGGCACGAACTGCCACAGCAGCTCCACGTCCTTCAGGACTAAGGTTATCTTTAGGGGGTTCTGTAGTGTAATCGAAATCTGTATCGGCTCTGAAAGGAAACAAATATCGAAATATTAGTTTAATTTATGTATGTGTATATAATTTTTATGGATGAATGGTGCAAGCGGAACTTTGTTTAGGTTTCTAAAATACACATATTATTATGAGGCTAAAAACTTCTTCAACTCTTCTAGAAATGGAATGATGAGGTTAAATAAGAATTTGAAAATTTTACTTGCGTAATATAGGTTTCAAATTGATCAAAATAAAAAAAGCCTCACCTCCTTGCGGTACAACGGGATGCCCGTCAGTCTTGTCCGTGTACAGGTCGACGGTGGGCTTGAATATCATGGGCACGCCGCCCTGCGCCACCTGCAGCAGCATCTCCTCGAGCCGGCGCCAGTCGCGGTGGTCTTGCTGGTCGCGGTCGTGCTGGTCGTGCTGGTCGTGGTGGTCGTGCTGGTCGCGGTGGTGGCGGGGCAGCGCCTGCGAGGCGGCGGGCAGGCGGCCGGGCGCGGACAGCGGCGCGGGCCCGAGGCACAGCAGCGCCGTGCGCGCGCGCAGCAGCAGCGGCAGCGGCAGCACCGGCAGCCGCGCACGGAACTCCGCGCTGCTCTCCACCCATTGCTGGAGCGATCGTATTGTATATCGATATCGGTCTATATTACTATGGAATCCGATAAGCGTATTTTGGATATTTTTTATGTCAAAAGGAGAACATTAAAGACAATAGTAAAAAAATAGTTGCAAAGACGAAAGACCGAGATAATTCAATTTAAATGTAAAACAACGTGACTTAACAATTTCTGATGCCTTCGCGGTTATTATACATATTATTGGAATGAAACAGCTTTAACGGATTTAACTTACTTTAGTATAAGACTATTGTCAGCTCAGTCGTGCTACGATTATGGAATCTGTAAAGGCTCCGAAACGTCAGCCAATAAAAATAAAATACTCGAGTTAAATCCGTCAAAGTCGTTTCATTCCAACGTGACTTAAATTTCGACTTCAATGAAATAAACCGAGGTACAAGTGAGTACATAATACTCGTAGCGGTAGAAATACAGAGGCGGAGAGTAGGTACCTGGTGCGCGTGTATGTACTCGCGCAGGAAGGCGTCCTGCTGGTGCGGCGGCTGCGGCGCCTGCGAGCCGCGCGGCGCCAGCGGGCCCGCCAGCCAGCGCGCCGCCGCCCCGGCAGCGCCGCCACCACCCTCGCCACCAGCTCCACCAGCGCCACCAGCGCCACCAGCGCCGCCCTCGCGCAGCGCGCCCGCAAGCCGCCCCAGCGCGAACTGCACGTGGTCCGTCGACAGCCGCCAGCCGCTCGCCGCGTACACCTGCATCGCCACACCACAAGATAACCACAGCTCTCTAATCACACTCACGCCCAAGGGCATACAAATGTCTCTCGCTAACGTATTTCGCACTACCAATATATTGCTGCGCCAAAGGGTATATGTCTCTCGTTCCCTAACGTATTTCACACTATCATTATGGGACCTCACCCTAGAAGTACCCTGTAAGTTTTGATTCCCTTGCAAGTGTCGAAAATTACTTTGGACATATTTTTTGTTTTTAGTTACTCGGCACGCAGAAAACCGATTCACAGTATCTAGAACAGCGTTTCTTAACCTTTTTGCAGTCACGGACCACTTTTATAATTTAAACTATACCACGGACCCCACCCATAAATATTTTTGGAAATAAAAAAAAAGTATGTTACAATATGTTCTGTACTAATAAATATGCTTAGATTGACTGACCTACTGCGGACCCCTGAGATACAAGCTACGGACCCCTAAGGGGTCCATGGACCCCACGTTAAGAAACCCTGATCTAGAATAATAAGTTTCATAAAAACACTAATTTCTGGAAAACTACGCAAAATGATTTAAGATAATCGTATGACGTCACGACGTCACTAACCTGATAGGCTTGCTGGTAGCACCTGTAGGCGTGCTTCTTCTGGCCGGCCTTGGAGAACCTGTGGCCGGCCAGCACCATGTGGAAGGCGTACTTCCTGCGCATGGCCCTCGCGCCGGGTGCCGGGGTGGCGGGTGCGGTGGTGGGGGAGGGGTGGGGGTGCAGCAGGCAGCAGAGCGCGGCCTGCTCGAGCAGCACGGCGCTGCGCAGGTCGCTGTCCTCGGCCGTCATGCGGATGAGCTGCTTGGCGGCCTCGCCGGGCAGCGCCGCGGCCGCCAGGCACGGCGCCGACAGCAGCGTGGCGCGCACGGCGTACTGCACCATGCTGCCGAGCGATACCATATCATTATTATAGTTCATTAAGTCTTCTGTGTATATTACATAACAGATTTAACTAGCGCCTTTTTGTATGTATGGTGACGTTTCCGGCGCTACATTTTCCGTATTCGTTATAGTATGATTCAACCTCAACAAAGACTTATTAGGAGAATATAAAATTAACCCCCGGTTGATAGGTTGTTAATCTCTATATTGCTGTGCAATAAACAGTTCACATACATATCATATTTAATAAATTAAAACATAATTCCAAAAATAGGCAGACGCTCACGACATGCTCGTCCAACTCGAATACTATAAGCATTGATTTATATCAACAAAGCTTCACCGTCACTTAAAATTGAATAGTATCTATATTCGATGTAAAATTTGTTCCAATCAGTGCGATCCGTACCGGCAGGTGTTGAGGTAGGTGACGATGCTCTCCTCCATGTAGCCGTGCGTCTTGCGGCTGGCGTCGCCGGCGAGGAAGGCGCTGAGGGCGGCCATCTCGAGCGCGCCGGCGTAGCAGAGCCACGCGCTGTCCGCGTAGAACTCGCGCTTGGCCGCGTGGTACGCGTCGAACGCGCGCGCCCACTGCCCGCACACGAACCACAGGTCGCCCAGCCGCCGCAGCTGCAGCTCGGGGCACTCGCTCGAGTATCTGCCAAGTGCCATTACAGTACGCAGTACGCTCTACAACTATACTCAATGTGTAGTGGTTAGCAAGGGCGTGCATTGCATATAGGCACAATGGTATACATGTATGGAGTGCCTACCCTGACGCAGTACATGCGCGACCCGCACTGCACTGGTTAGATATTGAAATTATTTTTAACCCCTTCGACAATAGAGGGGTGTTTATATATTTGAGTAACTTGAACGGTACGATATATTTGTTGTTGACTGTAGCATTTTTGTATCTATAGAAGCAAATAAAAACACACTATTATTAATTAAAATACTTACATGACCGTATTATTGCCTGTGGTATTGCCTCCCTTGCCGGTGCCGAACCATCTCTTTGTGGCTGACAGCAGTGATCTACTGACACCTTTTCTATTAGCGACCTGCGACAAATAAAATAGATCATAATTATAATGAAGGGCTTATTATAAAAAACCTTCAGACAACATTACTTAGCACAACTTTATCCACATCTGGTATTGAATTATCCATATTCGATCGAGACTAAATATCGACGTCAATATTTTAATTCAGTGATAAAAGTTATTTATTTATTTCTAAACTAGCTTCTGCCTGCGACTTCGTCCGCGTGGAACTCCTTCTTTTTTGCAGTCGGTTAAAAAGTAGCCTATGTCCTTTCTCAGGCTCCAGACTTTCTTTGTACCGAATTTCATTTAAATCGGTCCAGTAGTTTTAGCGTGAAAGCGTAACAGACAGACAGACAGAGTTACTTTCGCATTTATAATATTAGTAGGGATAGGAGGGATATTACTTACTCCTTCAGATAGTTGCGCAATTTGCTTTTCCAAATAAGGGAGCAATGCTTTGCTAGCGTAGTCCTTGAGGAAGGCTTTGATCGCTTCCACGTCGCTAGCGTTCAGCGCCGCCCCGTGCACCTCGGTCGACGAGTCCAATGGCCGGCCAGTGACATTCATACTCTCTGAACTACCAGAAAACGAGTGCGTCTACAAAACAAAATATAGTAAGAATACGAGCTGAGTCAAGGGCGTAGCTAGGATTTTGTAGGGGGGAGGGGGGCAGGCGTAGACAAACTAAGAATATGTATATCTAAGATAATTTTCGACACTCGCAAGGGAATCAAAACCTACAGTGATAGTACAGTATTTACTGGTTATCTTGTGAATTGTGATATTGTAATATATAGATAAGTAGTTTTCTGGAGAAGGTTCTGCCGTACAGTAAGCCAGTAGTAGGCTAAATGAATATTATCATATTTTAAGTAATACAATACAATTAAGTAGCATAGAATATAGTCTCACCTGCAGACTATTTGCATTATCATAAATATCATTTTCAGCAGCAGTAAGAGGGTGTAAGCCTTCTGAAGATACTGGAACAGCAGTGTTAGCTGCATCTTCTGTAGGCACAACAATAATATATTGTAAAATTTGTTTTTTAAAATAATAAGAACTTAAGTCCCAATCTAGGTAGTTCCAAGTTATACAATGCCTTTATTTTGGTACAGTAAGGCATGAATCAGGTCTAAATACTTGTGTTCATTATTGTAATATCTGTCATAGAACCTCCTTCAGACTCTGGGCATTAACTACAGGCAATTCAATCAAACACATTATTATATTTATGTTACCAGTTGGGCTTGATCCTATAGGAAAAGGCTGTGGGTCTGCCGGCGTGGTTGGCAAGCTTGTAAGGGAGCTTAACATTTCATTCTGAAAATTTAATAGTATTGCTGTTTTATTTCTTTCTATTTAAAACAATATTAGTAAAAAGAAAATAACATACAGATGAATCAGTCCGCTTAATGAAGGGTGCCCAAAAATCTGTTGATAGACATGGATCTAATGTGCTTTTTGAATTAATGCACAGCAAGAAGCAATTGCTTGTCCCAAAAGTTTGTTTTAACGTCTCAAATGCTGCATCAGCCCTGCAAAATAAAAATAAGATAATATAATATTAAATTTATATGCATTAATACATTAAATTGTCTTCTAAGCTACTTACTTTTCTTTAGCTACTGCAGAAACATCATGAATTAAGAGGTATGATTTCAAAACTCCATTGTTAAACCATTTTGGTAATTTTGGGGGAGTGACATTCTGCAGTTGGGCGTATTGTTGGTTTAGTGAATTAAATGTGTCTATTATGTTCTCATCAAGTGTGGTACCAACAAGAATGCAGGACAAGAAATGTTTAGTATATTCATGGTCTGATGGAAACTGCACCTCTAGGTAAGTCTCTCTCCATGCATCAAACCATGGTGTGGACTGAGGTATATCAAATTTATGTCCATCTGGAAATTACATTAAAAGAAACATGACATAAGTAAAACCCTTGTAGTATTTCAGCCTACATCCTCTATCTTCACAGTCAGGAGTACTCACAATTAAAACAACAGGTTTATAATAAATACCTAAATCATAAAATTCTCAGGAATATAATAAATTTCAGGGTTTTCTACAAAAAGAAAGTATAATTATATTTAAAAATATCCATACTTAATTCAAGCTGAACAGTTTTGTCATTATAGTTGTGTAGAACTGCATTATTGAGTTGTTTCCTGGCTTCTGTTGGTTGCAATGGTTTCCAGTGCACATCTCTTATTACTAATTTCCAATTTTTCACAATGCACACAGTCCCTCCTGGTTCTCGAAACTGTCCTATATACGCCAAAAAAAAATTGTTAAGATCTTTCTTAGCTACATTTTAATGGACATTTATGTTTTTTTTTAATATTTAATTTTGGGGATAGCCTCGCAGTGGGAGGTCAGTCCTTGTGTTGAAGCCAATTCACCCACGTTCCTTTGTACTGGTTAGTGTAATCCATTTCTGGACGGATCCGTCGTCATCCCTGAATTGCGTGAACCTAACAGGGGGTGGTAAGGAATACCTAACATTTGAATTCTTGATACTCAATATATTATTACTTATAGAAATAAAAGTAATTTACCTTCCCAGTCCATACTCGTAAAGGGCTGAAGCAGCTCTATTAAAGATAAATTGTTCTTGCAAGTAACATTCTCTACTTTTGGACTGCATAGTACTGCAATTATAGGCGAAAAAGAACTCTGTATGAATTCCTGCGCCGTCTTCCCAGTTCTTGCCATTTTCACTAAGTATCTATTATTCCATAGCACTTGTACCTTATTATAGATTACAGTGAACTGTAAATTATTAATCTCTTTTATTTATTTCCGTAAATTTTGCGATTCTCTGATTATAGACAGACACTGAATCAAAATGTCTAATTGACATTTGACAGTGACAATTATCAAAAAAGTTGCCATATACCAAATATATAAAATGTACAAATTTTGAACAGCCAACATTATTACCGCCATGTTGTAGTATGTACTTCTAAGTATATGCATAGTATAATTATATCTGAAGTAGAATAACCATAGTATAAATCCCACAACTAATATTCCGCAGATGTTAAAACTGTCTCCCTTGCCTCAGATAATCAGATTCGTGGAAGACAATAGGAATTCACTCATTTAAAAAAAATCTGACATTATCGTTTCCCCAGCTAAGTGTAATCGTGTGGACAGGAAAGTATTCGAAACATGCATGAAATCATTGTAGTTACTTAAGAGCGCGCGCGAGTGTAGTTTTAATAGGTTCGATGTAGGTAGTCCTGATTAGTATTAATCAGATGTACAATGATTTGAATAAAAAAATAGGTTAATTTTGTGTATTATTTAATTTATTTAAAAATTCATTTTACAAATTTTAATACTCAATTTAAAGGATGAATAATCATAAAATTATAAAGAGCCATTTAGGTATGTTTTCTGCTTCCAAAGTACACAGGAACAAATATCGTTGATTTGCGGCTCATTGCATTATAATATTTTAAAATAAAATTTATAAAAGTACTTAAGTATTAAACATAACTTACAGAAGATTGCTATGTGTTCGAATGGTGCCAACGTAGGCATATTAACATTATTTAGATATTGCGGCTAAAAGGAGAGGCCTTGCTGGAAATATTAGCCACTCTGTCACCTCCTACACAGACATTACAAAAGAAGACTTTCTAACATTATTATTTTCTTGGTAACCAGTTAATTATAGTAGCAAAATAATTATGGAGAACAACAACATCGTGTTAAAACATAATAAAAATGTATTGACGAAACAGCATTTCTCAAAACTAAATATTTTTTTACTTATCCATACAAATATTTTGTGACCTCTCCAGGAGACCATAACTAAACCAGAGTAATAATGCTGCACACACAGAGGCTCGCGGAAGCTCCAAAGTATCTAAAACTAAATTTATTTTTGCAAGTAAGTGAACAAATTTAACTACTATAAGTACAGTACAACCTTAAAACAGATGCAAGTGAAAAATATATACAAAAATGCTTTTTTCAAAACAGCTGGTGCATGATCACTATCACTCTGTATTATAATACCTAACTTATATTTTACTTAAAAATAAAACATTATTTATATATAAAAAGAAACTTATCGCTATTTTATAAATGTCTATCTTATAATTTATACTCTAATACTTCATTACTATTACATAAAAAAAATATGTTTCTTTGCTAGATAATTAACATCTAGCTGCCAATCCGACAATACCCGGTTCGAGACTCCACCTTTTAGCCACACGGTAGATAATAAATCAATGCCTAACTAGTGTCGAAAAGTTACTCGCAAATATAAAATAGCGCCCGAGTTAAAATTAGTGTATTCGTGTATATTACAAATTAATGTAGGTACAATTTTTGTACAGCAGGTTGCCCGTTTTCTCACTAGCCACGTCATAATACTAGCGTACCGTTCGTGTCAACGTGAAGTCGACGCGGATCACGGGCGCGACCGGGCCGTGATCGAACGGTCGCAGCCGAACGAGCCGGTCGTACCAGATGAGAACGAACACGATCGGCGGCGGGCAACCGCGCTAGCAGCGTCGCTATTCGAAGTTGGAGTTGAACATGTTGATGTTGAGGTCCTCGAAGGTGGCGGCGCCGCTCTGGTCGAGGATCTGCAGCATGTCCGACAGCTCGTGCGGCCCGTGGCCCTCGCCCCCCACCCCCGCCACGCCCCCCACGCCGCCCGCCGCCGGCGCGCCGGACTGCCACGACCACATGCCTGCTGGCAGACGACACTTCAAGATTAGGACTCATCATAAGCGTTCATGGTACAAAATTGGCTAATATTTTATCTAAATTCAGCAGTTTACGCGGCAATAGCGATGATATTGAGATAAAATATTAAATGTGTACTATTATAGTGTATGTATACATATGTGTGCGGTGTGTGTGTCCGTGTGTGTGTGTGTACTGACCGTGCGTGGGGTGCGTGGGGTGCGGGTGGTGGTTGTGGTGGTAGTGCGCGGCGGGCGGCAGGTAGCCGGGCGCGGGCGGGGAGCGCGCCGGGCTGCCGGCGGCCGCGCCCGCGCCGCCCGCCACGCCCGCGCCCGTCCCGCCGCTGCTCGCCTCGCCGCTGTACGCGTAGCTCTCCCCGCCGGCTCCGCCGCTCTGTTGGAAAATTAAAAGTCAATTTTAAAGCCTCCCTCTTTCCGGCGCCTCGGATACGAGGTAGTTAGCGAGGCGCTATTTATGTAATAATATTATATTCTGCGAGCGCACTCTCGGCCGCCTCGGGCGCGTCGCACTGACCGGTCTGAGCGTGGTCCAGGTGGTGTGCGGCGGCGTGTTGGCGGGGCGGTGCGGGAAGTAGTCGGGCGCGTAGTGCGTGGCGTAGGCCGCGCCCCCCGGCGCCCCCCCCGCGCCGCCGCCCGCCTCGCCCGGCGACCGCGCGCCCGGGGCGCCCACTGCACCCACCGCGCCCACTGCGCCCACCGCGCCCACCGCGCCCACCGCTCCCGGCACTGCGCGCAGACCAGAACATGCTGTATGATACACTTCTAAACACAATATAGAACTACTTTATTATCAAAATTACTCTTTCATGTTCGTTATCATAAACATCCATAAAACATTGGCCATACTGCATCATTTTTGACACAGCCTAATAATAGTATATATCCATACCGGGCGCGGCGTGGTGGTGCAGCGCCTGGTGCTGGAACACGTCGCGGTGCCGCAGGTGGTAGTCGTAGTTGTCCTCGGCGCCCTCCGCGCCCGCGGCCCCGCCGCCACCGCCCGCGCCGCCCAGCGACCGGCTGATACGCGATACGACACGACACATGTTATTATTTTTTATCCAGTATTTTTTATCAAGCAAGTTAATTAATATTAGGCTATATATTTTTAAGAGTTTTATGATGGTATCGCTTAAGAATATATTATATCACTCACTTGGCTAGCGTGTTGGTGCAGACGATATATTCTACTTCGTCGTTGTACGGGTTCAAGAAGGCAAACGCGGAAGTTCTCAGCCATATCCACTCCCTGTTCTTGGTACGAAACCGGTACATGAGGGATATGATCTGACCTTTTAATTTTAATACTGGAACAAAAAAAAAATAGATAATTAGGTATGAGGATACCAGGTTTCTTTTTAAATACGCCTCTACGTAATAATAATTATTAATTTCTTTGGGATATTACGATAAATTTAGATGTGATACAAAGACTTGCACAGGAACACCTGGTAGAAAGTCCATTTGTAGGGTCTTTTTACCAAGTATTCTTTTGTAAGTCTTTGGGATGGGCTACATCTAAATTTGTAAACGGACCGAAAAGGGGACTCAGTGCGTCTGACATTTTTCGCGGTTCAACTTGGCGCACTTACTTGTAGATTTTATATGAATGTCACGGTAGGGGTATAGTGTCGTACCTTGGTCGAAGTTGTCCCGCATGTGCTGCTGGTCCTCGGGGTGGTAGAACTCGTAGCAGAGCTTGCCGAGCAGGTCCGCGGGCGCGTGGCCGACCACCTGCGCCGCGCGCTGGTCCGCGAACGTGAAGCGCCCGTCCGCCGCGTGCCGCGACACGAACTCCGCGCCGCCGCCGCACAGCGCTCCCTCCGCCGCGTGCGGGGTGGACGTCACCTGCACACACACACGCACCGCGTACACAACACACACACACACACACACACACACGCCGCGTGCCGCGACACGAACTCCGCGCCGCCGCCGCACAGCGCACCCTCCGCCGCGTGCGGGGTGGACGTCACCTGCACACACGCACACGCACCGCGTACACAACACACACACACACACACACACACGCCGCGTGCCGCGACACGAACTCCGCGCCGCCGCCGCACAGCGCACCCTCCGCCGCGTGCGGGGTGGACGTCACCTGCACACACACACGCACCGCGTACACAACACACACACACACACACACACACGCCGCGTGCCGCGACACGAACTCCGCGCCGCCGCCGCACAGCGCACCCTCCGCCGCGTGCGGGGTGGACGTCACCTGCACACACGCACACGCACCGCGTACACAACACACACACACACACACACACACACGCCGCGTGCCGCGACACGAACTCCGCGCCGCCGCCGCACAGCGCACCCTCCGCCGCGTGCGGGGTGGACGTCACCTGCACACACGCACACGCACCGCGTACACAACACACACACACACACACACACACACGCCGCGTGCCGCGACACGAACTCCGCGCCGCCGCCGCACAGCGCACCCTCCGCCGCGTGCGGGGTGGACGTCACCTGCACACACACACGCACCGCGTACACAACACACACACACACACACACACACACACGCCGCGTGCCGCGACACGAACTCCGCGCCGCCGCCGCACAGCGCACCCTCCGCCGCGTGCGGGGTGGACGTCACCTGCACACACACACGCACCGCGTACACAACACACACACACACACACACACACGCCGCGTGCCGCGACACGAACTCCGCGCCGCCGCCGCACAGCGCACCCTCCGCCGCGTGCGGGGTGGACGTCACCTGCACACACACACGCACCGCGTACACAACACACACACACACACACACACACACGCCGCGTGCCGCGACACGAACTCCGCGCCGCCGCCGCACAGCGCACCCTCCGCCGCGTGCGGGGTGGACGTCACCTGCACACACGCACACGCACCGCGTACACAACACACACACACACACACACACACACGCCGCGTGCCGCGACACGAACTCCGCGCCGCCGCCGCACAGCGCTCCCTCCGCCGCGTGCGGGGTGGACGTCACCTGCACACACGCACACGCACCGCGTACACAACACACACACACACACACACACACACGCCGCGTGCCGCGACACGAACTCCGCGCCGCCGCCGCACAGCGCACCCTCCGCCGCGTGCGGGGTGGACGTCACCTGCACACACGCACACGCACCGCGTACACAACACACACACACACACACACACACACGCCGCGTGCCGCGACACGAACTCCGCGCCGCCGCCGCACAGCGCACCCTCCGCCGCGTGCGGGGTGGACGTCACCTGCACACACACACGCACCGCGTACACAACACACACACACACACACACACACACACACACACGCCGCGTGCCGCGACACGAACTCCGCGCCGCCGCCGCACAGCGCACCCTCCGCCGCGTGCGGGGTGGACGTCACCTGCACACACACACGCACCGCGTACACAACACACACACACACACACACACACACGCCGCGTGCCGCGACACGAACTCCGCGCCGCCGCCGCACAGCGCACCCTCCGCCGCGTGCGGGGTGGACGTCACCTGCACACACACACGCACCGCGTACACAACACACACACACACACACACACGCCGCGTGCCGCGACACGAACTCCGCGCCGCCGCCGCCGCAGCGCACCCTCCGCCGCGTGCGGTGGACGTCACCTGCACACACACACGCACCGCGTACACACACACACACACACACACACACACACGCCGCGTGCCGCGACACGAACTCCGCGCCGCCGCCGCACAGCGCACCCTCCGCCGCGTGCGGGGTGGACGTCACCTGCACACACGCACACGCACCGCGTACACAACACACACACACACACACACACACACACACACACGCCGCGTGCCGCGACACGAACTCCGCGCCGCCGCCGCACAGCGCACCCTCCGCCGCGTGCGGGGTGGACGTCACCTGCACACACGCACACGCACCGCGTACACAACACACACACACACACACATCACCCCCCGTACACATACACACGGTCCCCATATACGCGTACACTCACTGACAATATGTACTTAAAAGTGAATCCAACTAGTAAATACTCATATTTCTCTAAATTTCCTTTTTTACAATTTAATAATTTTCTAAATATTATATATGTATTTTTTTTACCTGTAACCGTCCAATAGCGACGAGGCAACAGTGTGACGCTTGGAGCTCGTCGTCCGCGGGCCGGTCCATCTGCATACCTGGAAACAGATCTGATGTCCCATAGCACATAATATATGTTCTTTAAATGTAAACAACATAATTATTGCAATCAGAGTATACAATAACCTTCTCGACGAAGCTTGTACCTATACCAGGAAAATGTGAGGATACCGGGCGATAAACAATCTGACGGTGATCAAAAGGACTCTAGATCGAAAAGTATGTATGAAATATTTAACTAATTGAAGCTTGGGTGCAAATTGACGGAACGGGTCTCCACCTAAGTGTATGTTAGAGAGTCAGGATCGTATGGTAATCGGGATAGATACTGTACCTGTCGGGGGCCAGTTCTTGATGTATCCGGTGCAGTGCACGACGGCGTAGTTGTGTCCGTCGTGCGAGGGCCCCAGCGAGTTGCGCGCGCGCAGGCGGCCCAGGTGCGCGCCCTCGGCCCCGCCCCCCGCGCCGCCCCCGCCGCCGCCCACGCGCATGCGGCAGATGAACCCGCGCCGCGAGCCCATCACTTGCCGCATGGACGCTGCACACACACACACCATACATAAAAAACCTATACACTTATGTATAAAGGGCCAAGATGACAGTCTGATATCAACGCACCGCTGGAACCGCTGTGTCTGGACATTTTAAATATTGCGTAGGAATCTCTAGTAGTAAAATAGAAAGTATAAGTTCCTATAATATTCTCGTATCCTTTATTTTAATTATTAGGAGAAAATAAATACTTACATTGGTGACCCTCCTTCTTCACAGTTCCAGTTTTCAGATCTAAGATGCGTCCGGTGTTCTGGGGCTCCTGAGTGCTTAGTTGTTCGCGGACCTTCTCCACGTCATCGGGATGCACTTGCGTGTACAGACAGGACGAGTACCATTCACCCTGCAAACGACAAATATGTTTAATCAATTTTATCAGGCGTGGGAGTTCACATATACACATGTTCACGTATTGCACCGGAGTATGATACGCCCTTGGAATTATTTTAATGATCATAAAATTATATTTAGTTGTTAAAAGTCACCTGTGAGTTACCACGGCTGCATTCAGTTGAGATTGTATTATAATAGATAGCTGTCGTGTTCACATACTGTCAATGGAGGGCCTATTATTGAAGTATGAGGAGTAGATAGGAGAGACATGTTGCAATACCCTTTTTATTTTAATCTCAATACTATAATAAAAAATCATACCTGAGAGTAGTTGAGGACGGGAGCTATGCTGTCGCTGACATATATTATGCGACCGGTGTCGCAGCTAACGACAAACAGGAACCCATCGGCAGCTTCCAGAATTAAGTGCTTCAATTCTTGGTCAGTCAAAAACGACGGCTTGTAAGTGCCGTCCGTAGAAGTATTTCCCGTACCTACAATTAATTTATAGTATAAGTTATTTCAGTTCACTTCAGTCACTATGACGCTCAATGTGATTATGTGATAATGTGTATCTATCGTTTCATATACATTTGTGACTTATTATGTCAAGAAAATAACACTAAAGATGACAAGATGTGATATTTTATTATACACTGATATTTTTTCTTATATAAATTAATGCAAAATATCACGACTTTGTCGATACAAATTTATAGTTCTACATGTATTGTATCGATATAAGTTTTTATAGATCTTCATGTATCGATATAAGTTTTCATACATGTCGTTGACATAAAGCATATCATGGCTGCATTATATCAACGACTAGCGGCCCGTCCCGGCTTCGCACGGGGGGACTTAGGATTTTTTTAAGGCCTCAGAAACGATACTTTTCCCCCGTTTTTGAAACATTTTCGGTTACTGCTCCGCAACTATAAGACCTAGCGTGATATTATATAGCCTATGTTACTCGAAGATAATGTAGCTTTCCAAAGGTGAAAGAATTTTTGAAATCGGTCCAGTAGTTTCGGAGCCTATTCATTACAAACATACAAAAATACAAATCTTTCCTCTTTATAATATTAGTATAGATAGCTGTGTTTACGGTTTCTGTGTACCTCTCAAGGCTTTCATGTGAGCAACCGCCATGCGCAGTATGGTGAGCTTGTCCGGCTTGCGCGCGAGCGCGGAGCACGTCGGCACCATATCGGACAGCTCCGTTATGTACGCCGTCATCTTGTTGCGCCGGCGCCGCTCGATCTCGCAGTGGTTCTCGCGGCTGTGGAGAATTCAAATTTTATTAAGTTGCCTTAGTCGAAATCATGCGAGAACCTTACTAAACTACACGAATGTAGTCAAATCTCCAGCGAGTATAATAATAATATGATGAACTAAAGTCGATATTTTGTCGACATACCTAATGTTGAGTTGGTACGTTGTCGACAAGGAGAAGGTTTGTCGTGACGATATTGTTTCGATGTCGACGGACGAAGAGACAACAACGAGAAATCATGTTAGCCGCGAGAATAACAAGACATCGACATAACAAGACTTTGATTCGATAGTTCATCATATGCACGGAGGGAAGCCGTATAAAAGTGTCTCGATTTTCTTGAAGGATGGTCGGCTTGTGTAAGTTAGATTCTCGTGTACTTGTATCATACATTTTTACAGCTATGTACCTATACGAGGAAAACCGTAAAACTGTACCATCTTAATTATCGACACGTCGTATATAAAAAATATGATTCGTATCTTAATCGGCTATTACACCTAAACGTCGAACCGTTCAATGAATCGATAAGCAGAAGTTATTAAATATACATCATTATTGTTATTTTAAGGCGAAGAAAAGGTGCGCGTGTCGCGTGATAAGACACGTTTCCAATCACCACACGGCAGTCGGCGCCTCGACAATGGCGGGACTGTGGGAAAACGATCTCACCTACTTGCACTCGAGGTCTATGATAATTTTATTTATTAATTAACCATACCTACGAATTATAGGAATGTACAGTATGATTCTATTCAAAACTTTCGTGTACTGGGAATGTTTGTAAAGGTCATGTTAGTACAAAAAAATACTTGACAATTCACGCCAATTAATCTTGTCTAGTAAATCTCTTATTTCCAAGACATACATATAAGACATCCAAGAAATCGTCAGCGAACAGTCCCTAGCAGGATTTGAACCAGCTAAAAATATACTTACAATTCTATTTCTTGAATTGCATAAATAGAAACGGCAAATGAATGACAAAGAAAACAAATAGGCTTAGATAAAAAAGGGGAGTATTATAGATACGTATTTTTTTAACCTATTTTATAAATAGAATACATTTAAAATTCGAAACATAATACCTATTAGGTACAGTCGGGGTAGGAAAAGGTTCGTCACCTTAAAGTCGTTATTTGCTTGCACCAGGGCAGTTATCAGTAATGTCAACATTACATTTCAAACGAAACAGAATATTACAATGACGTGTTTGACTTTTTCAATTGCCGTTTGACTGACAGATCAACTAATATAGTAAGAAGGTTGCAACTGACACTGGCACCATAGGCAAGCTATTAAGGCGCTATTTTATGAGAATAGAATAGTAAACGGTTCTTATTTAAGAATTTATTTATAAAGTAAAAACAGCAGTAATTATGGTAAAATTTATTAAATATATAAACATAACTTAATTTAAAACGAGCATTATATCCATGATTGTAATCGACTTTGCATTGAGCCAACAAGGCAGGAGCAAATTTCTGTTCCTCTGAAATCCTCCAAAACACTTCGGCAATGCTCTACGCCAGCTACCTTGCTTCTTTCATTATTATTTACCCATACTTCTATCTCATCAGTAAAAATTGTTTGGTTCCAATTGAAATTTAATTAACTTTGGGCAAAAATTAAGCACTCTGTTCTATGAGCACTAGTTAAAGCCACTCTTTTGGCCCGGCGCGCCGGTGACGAAGCCCCATAGAGTGCAACGCATTTCTTATTACTCTGGAAGATAAGTCAAACATTTCGGCAAAATAACTAGTTTTAATGAAACCATTTTCTTCATACTGTCGACCAATCTTTTTTTTGTTCTTGGGCAAGAGTTGGGCGGCGTCCAGAACTGGTATGGTGGTGATCAGTAAGGCTACCTTCTTCCGCATGTCTTCTGATACAAAACCTTACAGTGTCTCTCGTGATATTACGATTTGAAGATTATATCGCTAATGTTATAGCCAGCTTCATGATCAGCAATAATTGCAGCTTTTTCATCGATACACGAATTTCTCGGCATTTTAAGATTAAATACGAAGCAGAATTATTTTTGAACGCAAAATATAAGAAAATATTTGACACTGACGGATATTGTCAAGATATTAAACATATTTAATTGGAACTTCGCGATGACTAGAACATTAAATAGGTTTGCGGTTGCTATGGAAATAGATGATACATACTATTTTGAGTCCTGTTTTCATATAAATTAAGTATGTTTTTAAATGGAGGTGTTAGCAAAGCACTTTAGTTTCAAAACGTATTAAGAGTTTATGACTTGATAAACGAATGAATTTGAAAAGTGACGAAGGTTTTCGTACCCCCACTGTACTTTAGTTTATGAACTAGGCTTCACATCGACATCGGGGTTGAAACGTTTTTTATCTCACACATTTCTATGATTACATTTACTTTAAACACGAACCGGTATTTCATGAATATCAGGCTCTTTATAAGAATTTTAATTGTATAAAAATACTCTCACGTGATAGTACCATATTACTTTAGCAAAGCCATATTTAGCTTTATAGCATAATACCGATGCAAGTAAAAAGGTTGACGCCGGCAGACCGACGCACACACGGACGTGACGAAACTATAATGAGTTCTAAAGTTTACTATGGAACCTCACTAACTGTACAATAAAAAGAAAATAGGTAGACATTAAAATATATTATAAATGCGAAGCAACTGTCTGTCTGTTACCTCTTCGAGCCTAAACCGTTAAACCAATTTATATGAAATTTGTTATGGAGATACCTCGATTCCTGGACAAGCATATAGGATAGATCTCATCCCGGACATCTTTTCTATACCTATATGTTCGGTTAAAAAATAGTCTAAAAAAACATTAGGCAATGATTCTAGATACGCGACTTCGCAGACATATAAAGTAGGTGTTATATCTAACTGGACTAGGTATGATTTGTATGATAGAATATTTGATGAGTAATGATACCTATGATTTGGAGTCATCATAAGCGTGTTTACAGGTCACGGCCTGGGAATTTATATACCTAAATACCTAGTAACCAAATGCATTTTAAGTTTCTTGGAAATGTTTTATTTACTTTTGATACAAGGTGTTCGTGAAATCTCAAATTAGTAGGTATCCGACCATCATAAAATTATAAAATAATTTTTTTAACCGAACTTATAATTACTACCATCGATTGAGTTAGCTACTGATAAAAGAAATAGTAGGTATTGAAAAAAATATTTACTTTAATAATATAATATATTTCATTACCTTGCAAATCTCTCCTTATCTTGAATATTGTCCTCCTCCATCCTTGTGTACTTTCCTCCACTTGCGTCGTCTTCATCGGATCTGTCATGGGAAAACAATGTCTCAACACACACAGGAAAAACATGGTTCATGGGACAGCTGAGAAAAATGAAAACTGTTTACTGCAAAAGTATTAAAATATTAATAAATAATTTGGGCCAATTATGTGCATATATGACATTGGGGTAGGCATTTTATATGTTTTTTACAAACTACCTAAGATATGACTGGTATTCATCCCTTTGGGTTTCATAACTATTAACAACTGCCAACTGCATAGGTACCTACTTACTGACTGCTCTTCTATTAATTTTCAGTTTATGAGTTAAGAAAATAGAAATTGTTATATATATAGTTAAGATTAAATTTTATTTGTGACAGTAGTACCTACTTTCAGCCACATAGTGGTTAGATAGTGGGTATTATATGAATTGTTTGTGGTTAATATGAGTACTAAGCCACAAATAAACATATGTAATTGTCATCTTAGTTTAATACAATATTCTAGGTATTTAGGTATATATCCAAAAAAACTAAATTCTAAATAAATTTGGTTAAGTAATCATAATATCTAACATATATTTTACATTACATTACAAATGAAAGAAATATATATCTTTTACATTTGATTATTACACTTTAACTATTCACAAATGTAAATTTTAGGTGTCCGAAAACACAATTTAGCATTTTTTTAAGGAATCGAGTTCCAACATTATAAAAACTTAATTAATAGCTTACAAGCAATTTTATAAAATTGATGACCAAGTATAAGAATGCGAAGATATGAATATTATACTAAAATACATTATTATAAAGAAACTCACCCAATACTGCCAGCACGGCGCTTTTGTATATCCTTTGTTGGGTCAGCCCCTAAGTTGAACATAAATTTAGTCACAATATACAGATTCTAATTCCTCAAATACAATTTCTTTTTGAATTTTATATGATTTTAATTTCCTACTAAATTAAATCTATATGCAGATATATATACATGTATATAGACAAGACTGCAATTAAGATTAAATTAGTAGTTTTTTTAATGGACAAGATAAATTAGGTCATGTACATGCTTCAATTAAATCAGTTCCAATGAAATCCATGATATTTGATTTGATGACACTGGTTTATTTTTATTTAGCACCACATTTAATTACACCCATCAGACTGCGCGAAGTCACACGTTGTAAAATTCCTTTGCATGGTATGTTATGATTAAATAGAACTTTATAGTCAGCAATAATAATGAAAACAACTTGCATGAATAGTGTTTTTTTCAAACGCACCACGTTAACAATGTTGATAGATTTTAACCACTAAGCATAATATCATTGTCCGCAAGTGCTTTATGCTACACTAAAGTTTGAAGACTAAAGATGTTAAATCTCTACGTTGCTAACAACGCGAAGCAACGTCAGTGAGGTCGATAATTGAAACGCAGTACGAATTGCTGATTTTATGATGAAACAATAGAAATTGTATTATCCTTTATAAGGCCTTTATGACCTACTAAAATGTAAATGAAAAAGATCAAAGATACACTTCATTACAACTAAATAAGATCACCAACCGGGGATAGTGGGAGCCACGGCAGACATCGGTCAATAAACTCATTAGTCCACGATATACTATCACTGTTTAATAATATAATGTACTGTCAATAACAACAAAAAAACTACATCAATAAACTACACACCACAAACGTATGTTTATGGTAAACTCCTAAACACAAGCGCCATTTTTATTACTTCAGGCATTTTCTACTAGACATCAGGGTGACCATCTCAAAAAGAGCGAATCTGCCACAGACTAGGCAAAAAATCTGCCAAAATCTGCCACACCTAGGGCTTAAAATGCCAAAAATATGCCTCATAAAAAAAAATGGAAAAATACACATAAATTCTATGTAATTTCTATAACCAACAAAAACATTTAACATTTTTCTTATGCATTAAGTATCATACTTATACTAATTACTCTATGTATTGAATATTTGCCTCTAAATTTTCGTGAAAAATACAAATAAAAATTAAAAATGAGTGAAGGAGCTGTTTTAAACATATTTAGAACCTGAAACAGCTTAATTTTAAAATTATCAATTTTTTAAAAAATCTAAAAAGTCTGATTAAGGATTTATATTTATGGTAAAGTACCTACCTACCTACTTACCGATGATTGACCACTATACCTAATTATGTTTTTTTTTGTATGTTTCTGATATGAGTTGATGCAAGCTCTTTTAAAGAAGACAATCGGGTAGGTAATTAATTTATTTGCAGAATGCAACGTCGTCGTTTTTCTTCTTAATTTTGTACTTTCTTTTCTATTCACTGTATGAACCTACTAGATAATTAGTGTAAGTTATTTATAGCCAAATAAAATATTTTCTTTCTTTCTTTCGTTGTCATCCTTAACACTCGACAACCAGGAAAAAAGCAAGGGATCTTGCTCCCACTCCGATCGAAAAGAACGCTCGTATTTTCTCTTCATAATTAATGATTTGTTACACAGAACCGCACACGATACACAAGAGAGACTGAGATAAAATCAAATCAAACGTTGAAAACCAAATAAGAATATGAACACTATTCTAGTTACTGTTACTACTTGACGCACTTGTTTAAAAACAGAACAAAGGTAAAGTCCCTGTATGATCAGGCCATTAAGAAGTTGCCAGTTTCCTAAAATAATTTGTAACCTAATTATAATATTATGTTTAAAACCTTAAAAAAGATAAATTTATTTAAAATTTAACTAGAAAAAGAATGAAGATCGTGATTTTTTTTTGGAATCTTTAAAATCTGCCAAAATCTGCCACTTTTTTGATTCGTCAGCATGATCTGCCACCGACAAAATTTAGGGGCAAAATCTGCCAAAATGGCAGAAATCTGCCACAAATGGTCACTCTGCTAGACATTCTTAAAGTTGCCATATCAAGAAACTGTTAACTACTATAACTCGGTTAATATTTATGATACAAAATAAAGTATTTTTCTTATTAAAACAACTGGCAAGAAAATACGAATTTAATATATTTAATTTACTATAGAACTAATTATAAAAACGTCTTAATTGAAATACACGAAGTAGGTAAAAAACTCCTATAATAATATCCTAACATCAAATTACTTTGGCAACACCCACGAACGAAGTTTGCTATGTGGCTAGAGTGAAAGTCAGAGTTGCAAGATGCAAAAATATATTCACGAGGGAATTACAAATCAGATAAATGATAACTTAGAAACAAAATTTTGTGGGTATTAATAATTATTTATTATGTTACAAATAGAAAAATGTTTGAAAAAGATAACATACATTTCAAAACAGTATGGATGTTTCCTTAAAAAAGGTCTGACCGGTTATAATGACCTAAATACTTTTTATTTTTTTTGGATCAGTACGAATATATTTTTGACGTTAAAATTTACATCGGGTGACCATTTGTTTATTAATTCAAAATTATGACTACTTTATTTAACAATTATTGATAAATCTTACGCTCTACACTAAAGCGCAATGGACGGTGAGCCGGAGACATTGTCCGAATCTAATAATGCATCAGCTTCCGAAACAATGTCAGATAAGATTCAGGCCAAACTTGATTCATTAGAGAAGAAAGCTGTCCACTTAAGGTTTGTTCTATTAATTATTCTATGTATACCTAATAACTAATTAAGGACTCAACGAAACTTATAAGATCCTTCTAACATTTAGATTTAGTGCCTAATTATAAAATCAGCGAAGCCATGGTAAGTGATAAGTACCTAGGTATAAAAATGTGGTATAAGTACTTACAATCAAAAATAGGTAGCGTATATAGTAGTATATACGAATCTAGGTAGTGTAAGAAATGAGTACTAATTTACAGATATTATATAAGTTTTTAACATGTTAATTTATAAGTTTGGTAGCTCTGTGACATTTACGAACTGTCAAAGTCAAGTGAATGACAGTTCTTAAATGTCAGTTTGATTTTATATAAAACTAGCCGTTTTAATGTCTGTCGATTATTGTATTGCTAGACGTTGAGTAAGAAAGTGCACAAATAAATCTACTAAAGGAAAACGAGCGTTTAATTTGAACTAACGTTCACACTTCAGAAGTGGGATATCACTTACGCTTCACGCCAAAAAGTACATTACCAGGATGGATAATTACGAGAAACGAGTAATGACGACTCCACCCTTGCCACTCGAGATTAATGAAAGGTCGTCATCTGGTCATCAAAGCCGAATAAGCAGTCGCGATCGGAACAAAAGTAGTCGAGCAAAAAGAAGTCGCTCGAGGCACAACGATGCAACGCACAACTCGAAGTCCAGAAGTAGGTCCAGGCGTGGTCGGCGAAGATCCAGGAGCCAGTCAAGATGCAGTCGTCGCTACGTCAGAAGCCGGTCGAGACGCAGTCGGGGTAGACGCAGTCGGCTGAACTCTGGAAGCCCCACTGAACAGCGGCCACGAGGAAGTAGGCTTCGCACATCCACTCGTAGTCGATCAAGGTACAGTGACACACGTAATATTACTCAAAAAGAAAACACACAGAACAATCTCCTATTAGATACGTTCAAAGAATTATTAGCATCGATTAAGTCTGATGATAGGGCGGATCGCGTGGAAAGGTTTCCGGTAATGAATGTAATACCTGAGTTTGATCCAGCGATTAGGAGCCAAACTATCGATATTTGGTTAGCTAAGGTGAATGAGACTGCTAGTATCTATAATTGGTCTGAGCGTCAAATAATACATTACGCTCTTCCAAAGTTATCAGGGGTAGCTCAGCGATGGTATCAAGGTTTGCCTAGTCTAAAATATACTTGGTCTGAGTGGCAAGATAAATTGAAAGTTGCTTTTCCTAGTAGAGAAAATTATGGGCTTTTACTTACTGAGATGCTCGAGAAGCGTGCTAAATTTGGTGACTCTCTAGAAGAGTACTATTATGATAAAATAATTTTATTGAATAGATGTCGTATAACGGGCTCCGATGCTGTCGATTGTATACTTTTAGGAATCGATGATCGCTCAGTTCGCACGAGTGCTGAAGCTGCTCAGTTTGTAGATCCAAATAAACTCTTAGTATATTTACGCAATCAAAAAATAAATAAACCTAGAATGCCTCTAAAGGTAACAAATAGTACTGAAAACAAGCGCCCTGTTAAGTCTAATACGTTCGATAAAACAGAAAATAAAGTAGTGAGATGTTATAATTGTGGCAAAGAAGGTCATCCACATTTTCGGTGTAACCAACCAATCAAAAGGTGCGAAAACTGTACTAAGATTGGACACCTGGTTTCTGATTGTCCTATGAAAAAGAAGGTAGATGAGAAAACAATATGACTAGTCGTTTCTAATAATAGTGATTGTAAATATTATAAAGTAGCTGTTGTAGGTAAACATACTATGATATGTTTTGTAGATTTTGGGAGCCAGTGCTCTCTATTAAGATTTTCAGATGCTAAAAATATATTACAGGAATGGTCCACAGACAATCTACCGGTTATAAGAGGATTTGGTAACTCTGTTGTGCAAGCAATAGGTAAAAGTAAAGTAAATATCGAAATTGATTCCGTTACTGCAGAAGTTGAATTGTTTATTGTACCAGATCATTTGCTTTCTACCCCCTTATTGATAGGTCAAACATTTACTGAACAGGATCACATAATAGTTCAAAAGACAAGCAAATCTTTAACTTTTTCTGACAAGCGCATTAGTTTACCTGAACACAAATCTCTAAATTTGTTCGTTAAAAATAATATTGAAATAAATAATTTAACTGAAGTAGACGTGTACTCTAAATCCCCTTATGATGGTGAAGTGTTTGTGGAACATTCATTGAGTTTACGCCCTGGAAAGGAGTTCGAAATATTAAGAGGTATTATATCTTTAAATAATGGCTTTGGTAAACTTTTAATTAGGAGTCTGAAATCAAACAATTTTGATTTACAGAAAGATACTATTATTACTCGCAGTGTTGTAGCGTACGAATCCAAAGAGTTCTATGTTAATCACATTAATTTTGACAAAAGTAATAAATCAACTAACCCAATAACGGAAGACATGGTTCAGGTGAATAAAAATATTGGTCATGATAATACTCATAAGCTATTTTGTCTTTTAAATAGTTTTCGTAATAGTTTTGCGTTTAATATAAAGGAATTAGGGTGTTGTGGATCTGTTTCAATGGACATTAAACTAAATGACAAAACGCCTGTAGTTTTATAGACCATATCGCCTATCATATCCAGAAAGGGTTGTAGTGCGAGATATGGTCAAGGAATTAGAAGATTCAGGGATTGTTAGGGAGTCAATGTCTGAGTACGCTTCACCCATTCTATTAGTTAAAAAGAAAAACAGGTGGTTTCCGTATGTGCATAGATTATAGGGCATTAAATAAGAAAACAATAAAAGATCATTATCCACTACCGCGTATAGAAGACCAGTTAGACAGTTTATCAGGGAACATGTATTATACTACTTTAGATCTAGCATCCGGTTACTATCAGATTCCGCTCACTGAGACGTCCAAACATTTAACGGCATTTATTACCCCGGACGGGCATTATGAGTTTAACAGGATGCCCTTTGGTCTTTCAAATGCTCCTGCAAATTTTCAAAGAGTAATTAATAACATTTTAGGTAATTCTCGTTTCAAACATGCTTTTGCATACATGGATGATATAATAATACCGTCTAAAGATGTTAATGATGGATTTGAGAAGTTGCAACTAACATTAAAATTGTTCAGTGATGCTGGAATGACATTAAATTTGCAAAAATGTAACTTTTTCATGGAGTCCATTGAATATTTGGGTTTGAAGTTGATAAAAAGTGGCATTAGGCCGGGTGTAAAGAAAATTGAAGCCGTGAAAGATTTTCCACGACCTACAGATCAGCATAAAATTCGGCAGTTTGTAGGTCTTGCTAGTTTCTTTAGACGTTTTGTTCAAAACTTTTCAATTATCGTCCGGCCATTAACACAATTACTAAAAAAGGATTCAAAATTCGAATGGGGAGAGTTGCAGGAACAGGCATTTCTAGCACTTAAACATAAACTTACTAAGAGACCAATTTTAACATTTTACGACCCATCCTTTGAGACTGAATTACATACCGATGCGTCTAAAGTAGGTGTAGCAGGTATTCTGTTACAGCGAAAAGATAAACAATCTCCATTTCAAGCTGTTGCGTATTTTAGTAAACAAACATCTCCTGAAGAAATGCATTTCACTTCGTACGATTTAGAAACATTAGCTGTCGTGTCGTCCTTACAAAGATTTAGAGTCTATTTGTTAGGTATTCATTTTACAATAATAACTGATTGCAACTCCTTGAGAGCAACATTTGAAAAAAAAGGATGTTATACCACGCGTAGCAAGGTGGTGGAACATACTTCAAGAGTACGATTTTTCTATAATGTATAAACCAGGTAAATCTATGAGTCATGTAGACGCTTTAAGCCGGAACCCGATAGTTCTTGAGGTCAAAAATATTACAGTTGATTGGGTAATTACAGTACAACAAAATGATCCAGAAATACAACGTATTGTCAATATTCTTCAAGATAAGGGTACTAACAACGTGGTTGAGATTACAAAAAATTTCACTATCAAACGAGGCTTACTTTATAGGATTACAGATGAGGGGAACAGGTGGGTTGTGCCGAAGGGAGTCAGATGGCAAATAATGAAATCCAATCATGATGACATCGGTCATTTTGGTTGTGATAAAACATACGAGAAAATAAAAGGTACTTTCTGGTTTCCCAAGATGAAAAGATTCATAAAAAATACATAGATTCATGTTTAGAGTGTGCGCATACTAAAATTCCTGTTACCAAAAGGGCTGGGCAGCTGCATCCTATTGAGAAGATTGCAGAGCCTTTTCATACACTACATATTGATCACTTGGGACCTTTTGTTACAAGTAAACGTAGAAATACTCATATACTTCTGGTTATAGATGCTTTTACTAAATTTATTGTTATAACTCCCGTTAAGAATACCAAGTCTGCCACTAGTATTAAAGTTTTAAAATCGTACTTTCACACATTTGGTGTACCAAAACGAATTATTTCAGACCGAGGTACTTCTTTTACATCACAGAAATTTAAAGAATATTTAAACGGATTAGGCATAAAACATGTTCTTAATGCTGTGGCTACACCTAGGGCCAATGGACAAGTGGAACGATATAACAGAACTTTATTAGCGGCTCTTACAGCAACAAATGTAGGTAAAAATGAACGTATATGGGACGATAGTATATCGGAAATTCAATGGGGTATGAATAATACCTTTAATAAAGGAATTGGCAAAACTCCAGCACAGGCCTTATTCGGAACTAACTTATCTGGTACTTCTGATGCACTTTTACGTTTAGGTGTAGTTTTGAGTGATGATGAAGTAGATAGAGATACGGTTCGAAAGGAAGTTGTTGAATATACAAAATTAAATCAAAAGAAACAAAAAGAACGGTATGATAAAAATAGGAAAGTAGTATTTTATAAAGAAGGCGACTTAGTTAGAATTGAGAGGGATATACAGTCTACTGGTCAGAGCAGGAAACTTATTCCAAAACTAAGAGGGCCATACCGCATTACTCGAGTACTTGGCAATGACAGGTACGAAGTTGAAGATACTCCATTGTCGCGGAGAGGAAACAGGTTATTCAAAAGTATATTCTCAGTTGATAAAATTCATCCCTGGTTAGTCTTTAATAGATCGGATAGTAACGAATAAAGTAATACTAAACTTTCTTTCAGTGTCTGAGGTTTCTGTGTGTTTTGTAAAAGTAATATTGCTGAATAGTATTAGAAATATGTATGAGGTTCTAATACTATAGATATTTAAAAAGGTATTGGAAATCGCTGCTTCTCTGGAGTGGTGTCGCGGCTCGAAATGTGTTACCATTCTGAATTGAAATTTATATGTGACGGTTCACAGTCTTAAATGGAGTAACAAATTATTTCGAGTTGTGACACTATTCTAGAGGGGCAGCGAAATATGAATTGGGTTCTAATACTATAGATTATATATTTTAGAGAAATTATTTAAACGGTATTAGAAATATGTATGAGGTTCTAATACTGTATATATTTTAAAGATATTGGTTTAAAAAGTATTAGAAATATGAATGAGGTTCTAATACTTTAGATTATATATTTTTGAGAAATTATTTAAACGGTATTAGAAATATGTATGAGGTTCTAATACTGTAGATGATATATTTTAGAGAAATTATTTAAACGGTATTAGAAATATGAATGAGGTTCTAATACTAAAGTTATTTTAAAGATTATTTAAAAGATATTTGAAATATGTATGAGGTTCTATTACTATATACTTAATTGTGATAGATAAACAAATTATTATGATGAATTGTATAAAGTAATTAGTCTATCAAGTGTTTATAAATTCTTTATATACATAAAATTATACATAATAGCCATGATTTGATTCATAGTATCTATTTATTTATTTCCTTGTGTTACTAATGATGTTAAATTTGTTCATGAGGACATGAATTACTTCAGGAAGGCCGATTGTAAGAAATGAGTACTAATTTACAGATATTATATAAGTTTTTAACATGTTAATTTATAAGTTTGGTAGCTCTGTGACATTTACGAACTGTCAAAGTCAAGTGAATGACAGTTCTTAAATGTCAGTTTGATTTTATATAAAACTAGCCGTTTTAATGTCTGTCGATTATTGTATTGCTAGACGTTGAGTAAGAAAGTGCACAAATAAATCTACTAAAGGAAAACGAGCGTTTAATTTGAACTAACGTTCACAGTAGGCAAATCACTAGTTAAATACCTATAAAATACTTTATTTTTTATTGCAGATTAGTACTTGAAAAAGATTTTAAAGCTGCTGATATAAAATGGAGTATGTTCGTGGCAGCGGCGTTCAGCTTCCGATACGAGAGCTGTCTGAGACCGTTCCCGCCGGCGTTCCTGAAGAAAGGCTTGAAGGATATGGATGAATTAGTAAGCCGATATACGAAAAACTCTAATAAATATTTTTTAGGTGTTTACTTAGATGTTCTTTTACTTTTATTTTACAGTTGAGCGTAATAACCGACGTGCCAGCTTTGGATTTGGTCCTTCAGCAGTTAGACAATCTTGACAATTTGCCCAACATCAGTGATATTATTGATTTATTGTTTTACGTACTTGTTCGACTTAAAGATCCCGCATTGAAAACGATGCCTGCAGACACGGTAAGTTCTCCTGAACTCATAATAGAAAAGTATTCCACATATTTATTGTTTAGCGAAAGGCATTAATAATAAAGAATGGTCATCATATTAATGACATCATCACTCGAAACCGAAGTTAAAACGGTAGCTTTACCAACAAGGGCGTGCATAGTGTGATCATAATAATGTCATGCCTGCCTACCCTGACGCGATACAGCGCACGCACCTGCTTTAATGAATGATTAAATTGTTGTAGTACGAAAAGATCCTCTCATGCGCCAACTCCCCTCAACTGGCGCCCATGCCTCAGTATATTTTCCAAGTGACGAGCTCGTCCAAGTCCATCGCCGAAACCAAATGGAAGGAGCTCGCGAAGAACCACCGCGTGTTCTATGCGTTTCATGGAAATAGATTGGAGAACTTTTATACTATAATAAACTTTGGCTTGCAGCAACACTTGAACAAGGTACTTAAATTAGAACTATTGTACCTATAAGGCAATAGATACCTACCTATGATTTTATATTGTAACGTATCTGTGACAACTGAATAGGTACATTTTTAACCTAGGAACATAGCTATACTAGCGCCACCCGTATTCAAGTTGCATTTTATTGTTTGGTTCTACTTATTAAGTAGCTATATCTACTACTACCTACCTACCTACCTAAAATGTTTAAAACATAGATACCTAGTAAGTAGGTTAACGCATTTTTTTTGCTAACGTTTTGAAAACTTTACAATTTCTATAGTCGTAGTAGGTACTCGTAGTACGACTGAGCTGACAATAGTCTAACGCTAAAGCCCTAAAGATTTTAATGTTAACGTATTTGTACCTACCTTATTCTCGATCAGAAATTAATTTGGTAAGATGTCCCAGATAACAGAATATTTAGATTTATTTATATATTTAGAATGCCTTACTGGGTAACGGCGTTTACCTGTCTTCTGATTTGAACGTGAGCCTCCCGTACAGCCACGGGGGCTTCGGTTGGGGCGCCAGTTGCATAGGGGGGCACCTCTCCTCCGTGGCCATGTGCGAAGTAATCGACGCGCCCGAAGGGATCAACTATCAGAAGCTGGTCACTAATGAGGGTAGGTCCATGTTTTTGTATGTAACTGCGTATATTCCGTCTACTAGGTACTAGAAGGAGGCTTTCAATATAAATACTCTTCAAAATAAAATACTTAATATAAAACTACCCTTCAAAAATATCGACACAGAAAAATGAACTATTTCAGGCGATGGTTTGCTAGAAGACGACAAAAGTAAAATGATTGTGGAAGGTAACTCTCAGAAGGCGGGGCAGTCGCCGCATTACATCGTCACAAACTGTGATCTAGTGAGGGTGCGCTACCTCCTCGTGTACGCCAAGCAACCCACCTCCATGAGGTTCCCCACTTTTAACAATAATCGAAACGGTAAATATCTACCACCTTACACTTATTCATATTTTTGCAGTAGGTATTTTTCATCTTTGTTACCTATTTCTTTTTTCAAGGTGGCGTGTGTCAATGGCTCTCTAGAAACAAATTGTTTTCTATACTTCTCGGGTATGGATTGATGTTGGCGACCATCGGTTTTGCCAATAACCAACCTATCCATTACTATTACAAAATATTATTGAAGAAATTAGAAATCGCCTACAGCAGCGTTAAGTAAAGTGTGACCATTTGACTGCATGTTGAATTTGTATGACGACACCTTGTTATTTTGAATTGTTAAATTTATTAAAAAATATCGATTTAGTGTTTTAGTAACTAATTGTTAACTCAATTAAAATATTGTCCCACAAGATAATAATTTTATTACCTGATATATTTCATATTTTAACACTATGATCATAGGTACGTTGAAGTTAGTTTTGATTTGTCACGAAAGGAAATGTGCGTGTTTTTAGAACAATAGTGTCGAGTGGTTACGGTGCTCTCGTTACGGGTTGGAGCGCAATCATTGTACAATCTAATTGTTATTGTGTCGAATGTCCGTCCAAACATTAGGCAGGTATGTTATTCCACACTCGTGACATCAGTTTAGTTAAATCGCCCTATCTCGTCGAACGGGTTACCGCGTTTTACAAAATAATAAGTACCTACTAAACACGACGAATTATTACGCGCCCAACTACAGTGGCTTAATGTCGGCGATCATTTTGAATTTAACGGATCAAAATGATTTTAAATGGTGATGTGTCTGTTGGTGTCATGTGCAGCAGGTCTTTGTTTTGGTGTATTTTTATTCTGTTGTCATATGTAATGGCTGATGATCCTGTTGTGAAATTACCCCAGGGGAGGATTTTTGGTGTAAGTGATGTGGACTGCGTCTTTATCCTCAATTAATTTTGATTACCTACCTATATGGATGTAGCCTTTCATCCGGAAATTGAACTTTCAGGTTCAAGTTTATGTAAAATCTTCTCTAACGCCGGACGTCGAGGTGTTCTATGGAGTCCCATACGCCGCATCGTCATCCGGTAGGCACAGATTTGCGGTAAGATTAAGTACCTCTTAAAAAGAAAAAGATGAGAGCTCTTAATAAGTTTTGTATCCAATATTTCGGGATATGTTCATAGGCACCTGAGAGACATCCCGGCTGGAGTCGCACTTTTCTTGCTCACCGAATGCCTCCTCGTTGCCCGCAGCTAGGGATTAGTGAAAATGAAAACTTTAACGAAGACTGCCTGTTCCTCAATATATGGACTCCGAGGGTATGTTATAAATTATTGCTCGTTTTAAAGATTATCTATTCTGTAGTATTGACATATTATTTTTTCCAGATAGCGTGCAGATACACGTTTACTGCCCGTGATGATTATATTGTATAGCGAATCTTGGCTTCAAGGGGGAGTGCATTTGCCATGTCAAGAGTTAGCTGCGGAAGGAGTGGTGGTAGTTACAGTGGCTTACCGATTGCATGCCCTTTCTTTTTTTACGCTGAGATCCATCGCTGCGCGCGGGAACCTGGCGCTCCTTGACCAATATCTAGCAATAGTGTGGGTTCGCGAGAACATTGCTGAGTTCGGTGGTGATGCAGCAGCCATAACTCTACTAGGGCATTCTGCTGGTGCCGACAGCGTGCTGTACCATATCGCTTCCCCTCGATCAACTGGTATGTTTATAGTGATATGTACATAGTGAGCTTGTTAGCTAGGTACTTTAATATTTACTTATTTTTTTTAAATTATAGGTCTGTTTCAAAGAGCTATCGTCATGTCTCCACGCGATATATGGCAGGCTCTCGGCGAAGAAATCAGTTTGAACGCAACTGATGCCGAGAGGGTATCGCGCGAGATGGCACGCTCTCTGGGCTGCTCCGGGCCCTCCGATCAAGACATATTACACTGTATGAGAGCCCGTCCGCTGTCAGATATATTGTCCGTGTTCTCGGTAAGTGAAGATACTATAAATATAAAAATCATCATTGAAGATAATCTTCCTAATGAACATTTGACATGTTTAATAGAATTCTAATTGGAGCAGCAGCATGCGTCCCGTGTCTGACGACTTCCTGCCGGAGTCCGAATACTACCTGCCCACCTCGCTCTCTTCTGCGCTGCTAACTGCGAAACAGCCCGGCCTACAACTTGACCTGCTTCTGGGCACCACTGACCTTGATGCTATCAATCACAGTGGTTAGTATAACATATTTGTGAAAATACGGTCAAGGTTCAGTGAACACACTGTGACGAATCGCTTCACTCTGTTGCAGACGGACTCTATGACGACCTACTGAAGCGTGGCGCGGCGCACGTTACAGAATACGCAAATAATAAAATTATTCCACAACTTTTGCGCAGATTTTCCTTGCATCAATCGGAGGCAGTGAATTTAGTAAGAAACGATTTAATGACCAAAGACATGACAGTTATATTATTGCGACAGATGTGTCTCTGGAAATATCTAGATAATGAAAATTTATCCACCACGCTGGTCAAATATGGGATCACAAATTAAGTATACGCCGTTTCATTTTGATATTGTCCCTCGCTGATTTTCGTATTAACCGACATAATTAATATTAAAACATAGTCCGCATATTCTCATTAGGTCCGCTTAGTAGGTAGGTTATTCCCCGTCTAGGTACTTCATTATTTATATGAAATGTTTCAGATAAGTCAAGCAATACGTTGGGAGTATTGGGGGTTGAACTCTCGCAAGGAGTCGAGGTCCCTGGCAGAGCTGGTGGAGGGCGTGGCGCGCGCGCAGTCGGCGGGCTCGAGCGGCGCGGGCGCGGCGCTGCTGGCCGCGCGGCTGGCGCGCCGCGTGTCGCGTCTGTACGTGTACCGGTACGCGCGGCCCGGCACCGACCTGCTCGGCCGGCAGATGAACTACTCGGGTACAATAATATTCAGATTATCACATTCATGTTACGATCTATCTCATTCCTTACATGCACGTATTAGCATATAATTACAAGGAATGATATTGTTAAAAATCCTTTACAGGTGTGGGTACTTCATGATACATTTTTATCTTTATAGGAGCCGTGCACGGGACAGATTTAGTGACGCTACTCGGAGATGGTCTGATGCTAGAAGTAGCTCGGCGCCGCAGTACCAGAGATGAGAGAATAATGTCGACACAATTCCAACGATACATAACGAACTTTGTTAAATACGGGTAGGTTTTTGACACAAACTTCCGGCTCGTGGCTGGGTCCTACAATTTTGAATCTATGATAATTGATAGGTAGGTGAAGTTTTCAGTAGTGAGGGATGCGATCACAGCATAGGTACATTTTTCACCTCATGTTCGGTATGTGAAAAGAACATCATTATATTTTGATGCAGATCTCCGAGCGAGTCTGACGAGTGGCGCCGCTACCGCGCCGGCGACGCTCACGTGCAGGACTTGCGCGAGCCCTCCCCGCTCTCCCCGCTCTCCCCGTCCTCCCCGCGCTCCCCGCCCCGCGCCGACAAGGACATCGCGTTCTGGCTGCAGTATCTGCCGCAAATATCCAACTTGGTCACCGCTGCCGAACACACAGAACACTTGACACAAGACAGAGGTATAAATTACTATGTCCGATATACACGCTAGCTAATTATAATTTTATGGATGAATAATGATGAGTTATCGATAATGTTTAAGGCTTAGTGCGTACTTATTCAGTACAGTTTTCTCTACAATTAACAAATGCACTATGCGCGTATTATTAAGTAGTAGGTACCTAAAGTAAGTATCCACCTTATTTTTAGGATATCGGTAACCAAAAATCTTTAATATTTCAAAGTTCTTATTTTGTTACCTACGTTTTTGAATATTTTGGCTTAATGGCCTTACATACGTCGGAATTCGAAGCTGAAAGGTCAAATCAGCGCAAGAGTCAAATTTAATGTGATGAGCACGAGTGTTTGAGCACTAATTTAGACCTAGATCAAATAGCGCGAGTTGTCCCAAGTTAATTACCTATTATTTTTATTACAATAATTTAGCGTAAGTGTACGCTAGGCTTAGCGAGAATGCTGAATGGGTGTAATTGAGCGTGAGTTTACACCGCGCAGGTGAAAGTCGTTTGCGTGGCGGCGTGTTCGCGCTGAGCGGCGTGGCGGCCGCGCTGCTGCTGCTGCTCGCCGCCTGCGCCGCCGCGCTGCGCCGCGAGTGGCGCCGACGCGCGGCGCTAGGCGACCACGACTTACATAACTGAAATTTATTAACATTGTTGGTATTTATTTATAATAAAATATCTCGTATCTTTTATTTGTTTCACATCATTCCTATACCTACACCTTTAAACTGCGTATAGTTTGTAGGTACCTACTGTAATGAAATGAATTTCATTTTATAACATTGTTCATATTTGACATTGGTTATTACGGTTCATAGCATTAATCCGTAGTAGGTAGAGAAGTAAAATCTATATCTATACTAATATTATAAAGCTGAAGAGTTTGTTTGTTTGAACGCGCTAATCTCAGGAACTACTGGTTCGAATTGAAAAAATCTTTTTTTGTTGGATAGACTATTTATCGAGGAAGGCTTTGTAACATCAGGCTGCGACCAATAGGAGCGAAGAAATAGTGGAAAATGTTTAGAAAACTGGGAAAATAACTATTCCACGCAGACGAAGTCGCGGGCACAGCTAGTCATTAATATCGGGTAGTTGAACTGTTAATCTTAGAACTAAGTTTCACATTTAATCTAAATTCTAATGTACTCTTAATGTACCTATTGACAATTGAATCAGTTTCGCTACCCGTCTGTGTACAACTGTACACTAGTAGTATGGCAACACCGTGTGTTGTCAAACAAGAGAAGAAGACAAGAAATCATTAGAAAGCAAGCGTTTTTTAGAAGCGTATTAATCCGTATTATAGTAAATATACAAGCTTGTGTTATTTCTTTGACTATTAAACGTGATTTGCTGAATGAGCGTAGAAATCTTCGATTTATGCTAGTGAACAATGAAATGAACTTGCCACTTTAAATACGTGAAGGATTTTACTTTCGTGAATTCAAAAATAATAATTTGGATATTAACATTCTATTTCCTCTAATTAACACTCAACGATGGCATTAGCATTACAAAGAAGAGCTAACGTAAGTATCAATTTTTTGAGATTAGTAGTTTTCTCAGACACTTTGAATATAACCTCAACATAATGTCATAGGCCTCGCCTGCAACAAGCGTTAATTCTTTATTAAACCAATTTGATATATTTTTTTGATTAACTGCCACAGTGAACGTAACGTGTAACCTTCCTATTCCGAATAAATTTTAACATTATGTGACAAATGGGTTTATTTTGTTTCAGGTCAGGCTACCGCCCGAGGTAAATAGAATTCTGTATATCAGAAACCTTCCATATAAAATATCAGCTGAGGAAATGTATGATATTTTTGGTAAATATGGAGCTATAAGACAAATCAGAGTGTAAGTAGTTAAATATCTTTGTATTTAACAAATAGTTGCATTTTATTTTGTTTTTCTTACTTTATGTTTAGCGTCTAATACTTTGTTTGTTTCATTACGGAAACTAAACTACTACTTAATTTCACTTCAGAGTGCTCTTTTTGATTACTTTGTATAATTTTATTTCAGGGGCAATACACCAGAAACAAGAGGGACAGCTTTTGTTGTGTATGAAGATATTTTTGATGCAAAGAATGCTTGCGACCATCTCTCTGGCTTTAATGTTTGCAACAGATACTTGGTGGTCCTATACTACAGATCAAACAAAGCCTTCAAAGGTATGGATATTGAAAAGAAGCAAGAAGAATTGGACACTTTGAAGAAGAAATATGGAATATCTTCAGAAGAATTGAGAAAATAATATGCTTTTACTGTAATTTAAGTTTAATATAAGCGAGATTCAAATATTTTTTTCTTGTACATTCATTCAGTTATCCAAAAATTACTTCGGATTTAAAAGAGTAATTCATCCATTAGCTTCCTCCCCAAACATTAAATTTGTATTAATATTTTCTCTCCATGCTTTATTTTCCACTGCTTTTCTGGAATAGTGTCACAACTCGAAATGTGTTACCATTCTGAATTGAAATTTATATGTGACGGTTCACAATCTTAAATGAAGTAGCAAATTATTTCGAGTTGTGACACTATTCTAGAAAAGCAGCAATTTGTTGAGATACAGGTAAGGGTCTTATCATGGAAATATATTCTACCAAAACTTCTCAAAAAGGGATCGAAATCAGTGACTGAAATTCATATTTGTCAATAATATGTTTATTTTGCGTGTGCTTAGAGATAACATACATTTCTGTTTTATAGGTTATCGAGTTTTCCTAATACTATGGATACTCAAAAGTAAACTGTAGGAGTGCTAAATGCTAATGTTTAAAATGTGATTATGGGGGTTTTATCAAGATAACATACACAATAAAAATATATTTTAATATTTGTGTACACTATCTCGACGAAAACAGATGTAAGTAGATTCACTAATGCATACACATGCCGAATATTATGTTCATAATACTATAATGTCAATTATCAGATTATATCTGAAACTTACAATATAATTATAGAGTATTCAAAATGGCTAACTAATAGATGCTATAAGATAATGATAATTAACATCTAAATAAACACAACAAGAAATAAAAACATAACATGAACATGCATTCCGTCTAAACACGATAATTAAGTTAAGTATGGAAATGCTACAGGATCGCATAAATAGTAATAACACAATATAGACATAGCATAACATTTCAATAAGCGATAAACTCATTGAGAAACAATTTACAATATGGCTTATAATAAATAATATTAGGGAGTTGAAGAGAGGCGTGCCCTTCCCTCGGAGACGAGTTGCTTGTTGAGATAGATGTCCTCGTCGGTGGAGGTGTCGATGAGGTCGAGGGTCAGCAGCGGCTCGGCCGGGTTCAGCGGGTCCTTGCCCACGTCCTTGCACATGCCCACGAACTGCTGCTCCACGCACAGCTCTTGAAACCTAATGCAGTCTTCTACAGTCCAGTCTTGATGCAGCGGCCATACATCTGTCGATAACGCCGTACCATTTTGTAATGGAATTTGGACACATCTAGCATCTGCTCTACTAATTATTACATGGAAACAAAAATATAGTTTCAACAATATGCTCAAAATTGCTGTGAAGTTATTATGGTGGATGTCGTTGATATTATTATTAATCTAATCCATTGTAATAAACTAGTTTCCGGCGCCAATAAAAACTATATAATAACTACTAACTTAAGTTGTATTATGTTTTTCTCTGAACAATTGAAGAAATCCAATATTATAAATATTCACCGTAAAGCTTAGCTTTAATTGCTTGAGGCGGCAGCGTCCGGCCGAGCGGCGCTCCGGGCGGCACCGGCCGGAGGTCTTTCGTCGCGAACAAAGCCAAATCACCATAATCACAAAAGTACACCGATACCATTTCTGTGGATACTGTTCCAGCTATAGTGACCCTGTAATACATTCAAATAAATATTAAATCTTCAAGTTGGAACTATATAACAAAACACTGAATATGCAGCGAACGCTATAAATTAAGCATTTGTTGTTACATTACGACTTATAAAAAATTCAATAAAATCTCATGATTTTAAATATATAATTATATTATTATATTACCTATACCAGGAAGAATCCTTGTCGTAGTATACCGTGTATAACTCTCCGCTCATCGGTTTGACAGGAGCGTCTGCCTCCGACAGCTTCGGGCACTCTTCCTGTAGTGTCGCCATCATCGTTTGAAGCGTGTGCCGAGTGCCGTTCGGTTGAACCTACAAACATTTTAATTTTTTTGGAAAAATTCTGCCAATAAAAAATAATAACTCGCACATAATACATTTCCTCTGTTCTGGAAATGTCAGCATAACTTTAATAATACTAGTTTGTAAGATTCACTATGATATAATAATATACACCCGCTAGGACCTCTAGTGTACATACCACAAAGTTCCACGGATTAGCTGCCATAGCGATGTAGACGTCGAAGCACTGTCCGGGACTCGGCAGCTGCGGCGCCGGCAGCGACGTCCCTCCCGTCCCGCCGCCTGTCCCGCCCGTCCCGCTGCCGGTCCCGCTGCCCGTCCCGCCGCCGCGCTCCTCGCCCGACGACGTGCTGCGGAAGATGCGCTCCTTCTTGCGGTTCAGCGCCTCCACGTGGTTCGTCTCCTCCTTCTCCTCGCCGCGGGGCTTGTCGCTGTCGTCGGAGTAACAGAGTCGTGAGACGTGCCCTAAATTATTATTCCAAGCCGCGCCGGGCGGGCCGCTACGAGTAGGAAGCGTACTAACTTTTTACAGAGATCATATTCCATGAGTATGGCGTTGTTGACGGAGGCGAGTATGTTCTGCGGGCCGGTGCGCACGAACAGCTCGACGTGCGGCGCGCTGCCGGGGGAGGCCGGGGCGGAGGGGGAGGAGGGCAGCGCGCGGCAGATGACTCTGGCGTCGATGAGCAGCGAGCGCAGGCGCTCCACCATGCCCGCCGCCGCGCGCTCCGCCGCGCCCAGCCGCACCTGCACCGCCTGCGCACGCGGACACGTCACGTACCACCATCACTTCCTCTCCGCTCGGGCACGCATGCTCGACATCGAATAAATATATGCCCCTTTAGGTCGAGGTTCAGATATATTCGTATATCACTATTATCGAGCTCGGGGACTTTGCGGATCGTTTGTTCATTAAATTTTTCAAATCGTTATATAAGTCACTAGTCACTACATACTTTGAAGTGTGTTATAACTACCTACCGTAAAATGGGGTTACTTTGAGTCCTGGGGTTACTTTGATAAAAACTTCTTTTCTTACTAAAACTGGGACTAGTACTATTTCTGAACGCATTTATTACATTTTTATTTTCCATTTAGCAGCATCGATAGACACTACAACCATGTGAATTATTGTAGCGCGATCGTGCTTCTGGTTTGATAGTAAAAAAATAAAAAACATAAGAAGTTGTTTATGGTTATTTTCATACCATGAATAACTTCTAAAGTAGTCGTTAAACTATAGCAAAAACATTTTTTTTACTAATTTTGCTATATCAGAAATGTATCAATCTATAATAATCAATTTCATAAAAAACGATAACCTTTACGACTATTTTATTTTGGCGGTATTTTCGGCTAGGGGTGTCTCTGATCACTACTACGGGGCTACATTAATCAACTGATCTGTATCATTTCGTACTAGTAAAATGTGTTAACCTTTTCAATTATCTACTTAAAATAGGCTGATCGATCATTTATACTTCATTGGTAATAAGACCTGACCATAATTATTAGTTAAAATTGACTGAAACCATTCTGAAAAATAAATAAAATAATTTCTATAAAAATACTGTGTAAAATTATCAAATAATGTTATTTAAGTATGATATATGGCAAAATAGCACAGCACAAGCATAAGAGATAGAAGTTAAGGGCATACGAACAAATTATTTAAAACAAAATATTTTTTTCTAAAAATGCTCTTATTTTTCCTTTGTCAAAGTAACCCCAACCAGATAAAAATCATTCTAAATTCCAAACCTGTGGACGGATTAATTCGGTTTCTTCGGATGATTTACTCTAAATCAGGGATACTATCGAACCCCATAATAAAAAGAGGGGGTATCAAAGTAACCCCAATCATAGTATAAACTTGATCACGAACTTTTTATTTTTTTTCTCGAAATGTATTGATGAAAAAAAATATTTTAGTAACGGATTCGGTAGTATGAACAAAACCGATATTCCCATTTTTTTTATATTTTTTTTACATTATTGTATAAGGAGAAAAACACATTTGAATTTTAAAATTTACTAAAGTCACCCCATTCCACGGTACTGCATATGTACGTACAACACGTGATTCGTCGTTATTTTCAGGAGTGTAATTAATTTCTATGAAAAACTGCAAATATGTTACAACATGATAACTGTGTGGTGCGATGATGTGGTGGTGTGGTGGTGTGATGGTGTGATGCGGACGCGTCACCTGGTGCGGGTAGGCGTTGAGCGCGGGCGAGAAGGCCTGCAGCGGCACGAGCGAGGAGAGCGGGGCGCGCAGCACCAGGCCGCTGTCCACCAGCTGCGTGCGCACCGTGCCCGCGCTGTCCAGCGCGCTGATCACGCAGCACCGCACCCTGCGACACACGGGTGGGGTGAGTACTCGGAGCGGGGCGGGTGCAGGGCAGCAGTGCAGCACACTACAGCACAGCCTGCACACTCACCAGTCGCCGGCGCGCGTGCGCACGATGTAGAGCGTGGCGGGCGCGGGCGGCGGCGCCTGCGGGGCGGCGGGCAGCGGGCGGCGGTAGGGCCCGGCCGTCAGCAGCGCCAGCGCCGCGCGCACCGCCGCCGCCGCGCCCGCGCGCGACACCCACACGCGGCCCTCCTCCGTCACGCACCCCACCTCCACCGAGCACGGCTTCTGCGCACACGCACACACATATACACATACATACATTGCATTATACCGGCCGCCTCGTGTGAGTAATCAAATTGTATCTAGAAAGTCAACGGAGAGGTCGGCACTAGCTCCGGTACGATGGGGCTAGCGGGCGGCGGGGACGTAGTCGGCACCTGCGTGATGCTGAAGGCGGCGGCGGTGCAGAAGTCGTGCACGATCTCCTTGTTGAGGTTGAGGTCGCGCTGCGTGGAGGTATCGTACAGCACGACGGGCACGGCGGGGTCGTGGTGCTCCCCCACTGCCCCCCCGCCGACCCCGGGCGCGGCGACGAGCACCTCCCCGGGCAGGCGGCGGCGCGCCAGCTCTGCGCCGGCGGCGCTGGCTCCCAGCTCCTCGGCGCCCTCCAGCCGGCACAGGATCGCCTGTCGCCACACACGCAGACACTCTTAATTTCATTACACCTACTATCCTCCCCTAGTACGATTCAATTCTAATAGGGTATTTGACATGTTTTTAAAATCCATTTTATATTATGTAGTAGAGTCTAAGGAACCCAGCAAAAGTTGTTTTTTTTAAATCTGGTATGTATTAGCTGAAAAACATCGAATTAAAAATTCAATATTTAAATAGTGTGCCAAAACACTACTTTGACAATATGGCGCCGCAATGAGGTCGGTGACGTCACATACCTGTTTGACAACTAGGCGCAACACAACTAGGTAAACAAAGTTTACGGGCATGTGACGTCACGAAAAACTCGACCCAGCAGGAACGTTTTGTGTCACGTGACAAACGTTTAAAAAATGTAATTTTTATTTAAGGATTTTCAAATAAATCAATCATTATTTTCAACTTACGTTAATGAATAATCATTTTTTAACTCTTAATTTATACTGTTAACAGTAATTTACACTTTATTTTTCGCATTGTCAAAGAGCCTATTCTTTAGAATATTTCAAACTAGATGCGCAACGAATTGCTTTTTTTTTTCATTATAATTTTAAAAACCTTGTTCGTTATATAGACAGAAGAGAAAATAGATCGATTTGATTAAAAAAAGTGAAAGCGAACATTAAATAATATATTATATCAATTATATGTATGTACCTGAGGGGGTAACTTTCTGAACTGCGGCTCGAGTATTTTAATTTTGTTGAGATACACGGTGTCGTCGTCGCCGTGGTCCCCGAGGAACACCGTGGCGGTGTCCTCCTCGATCTCCAGGATCTTCGCTCGCTGCCAGCCGTCGTCGTCGAAGTTCACGGCATACCTGAACAGTCACAGGTACAAAAATTATATCGACAAAAATTGTGAAAATGTACAATTAAAGCCAGTTTTTCAAACTCAATGAAAATAATTGATATTTACTGAATCATACGATACGAGTATTATTCAACCGGAAATTGAATTATATGAAGAATTGCCCAAGCAAGTGTTCGTGACTAAATTGATTTATAGAGTACTTCAATATATTTTATTGTGCACATCACTCTTACCGCTTCTCTTTGAACTTTATGCTTATTACAAGAAAAACAATAATAAACTCACCATGCATTTTTAATTATCATATTCTTGTCGACGACCGTGCCTCCTCGACTGTAATAAGATGCCATATCAGCCAGAAGCGCTTCTAGCGCATCCTACAGACAAACGAGCAATTTTAACAACAGTATCGTAATCTTTTTGACTGAAAATGCAATTACGTTGTAAACAGCAGAACATATTTTCACATTTAATGATAGATAACGCACTTACGCTGTAAAGCGGTCCTATGATTCTAAGCCATATTTCTAGAGTAGAATTAGCGACTGTGACGTAAACATTCCAAAAGTCATCTTCAGGGAACTTGAGGGGGGGCAGGTCGCTGTCGATAGTGTCGTCCAGGAAACTGCTCTCCGGGAGCAGTGGGGCCGCGCCCTGGAACACAAGCTATGTTAACAGTGGCACGATAGATAGCGCTAAACAGATGTTCAGGCGCAAATAAAAGCATAAGTATCGATAGGAGCTATCGCCAGCCAAAAATCTATTAAATATCGTAAGTCTCGAGAGAATTTAGGTGTAATATTTAACTGTATAATTTTATGTTCAATAAAGTGTTCACTTAGATATATCAATTATCATATAAACATATTATCTCTCATTTCCTGGTGACTCAAGGACACCGGAACTAATAATTATAGTTCATTGACACAAAAGAATTTCATATCATTTTACATAAATTACTTGATATTTTTTAACATATACAACATTTAAATTGAATGACGATTCGTTTCAAAAACTGTACAATGATTACCTAATAAATCTTTTTAAGTTCTTTGTATTTTCAAAAAATGCATCCAATTTTGAGGAATATGGGGTGATAAGGCAAGTGAAGTGATAAATTATCAGTTAATAGGTTTTAGAAATAAGCATCTAACTCAAAACGGAATATTTAAAATAAGCTGTAAAACCGAGTCATGCTTCAAAATAAATGAATTAAATTGTAAAAAAAACGGTTGTACAGGTACAGTATTGACTGCGTCAGACTAGTGCAATAGCCAAATAATGCTGGCCGGGCATTATCTGTGATCATAATTGTTTGTAAATTAAAAAAATAATTGTTTTCTTCTCTAGGCATCATGAAATTTTACATTGATACCGATATATACATTTGGTGTTCAGTCGTTGATTCGTTCTTGAGATTGAAGCCTCTGACATGTGTACACAATACTACACAAATACAAGAATTGCCCGTATTGGTGTAGGGAAAATAAACTGTCAAATAATCACGTGAAAGTTATCGCATAAAGACTTTTTTTACATACCTCTTTGTTTGGAAGAAGTACTAAAAGTCCATTAACAACTCTGTCTTTTATTATTCGAGGACAATTTTCCACCAATTCTTGCCAGTTACTGGGTAAATTTTCTCCAAACTTTTCTCTAAAAAAATAATATAGTTTGAAGTTTAAATCTGTTTTTAACAACGGATTCAACAAATATTCGCTTTTCGCATTTATTTATTGAACTCAACACATAACAATATAATTAATGTTCAAATATATTATAATATTAATCCTTATTTTTACTACGTTAAGTAGTAAAAACACATGCTATGTGTCCATTATCGTAGTTTTTTTTACAGGATCACTCAACTACTTTGCCAATGATTACATACATAATGACAAAACGGCAATACCGTAAAATATTACGTCATTATTACAAGTCAAATAAAGCCCGCCGTATAAAAAAATACGCGTAGTACAGATAAGTTACCGTTTTTATGATGTGGTTTCAAAAGCTGCGATAAAGCCAATTTAAAAATTTGTAAAACTACATGCAGTGAATTCATCAATCAGCGACATTAAAAAATATATATACTTACATGCTTTATTGTGACATATTTAATAGGGTAAAACCCTAGCATGGACAATTACACGAAGATAAATTATATTAAACATTTGTTATCTTTCTACAAATGAAACAAAAACATAATGATATGTTAGATAAAAACACACCTGTACAAGTATGGGACAGTGCTGGCCCAGATGCCGGCCTCGTGCTCGGAGACGAGGTCCGCGAGCGAGGCCACGGCCTTGGCGCTGGAGGCGGTGGCCAGGCCGCCCGCCTCCGAGCTCTCGATCGCCGCCAGCACCTTCACCGCCGCCACCTCCTTCGCCAGGTCCTCGGACGGCGAAGAGTCCGGATACGACGAAAACGAGTATGTTGTTCCTACCTATTTTGTTTTGAAGGTAGGCCGAGTTTTAGCTTCGACTGCGATAGATCGAGCGTATCGAGTTTTAAAATTTAATTTCGGACTGGGGAGCGTATTGTGTGTTCTCATTTGCAAAATGGGGATTGAACAAGTTGAAAAATAAATTACTATAGAACTCAGAAATGATTTTCGATATTTAATGAGAGAACTGATAAATTGTTTTGGTGTTATCTTTTCTTATAATTATAAACATGGTCGCAATAGCGACTGTAGTAAGACCATGTTTACTTAGCCAGAGAGCAGAGAGCTTAGCCAGAAACAGCTAAATTGCTAATAATTCAAGTAATAAGCCAAAGTCCAGTATATTATGTGTGTTTTTACCTTGACAGTGCAGTCGTAACTGACAGGTCCTCGTTTAGGTCTGATATCGTGGACCTTGTAGACCGGCTGCGGGAGCCCGAGCTTCCTGCAGGTCCACTCCAACTTGGCCACGGTGGAGGTGGAGTCCGGAGGCGGTTCCAAATTATGAGCGGGGGCCACATGCGTCACGGGACCGCTGTGTTCCTATAACATTTAAAAATATTAATATCCACAGTATTCCACAGACTTAGTCATTTAAAGACAACACTGCACTTTCAAGACACAGGATAGAATAATGCAGTAGATGTAACATTATTAATTACCATTAACTCGTTGTTTGCAGCGGGCAACTGTAAAGGTATGAGATCCACTGTGCTCAGGCGGTCCCGCAGGTTGGACAGCCTCTGTGACGCTGACATTTTAGAGTTTTGTTTTGTTTCAGACTCATTCTCCACTCTACTCGGGGCCTTGAACTAGAACAATGGTATGAGTTGAATACAATTTAAAGATACTGGCTAGAACTTAAAAAAAAAAAATATGTTCTCTTAATTGGTTAAAAAGAATGATATACAAGTACCTATATGTATATTTTTATGTCACATTTTTGTATTAGGTAGTACCAAGCATTGAGATTGTAATCAAAATACAAGTTTAATATAGACTTAGCATGACGACAGTTCCGACGACTTTAAAAATCAAATGATCAAGAAAAATTAAGTGGCTTATAAAATCACGTTATATTTTGTTTACTTCATTGAAACTGCTATTAACGTGTTTGGGCTGCTCTCTGACTTGAGGTGGCTGGGTTGCCGGTCTCACTGTGACGGTCCTCGGCGGATTCTCTGCGGGTAGTTTCGTTATCGGTTTCGCTTGTTGCGGTATTTGTTTCGTTTCGAAAGATTTGTTAAACTTGTTACTATGCTACAAAAAAAAATAGAATTGATTATAACAAGTTTACTTAGTAGAACACAGGACATAAAACATAATTAAGTATTAGAAGGTATAGCATGATAACACTAGTGAAAATATGATGCAACAAATAATATCATAATTAGATTGGCTGCTTAAATTTTAAATTTAATTGATGTATTGAAATGTATAAATGTGATTATACAACTAGAGTGGCGTTATGTATTACCTTGTTACTGTAATTATTGTTGTTGAATGGTGTTCCGCCTTTCGCTCTGTAATATTGGTTGGAGTACTGGTTGTAGTAGCTCGAGGAGTAATTGGAAGGTGGTGTCGGCTTACGCCATGACCCTTGTTTCTTAGGAAACCGATTCTGAAATATTATATACAATTATTAATTTTGAATGCAAGTAAAGAGTAGTAGTAAGTATACAAGTCTCGCTGTTGGACTATGTTATTACTAATAATTTGAATTCATGGTTTCACAGTTGTATCATTTCTAAATATTTTTATCTATTGGACCTCGAAGGCATCAGAAATTATTATATTTTAATCTAGATAGAGATCTTATGTTTCGCATTTGGAAAAAAGTGTTAATAATATAGGTGTTTTTGATTTTAAAATTATAGTGCTGTAGGATGTAATGGCCATACAAAATATTTCATTTTACATGTAAATATATTTTGAAGCTGTTTAAAAATTGATTTTTGGAATATATTATAGCATTCCATTAGCATTTATTAGTCTTTGATTGTATGTTAAAGCTATAAATTTATCAAACATATTTTTAAACCAGCCCCATAGATAATAGTTCCCACAGGGAACATAAAAGCCATTTCCTTCCTGTCTATCATAAAACATTACAAAAGTATTTTAAAATGAGCCCTTAAATAAAAATTCCCATAGGGTTTGTAGAGACCATTTCCTTCCACTCTCTAAGATAAAACTACAAAATTATTTTTAAATTGGCCACATAGATAACAGTGGGAACCCATAGGGAATGTAAAAACTATATCCTTTCACTTCCTGTGATAAAACATTATTAGCTTCATTCATATTCATTAAATTTTTAACAAAGTAACATTTTATCACTAAAAGTTGTAATAAATTAAACAAAGTTCTCTAACTCTAAGATATGACACCAATAAGATACTAGTTTAGGGAATTTAAATAAATATTGAGTTTTTATATTTTAAAAGTATTGAAAATAGATTATATGTAATAATATCTATGAGTTCAATTCTTTCCCTCCTTATATTAAAGGTGATTTGAAAATATTAAGTGTGAAACTAATACTCATTTTTTTTAAACATACTTGAGTTTTTACTGTTGAGCTCCACTGCATTAAATTTCAAATATACTAGTTCTGTTATTTTCAGAATTGATTATCACAGCTTAATAACTTTTTTACTTACAGCATAATTTAATCTTGGTGTGGGTTTCTTATTGGACTTTTGCCGTGACACCATTTCAGCAATATGCTGCGTGTCTTGACTGGCTACTGCATCCACATACCATTCTCCATTTATTTGAGATACTTTGAAACCCGGAACATCCACAAAAAGCTTCTCCAGAGTAGGATAGCCTAACTTTTTAAATGGTATCCATTCTCCCTGAAGTTCCCGATAATCTCCTATAAATATACAAGCATTTTATTTTAGTTAACTAAAAACTCATGAATATTCTTGTTAGGGCTTAATACTTACTGTTACATTGTTTGATTGTTAATGCTCCTTTCACAGAAATGAGGGTAGCTCTAAGTGCTTGGATGACCTGCTCCTTATCTGCCATTGTTTTACCTAAAGCAAAATAGTAAACTGCAGTAATCAAATATTTTAGATATTCTATAAAAATAAACCGAAGTTTGACAGTTGTTTTAAAATTAAGTATGCGTTAATTACATTTAATTATGCTAAACGCAACCTTGAAATGTATTGCAGTTTTAAAACTTACGCTGCTTAAAGTCATCAAGAGAAACAATATTAACATAAATAAGGGAAATTACATACCTTTATGATCAATACGGGTACGCAGTCAGATAAAATACAAAACTCGATGTTGTCTTTTAATGAAGCTACATGTCGAATGCACAAAATGTTGCTGCAACTTGAAAAAACTGCTGAAAAAGTAATTTTGACGCGTAAGCAAGAGAAATCAGATGGTTTCACCAATTACATGTTTTCATTTTGTTTTTGTACTACTAAAATATTATTTGCAAATTACAAGTAAACACAGTGAAGTAACATTAATAAAGTTCCCAAGGAAAGTAGATTATTCAATATGAGAATATTACTATTATCAAAAGAATTTACCGAATTTGATTCTTGAATAGACTAGGTAGTTTAGTAAGCCGAACACTCCGAACAATCAGTCAGTTAAATCTTTGCTGCTAATGCAATGCGCGGTGTTACCAGCGCTATCAGAATTTGTAGAAAAAAAAAAAGTTTTGTACACTGAATGGACTGGTCAGTTATTTTGGCTTTCTGTATAATAATAATATGGTCCGTCGTAAGAAGATTAAAAATATATAGGTGTAAGTTCCTCTTTCGTGGGAAAGAGTACTTACATAATATACCTTTCGTGGTTATTGAAATAAAAATTAAAATAAACCATAACTACCACGACAGTACTGTGAATATGAGAACTATAAAATTTACAAATCGTGAGCATTAACATCAATAAAAATTAGATATCAAAGCAATTTTTTGATATTTCTTTATTCGCTACCTATCTATTTTATGTTTCCAACGCCTTTATATTTCACTAGCTTCTGCCCGCGACTTTGTCCGCGTGGAACTCCTCCTTTTTTGCAGTCGGTTAAAAAGTAGGTAGCCTATGTCCTTTCTCAGGATCCAGACTTTCTTTGTAGCAATTTTCATTTCAATCGTCCAGTAGTTTTAGCGTGAAAGCGTAACAGACAGACAGACAGAGTTACTTTCGCATTTATAATATTAGTAGAGTTTCAACCTAAGGGCCCCGTATACACAAGTAGGTATCCGGTGTGCGTATGTACTGGGTCCTTTATTGATATGATATCTCATTGGCGAATGGTATATACTGTCTGGGAAAGGTTATTTGGACCATTGGACCTATAATTCTACGTATTTTTGAAATGGGTGGACCAGACCAGTACCTATACGTTTAAATTCATCATTTTCGATTTAGTAACCATTTCACTTCCTATTAGTCCGAATATTACGCGATTTCATGCATTAGACCTAATAAAAAAAAAACCTTTAACTCAAATAAACCGCCAATGTTCTGTAATTAAATATATAAGTAGAATTAAGTAGATAGATATCGGTTTGATAAAATTTTTAAGCCTCGCCTCGTTCTATAGTAATCTATAGATAATAGAATGGGAAAATGGGGTAAACTGTTCATTAAAAATCATGTCTTATAGTTTATTAAACTAAAGCTATAATTTCGGAAAGTAAGAATGCTAAAAACCTTCAAAAGAAAACACTGACTATTCACAAATCCATTTATAAACAATAATGTTAATATTGGTAGGGCTATTGGAGAACTAAGCCAATTTTATTTGGAGTCATATTCGGACATCGCCAGTTATAGAGATAGTACTGCAAATTGCCATCACCAATGCCAAATTTCAATGGCTCCAGGAACTCTTTATTTTCCATCAGGTCCAAAGCATTGAAAACATCAAATCCTGAATTCTTGGCAGTTATCAACGCATCAAGCATGAGATCTACCCAGGGAGTTTTAGTAGAAACATTGTAGAATGAATATGCTGCTTTCAGTGTTTTGTGAACCGGATGGTAAACCACAGTCGATGGCAGTGTGTAGTAGCTTACAAAATCTGTAATAGAGCCATCTGGAGCTTCAACCACAAAGCCATCAATGATATCAGCCTGCGGTAAAAACCAGTGCTTGAAATCATCTTCCATGAAGATTGGTGCTAGATCGAACTTTTTCAAATAGTTGTTTAACAGCTCTACTACTTTCTCAGTATCTTGAACTTCCATTTTACGAAATCCGGGTGTTTTTGGTAGATCAGGTAACTTGAACAATTTCAGTGTTCTTTGCATGGTCATATTTCTTGATAAGTGACTGAACTTGATATCAATTAATTTCTTCGGATTTAATGATCTATGCCAATAACGACAAGTAGCAATAGGTTTTGGTAAAACAATACCAGCAGTATAGACACCTTGAAATACTCCAGTCAAATTGACCCTACGGGTTATTTCCCTTATAAGGACAGGAGCAACACGTTTAGCACGGAGTTTCTTGTGCACACACAGAAAATTTATTTCCACAACAGTTTGAACATGATCATAGATCCTCAATTGAGCAGGGATTGCAGAAATGAAACCAACAAGTCTGCCAGATTTCACAACCCGTACCCCACAGTGCCAATCCATCCTCCAGCCGGGCGGTTGCAGAGCCCATTTGAGGAAATCGGTTTGATAGTCAAATCGAAACATGCAATCATCATCTTCAACATAATTTTCATTCAACAATGTGTACAATTCCTTCAATACAAGAGGTTCATTTAAATTTAATGTATCCCAATTGAAACCATCAGGCAATGTATAGGGCTCTGCTCTAATGTCTCCGGGAGACTTGGGTGGCTCAATGGGTTCGTTTGACACTATTTTCTCGTCCATTTTTGGAACGGGTTGAGTTGACCAAAATTGATATGACTTGTGCAAAGCCTCTTCAGTTGTTTTAGCTGGCTTTTGCTGTAGGTTCAGCACTTCCATTGCCATCTTCAAATCCTTAATGGAAATGTTCTGATGACCGTCTCCAGAATTAGACATTGCAACCAAGCCATCGGCAGACCCCGAACTACCGTGGTCTCCGTCATCGCCACTACGCTTCTTCTTGTTCTTGTTTTTTTTTTTATGTTTAGCTTCGTTATCTTTTTGATGGTCAGTAGATTGAGATGCAATGTTTTCATCCATCGTAAAGAATATTCAAATAATTATTAATGTAGGAATGACTAATGGAAACCACGGTATAAAGAACCACAGATTATAAAAAATACAGACACTACAGACAGTTGCGAATCAAAGTAAACGTCGTGAATTTGACAGCTGACCGGTACAACTGGCAGAATGTTAAATTAAATAGCATAGAGTTAGTATATAATAAAGAGAATCTAAACCAAATAGTGCTTAGCTGTTAAAGTGTATTTCAAAATTAGCGCCAAATTTCAAATCTTCTATAATATAAATACACGATTCGAATGCATCAAATGAAGTACAGACCGTTTATTTTTTTGTGAAATGTATTAAAACTCGACGCATTTATAGAGTAAGATCCCAGAGCGATCTGACGTAACTTATTTTCTGACGAATGAAACCTTAAGATTTCAGTAGGTAGCGTCTAGAGTGCCTTGAATATCTACGGGCTTGTGAAAACTGTCAGAGTGACACCAGGGCTGGTACCAGGTGAGAAAGGTGACTAAAAATAAGAGTTATCTTACTTATTTTCTCATGGCTCATTTTTATATATATCATGTAGAATAATATTTTAAAGTAATGGATATAAGTGTCAGACACTTTTGATTGACCAGAACTTTTGTCAGACACTTTTAAGCTACCCAAAAAATGGATCTCAAAGATGGATGAACATAAGCATATCATGTTTAGGCTCATTCGACTCGGTATGACGAGCACTTTCTAAACAGAATATGATGATGGTAGTGTTGATGATGAATCCTGAAGACTACTATTGATCTCGAAGTTGGATGATCATAGGCATATCGTGTTTGGGCTTATTCGACTCGGTATGACGAACACTTTCTAAACACATGATGATAGATACCCCACACGTAAAGGTCTGATGAAAAAGAAAATTCTGAGTTTCAGTTCAATGTATGGGGAACCCCAAAAATTTTGTTTTTTTCTGATTTTATTTTAAAATCTTAATGCGGTTTACAGAATACATCTTCGCACCAAATTTTAATAATGTAGCTCTTATAGTTTCGGAATAAACTGGCTGTGACTAGAGTACCCGGTTACTTGAGTAATCGGTTACTGAGTAATCAAATTAGTAATTGGATTACATTTGTAATCGATTGACGCCAACACTGATTGCAACAGATAATGCTCGTCATACCGAGTCGAATAAGCCCAAACACGGTATGCCTATGATCATCCAACTTCGAGATCCATAGTATTCTTCAGGATTCATCATCAACACTACCATCATCATATTCTGTTTAGAAAGTGCTCGTCATACCGAGTCGAATGAGCCTAAACATGATATGCTTATGTTCATCCATCTTTGAGATCCATTTTTTGGGTAGCTTAAAAGTGTCTGACAAAAGTTCTGGTCAATCAAAAGTGTCTGACACTTATATCCATTACTTTAAAATAATATTCTACATGATATATATAAAAATGAGCCATGAGAAAATAAGTAAGATAACTCTTATTTTTAGTCACCTTTCTCACCTGGTACCAGCCCTAGTGTCACTCTGACAGTTTTCACAAGCCCGTAGATTAGGGTTGCCATAAGTGTAAGGACTCAGACCGGGACATTTCGAAAAAAACGGATGAGGCTCTCAAGTCGACTCGATTTTCATTTTTTTTTTTTTGGTAAAGCACACCCTAAGTTGGTCCCATTACATTACATACATAAAAAAAAATAAAAAATAAAATATATATATATACTCGTCGAATTGAGAACCTCCTCCGTTTTTTTCGTCGGTTGAAAAAAAATCCAACCTTAAGTGTAGGAAAATAGGGGATTAATTTTTCACGCGCCGATTGTATCGTATGACCACGCGTAACTTTTTACAGAGTACTCAGATTTTGATATTTTTGACGTGGGTACGTCTTTAAAATTACGTGGCAATCCAAAAAAACGAATGATAACAAAATCGGGGGATAGAGTTTAGTGTTGTGTAGCTACATATCTATCATCTCCATCCAAATTTCAGTTACACCACTGGATAGCTAAAGAATCAAAAAAATTTGGAAAAAGAAACCTAGGTACCGTAAGGGTGGGAAAATAGAGGTAATTTATTGTTCACTAAAAGTTAATAGCAAAAACAAGGTTGGTAGCTATTTCAAAAGTAATTAAAAATGAAGCATGTAATAATTTGTATAAATTATGGCCAAAGAAAATTATAAAATACTAAAGGGAAACAAAAAACAATAGCGCACTGAAAAGAAAAAATAATAATTTTGTCTATTATAACGATTATTATTTTGGTTGTAACGTCTGTTATATTTGGAGACAAAAGACAAAATTATAGTTATTTGTTGCCTTTTAGTTTTTTTTTTAATTTTCACGCTTCTTAGGTCGATTTTGCACAAGAAGTATGGATACCAGGTATCAATTGAATGTATAAAATCGATATAAAATATCAATAAGTACATTAGAAAAATCGATCTTGTATCAAACATCTCTAAGTCACATAGTAGGCTTGATAGCGTGCCATTGATGCACTCTTGCTCTCACAACGTTGAGAGTCTGCGATCTCAAAATGCGTTGACACTGTTAACGTAAATTCGTAGAAACGTGAATGGACAAGTGTCAGCACTTTAATGTCGTTCTATCCACGTACGATTAGCCTACCTTATTGGAGGTATATTACTGTTTACCAAGTCTAGCCCTCTATTAATATAACTATGATTTTTAAACCGGGACAATTTGCTTATCGGCCGGGACGCCGGGACACTATGCTTCAAACCGGGACATGTCCCGGCGTACCGGGACGTATGGCAACCCTACCGTAGATATTCAAGGCACTCTAGACGCTACTGAAATCTTAAGGTTTCATTCGTCAGAAAATAAGTTACGTCAGATCGCTCTGGGATCTTGGACCATTATCTTCTCAATCGTTCTGATGCTAGGTATCATAATCGCACACCTAGATCTAAAGGTAGCTAACTCAAAAAAGTTACTTGAACGGCGAAAAACTGATTAATATGTCCATATGAATGCATGAGTATTCTGTATAAATTTATGTTTTTTATAACGAAACTAGCAGAGTTAGGTACTTAAATCTTTTTTAGTGGAGTGAGTGAGGTGAGTTTTGCTGTAAGGAATCCGATGGTGTGCATAACTCAAATCTTCAGTTTTTTGATCTAGCTCTCTTTAGATCTAAGTATGCAAATATGTAGGGCATAAAATTATAATAATAATAATATAGTACCTGGTCTATAGTAGAATGGGTACAATACCTACCCATACTACAAGTTTTGCTTTGCTATTAAACAATGAGTGACCACCAGGGTAGGTAACAGCTGTTAAGAAGGTATAAAAAAATCAAACTTGTTTACCACAACACACATTCTTTATTTTTTCTCCGTCCTAATTATACTTTTTTAATTTTAATAATACACAACATGTATATAGAAAGATTTTTATACAATAGTGTATAATTAATAGCTATAACTATAATAATCAACAATACAGTAAAACAATTATGAATGACTTAAATATGGCAGTCTATTTTAATGATATGTATCTTTTGCAGTTTGGAACAGCCGTTTACATTAATTTATTTACTCTATGCTTAGCTTAATTTATAATTATATCTCCAGTGGGTAAATTTTTCACTTGCCTTCAGTAACTAGGTATTCTTATTGGATTCTATTAAACTAAGATATCAGTGAAACTAAACTATATGGGAAGAAGGCCTTCCCAAATATAGTTTAGGTTCACTAAATAAATATAAGTACTTACCCACTTGTATAAAAAGTAACGTAACTTTAATTTACCGCGAAGGCATTAGAAATTTTTATGTATCTTTAGGTACCTACTAAATCGAATTTCAAATAGAACATTAATATTCAATTCAAATTGTGATATTTTAACTGTGTTGAAATTTTTATATTTAATAGTTATTAAATACAAGTGAAAAATTAACACTTTGATTACATACCCTAATTTAAACGGTATAAAACTACCCTTTACAAATACAACACAACAATAGTCCGACGATATTAAAAGAGGCCAAATTCACATTGTCAGTGCATTCTCATGAAATATGACTGGAGGTTGAATGTAAGGTTCCCAACAGGTATCTAGATGATGTGTGTAGCCTATTGTAACAGAACCTTAAATTCATAAACATTACTTTGTCACATCGTTACTGTTATATTACATGAAATGCTCTTTTTTTATTAAGCATCATTAGATGACGCCTGTGATCTTAACCTTACGGCAAATAAATAAAAATATATTTGAATAATCTATGTACAATTTTAGTTTCTATTAAAATCTAAATGACGTTCTTACAATGTCGACCAGCAAAGGCTGTTATAACACTTTGTATCATTCATTTGATTCTTTCGTGGATCTCGGAATAATAATTTGTAATTTAAATGCTAAATTTATTTTTATTGGACTTTATAAGACCATTTAATTTTGAGAGACCTTTTTAATAAATGTCATAAGTTTTTTTTTATTCGTAGAACCACAGATTAATTTTTCCTCCAAATTTCATAAATAAGGCCAACAGGCAAAGTGACGTAATCGGAAACCATTTTATTTTGTTAAGTACTTACTCAATATCCCAAATAAGCTTTTGGACGGCAATTGTTACCGTAAAAAAGTCACCATTCTCTGACATAATACGGTTACCAATACTGTTCGACATGATACAACGTTCAAACTAACATACTTTAACCACGTTAAATATTTTAACAGTTTTTAATGTTAACGGGGTGCACTTTTTTGACATAATTGCATCACAATTGACTTAGCCCAAGTTTTCAATTTCCGCCTTGTTCTTATTTTAATGGCATTATAATTCTGTATACATAATTAGATAATTTAATGCATTAAGTAGGTAAGAACATTATTTTACTAGACAGTAAGTTTGTAATATGGCAATCTAAAAATTGCATAAAAAGGTAGGCATTATAAATGTAATAAGTATTTTATGTTAATAGTATTGAAAATGAATTGATTCCGCTTGAATTTTCTGCTGTTTCAAACGTGGCAATAGATGGACGGACCGAATCATCAATAGGTCTGATAATGATGTAGTAGTGTGGTAAGTATGTATATTATAATCAACCGTCCAATATTGTAAATTATTTTTTTATAATTCGTACATACCTCATATCTGCAAGGTACCTAAGGAGTTGGGTATCTAATTGTGTAATGTTATTTCTGTATTTGTTTTCAAGTATTTGTTCATACTATTTTTTTTAAAGATCGTTATGACAGTATGTAGGTACCTTTTAAAACAAAACGTTGTTATTTTAAAAATGCGAACAAATGTTTTGAATTAAGTACTTAATCCACTAGGAACTATAACATTTCAACTGTCACTGTGTATTGGATGAAGGAAAATTACTGTGAATATATTATTCGATTTATCGGGGTTTAGTTTTAAAGCCCAAAAATATAAATTAAATAAGGTACCTTTAAGATAAAAAATGACGGCACTGAACGAAACAAATTATATTAGGTAGGTCCACTGTGGCATTAAAGGCATGTAAGTAACAATTACTACCGCCTCAAAAGGACAGCATTTTGGTCAATGTTAAACGTGGATTGTGCACTCGCGTCTTTCTTGCTCTTTTCTTTGTTGGTATCTGAAACAGAAACGATTATTTTTACGTTATATTAAGTTATCCCATGGACGATTATTTCATTAGTGAACTATTATAGCTCCTATCCAAATTGTTATCGTATAGTGCATGCTAGAGTTGCAGTAGACCTGATAGATAGCTGGGTTGTGGGTGGTAAACCTAGCCTACCAACAGATAGCGTTAGATATATATATAGGTATCAAGGTAGGTGGGGTCAGGCTGCCAGTAGAAGGCATCTGACCGGGTTCTCCCAATGAAATATAATAAGATAAGATGCGATATACAAATGAAACACTCACTTGTCGATCAGAGAAGATATATCGGCTGGCACGGGAGCGTAGCACGCGGGTTGGCCGTCGCTACCGTTCTGTCCGCCGCTGTCAATCAAATACCTTGAGGCATTATTCTTACATAACTATGTTTATTCATCGACCACTAGAATAGATAATAGATAAGATCAGCAGAAACGTAGAATCCTTTATAACTACGCTATAATGATCAAAAATGTTTTTAACATTAGAAGTACATAATACCTATACTTAAGTAGGTAATAATTTCTGATGCCTTTGCAGTTATTACACATTATTCCAATAGGTATTTAAGTAGGTTTTGATGTTTTAGAAGTCAAAATTAAAATATTTTTAGATAGGTAAGATAAGACTACACTACTTAAAGCATTTCATGCTTTACGGAGTTGGTGATAAAGCAATCATAGGTTTTTAGGTAAGCATATTATAATTATTCGATTCATATAGGTAAGTAAGTATTCAATTTAAATTAAAATGGTTTCCAATTAAGCAGAAGACGGTATAGATTTTGTAAAAATTATGAAATACCTACTAGAGGAACTGAACTGTCATTTAACCTAAATTTGTAGGTCTAAGTATTTTTAAACTATCTTCTCTCTCATTTTAATTAGTTATGAATAATACACAATAATAAAACGACAGCTTCGTTCCGCTTATTTCATCATGAAGAATAGATAACTTTTTCATTTCGAAATTACTTTCTACGATTGATTCAGTGCTAATTAATTACTACAATTTCGTGCTTTTGTGTTATTCTTAACACGCGTGCTTAGCTTGTTTATGAAATCAAACCAATAATACAAGGATTTTCATGTTATCCTTATTTTTTTATGTCATGTTCCTCTAGGTACCCAATGGCAGGCGACCAGCTTTGTGAACATGTTCTCCTATGAGGGGAAAACCCTTTAGGGCCACAGCATTAGTAAAATACCAGTCCTCCTCTATATTTTTAAATAAGGCACGTAAAATATTATTGGTTTGAGTTGAAAGCAAGCTGAGACGGCGGCGGGTGTGTGGGGGTGTGTGGGAGCGGGGAGGTACCTGAGGTCTACCTGCTGGTGGTGCGCGCCGCACTGCGCCGCCCGCTGCCGTACACGCTGCCCGGGGACCCGCCGGACCCTGGACATTAGGGATGTGACATTGTAGATAAAAATCGATTATTAATTAATCGTTTTTTTTTCTACGTATGAAAAATCGATTCATAAGTAATCGACTTTTCTTCAGAAAAAAATCGATTAATTAAAAATCGATTTTTATCTACAATTATAGCATTATTTACATTTAGCATTGCCAGATTTATTGTCAACATGAAAATATTGACGCCAACTACTTGTCGTTCTTTTAGTCGTAGACATTATAAAAAACGGGACTTTTAAAACACTAAAAACTTTTTGTCACGAGAACCTTTCAAATTTGAATTGTTTGAAAAATGAAGTTTCAGCAACGAATAATTAATAACATATCAAACGAATGTCGCTAAAGTAGTACAGTTCATCGTCTAACTCCATCTAGTGAATGTTTTATTAAAAATGAATTAACTAAACTGTTCGGGGTGTATTTATTTCATGATTATAAAAAATCGATTATTAATTTAAAAAAAATCACGTTTTAAAATCGATTTTTACTTTAAAACAATCGATTTTTAATCGATTATTTTTTCACATTCCTACTGGACATGGATGGATAATGAGAAACACAGCTTACAATGCCCCATAATATTAAAAAAAAAAAAAAAAAATCACTTACCTTTTGTAGTAGTATTAGCGGCACTATCGCTGTTGTCGTCGGAGTCGGTGTGCGCGTCCCGCCAGCCCGCGCCCGCGCCTCCGCCTCCTGCGCCGGCGCACGCCGCGCGCATGCGGTGCCGCGCCTCCACTGTCGAGCATTTAGACAGGCTCGATTCATCTGCAGAACAGTGGCCGGTCGGATTCTAACGCCCAGTGGCGAGGCGTCGTAAGGTGCTCTGTGTTTGTTTCATTTCAATCCAATGGAAATCGAACTTTACAGACGCTTCACCAATGGTGACCCCGCTACGAAATCTGAGTAGGTTAATTTTATGTAAGCACAGACGAAACAAAAGTAAGTAGTTTTTTTAGCACATTCATCATCATTTTTGGGAAATGGTACCCGTACCCGAATCGTAATTAGTCGTAAAGGTTATTAATTGTCGTCAAGACGGTCAATTTTGTCGAGATACTGAATAGTTACCTATTTGCTGCGTCTGCACCTTATTACAAACTGGGGTATATTTTTAAGGATCCTACCAGCCAATCATGTTTGGGGGAAATTTTGATATCTAAAAATAATTTGGGATGTAAAATAGCATCATTTTTCTGGAAAAAGTAACAAAGTACAAGTAGCTGTTCGGAAAAATGACACTAATTCTACAAGGCATTTTCACGCTGCGCTGATTAGTTTTTTTGTTTAGTTTCCATTGTTACCGTATCTGTAGTGCTCGCAGGTGCGGTGGCGGCGGCGGTGCGGCGGCGCGGCGTCGTCCTCGCGGCGCGCCAGCGTGCGGAACTGCAGCGAGTGCGCCGCCGACACGCCGAACGTGGCGTACGGACTGATCTCGTACAGCTCTGCTGATAACGACAATACGCTTGCACGACTGGACTTAATGACTCCATTATTTATATTACTAGCCTATTTAGTGAATTCAAGAAAAAAAAGGTTTTTTCAAATATCTGTTTAATTATTGGCATTTTTTATTAATTGTTATATTCTGTTTCCTACCAGATGAGTCGTCGTTATTTGATTTCTCATTTCCGTTAATAGAAGAAGACGAGTAGAGTTTCTGTCCTTCTCTTAGCTTTTCTCTCTCCGCCTCGTTACTTTCGCTCAGTTTGCGGTCGTCTCTCATGTAGTGATCGCTTGAAATGCAGAAAAATCTGAAAAATACACCATATATCATATTACTTATATATTTTTTATTTTTTCAAATACTTTAATGTGAAGAAATCAAATATAACATTGTCCTTAGTGTGAGTTAGAATGCGCTCAATAAGGGCCACCGCGTGTCAGAAATCCGCTAGATGCACTAGTGTAGAATGAGGTCTAGTCTATCATGTTCCACCAATGAGAGGCAACCTACTGGCCTGTGATTGGTGGTACATGACAGCTGGACCTCACTCTACAATAGCGCATCTAGCGGATTTCTGACACGCGGTAGCCCTTATTGGGAACCCCGTACCGGAAGACGCACCATAATACCTAAGTACATTACAACCGACGATCTGGGATGGAGCGCCTTTGGTATATTATATGACAGCGTAGAAAAGTAAAGTTGGTTATATTCCATTATTCAAAGGCCATACCTATTTGAAAGTAGGTACTTACTTCCGCTTCCCCTGCACGACGCACACGATGGCCGCCACGGTGATGACGATGACCACTGCGCTCGCGGCGCACGACAGCACCACCGTGCGCAGAGACGTGCGTCGCTCCCCCGACAGCGGGGACATGGGCTTCGAGGGGGGGATGCGACCTGGAAACAAATAAAATAAAAAAATATATTTTTCAGTCCTCCGGTCGGAAAGCGCCAACTTTGTGGCCGTTGCGCTCAATGAAATTGCCGCTTTCTGGCTTCGTCGAACAGAAAAATAGTATACTGACCTCGGCCAGTAAAATAAAAAAGCCTCAGATCACATTTTTGTCAACCTCGGCTTCGCCTCGGACGACAATTACATGTGATCTGAGACATTTTTTATTTTACTGGCCTCGGTGCGTAATGTGCTATTTTGTAACTTTGTTAAATTGAGTGCAAGTGGGAGTAAAACCATAATCTATAATAAAACCATTACAAAATCTGCGCTAATCGCTCCTCGTGAACGTGACTGTGGCTATCTGCTGACTAGGCCACCTCAAAATATAATGGTTATGTGGTGTCACCTCCGGCTAGCGTGTGTGTGTCTGCAAGCAGGGTGACGCGCTCGGCGCCGGCGTCGTTGACGGCCTCCACGGCCAGCTCGTACCACGTGCCCGGGGACAGCTCGCCCAGCACGTGGCTCGCCGAGCTCAGCGCGTCGCCCACCTGACACGCACACATTGGAATGAAACATACATGTACACCTACTTGTCATCTACATACATAACTGACTGATCGATGCAGATCTGATCTAAGCCGTTGGGTCTACAAAGGCGAAAAGTTGTTTATATACGTTTAAAGATCTTTAAATCTTTTTCAAGACGTAAGTCAACATTTGCATGGAAGTTTTTAATTTTGACAACAAAACAAAATCAATTTTGGCAAAATAAAACATTCTAAGTAAAAACTAGACTAGGACGTACCTAATGTATCAGGTAAAAAAAACCTGGGTTTTGATACCTAAGTTTATAATTACAATCATCATTTATACCATAATCCAATGTTCAGCAGTGCCGGCCTTGCGGTAGGAGACGCGGAACCCGAGGATGGGGCAGCCACCGTCGCGCCACGCGTAGAAGTTTATCTTGATCGCTGTTGCGTTCATGTACACGTGGTCTTCCGGCTTCGGGGGCTTGGGACCTGAAAATATACAGTATATTCTAAAAAGGTCTCAAAGACACCTATACATGTGCGGTATTTCTGGTTCAATTCGAGCACAAAATTATAAGGTGTTAAAAGCAATTTTACTTACGGCCTCCTCTTGTAGTTGCCGTCAGCACTTCGCAAGGGGGTCCTATGGAGATCTTGTTCCTGGCTTGAATCTTGGCGTTGTAAGTTGTACCACACTTCAACATATCCATGGTGTAGGACGAAACATCAGGCGACAGCTCTACTGTGTGCCATTCCATTTCTGAGGCTTGCTTATAATGAAGGAGGTATCCTGGAAAGATTAAATGAAACGGTTAAAAGCTGCGCAAAATTAGTGAACACATTAAATGTTGTTCTTGGCCATACCGAGGAGAGGCGAGCCACCGTCCCCAGCCAATATCCAATGCAGCTTTATACTCGAAGCTGTGGTGTACTGAAGAGTTAGAGAAGGGGGGCCTGGAGGTAGAACGGCCACCACACTATATGTCACGTAATCTTCTCCGAGGGTGTTAGTGGCAGTGCAGGTGAAGTTACCGGAAGACTGCTCATTAACTTCTGAAAAAGTAACCCAAGTATGAAATCAATGCTATTAATAATCAGTATTAAATAATGCTTAGAGTCAGTGAAAGACATAAAATTATAAAAAAGACACTACGTAATATTATGAGATCGACGACGTAATGTGAAATTTATAATTATGTAGGTACTGTGGGCAGATCGACGATTCAGCTAGAGATTAGAGGGTGCTAGGTGACTGAATGTCGGTGTATCTGTGTGCAGGTGTGCAGGTGTGCAGGTGTGCAGGTGTGCAGGTGTGCAGGTGTGCAGGTGTGCAGGTGTGCAGGTGTGCAGGTGTGCAGGTGTGCAGGTGTGGGCTGACCTCGTATGTGCAGGTGTCCGCGCGGCGTGACCTGGTAGTAGTGGTGGTGCGTGACGGGCGCGGCGGCGTGCGTCCAGCGCGAGCGCGGCGGCGGCGCGCCCACGCACGAGCACGCCAGCAGCGCCGCCTGCCCCGCGCCCAGCACCACCGCGCGCCCGAACGACGCTATGCGCGCTGGAACTGCACAACCAAGATAAATCTTCAGCGATAACTATTTACGTCGTTTTGCTATTTAATCCAACTGTCCAATGAGCTAGCGCTCTCTGTGAGTTAATGTTCAAAGTAAGTAAATTAATATAAAAAAATATGTAGGTTGACTATTGCGATACTAATTAATTAGACAGGTCTTCTCCTATTTCTTTTTTATATAACCATATAAAGGAAACATGTTTCATAATACTCACTTCTTGAATTAGGTCCCTGGCCCACCACGGGCGTAGACTCGCCTTCCCCTGAGCCCGTCGTGGCCGACACCCAAAACTCGTACAGCTGGCTTTCCAACAGATTTCGGACTTGAAACATTAGTTCCATGTCCAATTTTTTTTCTACTGATACAGTAGAGCTTAGGTGTTTGCCTAGCCTGGAAATGTTAAAAACCGTTATGTTATAATGAGATACATCAGTGATTAGGATTAAATAAAATTATTTTTAAAACGTATAAGCACTAAAAAATGTAAATCATTTATGTAAAGTACCGAAAGTATTTAAGAATAAGAATAAGAATAAGAAACGTTTATTTAGTGCTATAAAACAAACATAGGTACATCTTTCAATACATACAAAGAAAAGACGTAGATACTGTCGACATTGTAAGAGATGTGAATAGGACAGCACCAAAAGGGCGACCAGCTCAGCATAATGCTGCAACTTATAGTCACAGCGCTGTTTTTCAGCTGGACCCGAGAGTTACAACATAATATCTTGCACTGTCGGTATCTTAAAGAATTAAAAAAAAAACAAAAACAGAATACAATACTAACAACAGACTTACAGGTAAGCTACATGGGTACACTCGATTTCATGTCATTTAATATTTATTTAAGTACCTCAAAAAAACTTTACATAAGATGGTCTTGTATGCCGTCACACTGAAGATCGAGTAATTTCGATTTTAAATACAATTTATATTTTGCTACCGTATAATCTCTTGTGGGCGGTGGAAGATTATTCCATATTTTGGTGGCGGCATACTTAAAACTACCCCTAAAAGCGGCAGTTTTATGAGGAGGAACTAGAAGCCGACAAAGTCGGGTCCGAGTAGACCATTTTAGTTTGTCAGAGAGGTACGAGGGACACTGATACTTTACAACGCCAAAGAGAAGGGTAGCCAAATGAAGATAACGTCTTGATGCCATGTTCAGTATATTTGCATTGTTAAGATGGGGCGATATATGATTCCTAGGAGGAATATTAAAGATGAACCTGCCACAGGCGTTCTGCACTCTTTGGATTTGACACTTTGTTCTAGACAATAGTCTGGGACCGAACACTGTGTCAGCATAATTGAGTTTGGAGAGGACCAGCGAATCAACAAGATTTATGCGCAACTGAGTACTTAAGTATTCGCGAACTTTATATAAAACTTTTAAACGATAAAAACATTTACGAACAACATCCAAAATGTGTGACTCGAATCGCAATTCACCGTCCATAAGAACACCCAAATTATTTACCGGCCTGCTTCTCTGTAATATACAGTGTAATGAGAGATGATCCCATTCGGATGCAGCGGCGGCAGCCAGCTCACCAGCACCGAGTCGCTGGAGTACGCGAGGGCTTTTATCTTCTCTGGCGCCGATGGAACTGGAATAACAATATTTTATTTTAATTCCGGGAAATCTGGATAAAATTGCTGTCAGTAAATTTCCTTAAAATGGACAACAAAAAATGCAACAAGTAAAAATTTTCCTGGCAGATTAATATGTCCCCGGATTCCGAGGACATGATGAGAGGAATTGACCAGTTGTAGGTAATGACACTATGAGTAATGTATTTCTAATTATATTTATTAAATAAAACACTACCTACACCTATATATAATACTATATTGAGACAGCGCTGATCGCTGCTCGATCTAATATCTATCTAATGGACGTGAATACTGTAGCGAATACCGAAATGCTGACATTGCTACCAGGGCCGCCACAATATAAATGTGGTGATGGCAATGATTCGTACCGTCCTCTTCAGTCATGCAGTAGACGGGCGGGCTGCGCTTGCCGTCGCCGGCGTTGGTGAAGGCGAGCACCTGCACGGAGTAGTTGCTGTATTTGCGCAGCGCGTGCAGGTACGTCTCCGTCGTCGTCACGCGCTTCATCTCGCCCACATCTGCTAACGATAATACGCTTAATATTAACTACGATCTATCAATCAAAACTCCATCGATATTCTTGGTTCAACACCATTAGTTTTTATTTACGATTAATGCTGCAAAGCATTTCACACAGATGGCGCTGAAGCGAAAAATTCTCTCAAAATTGAAAGGAGTAGAGAAATTCGATGACTCGTCAGTGGCTCCTATGGTGTAAAGGTTTAGCACTCTGCCGCTAGTAAAGGCATGGGCGTGGGTTCGAGTCCCACTGGTATTCTAAAAACTTTTTGCTCTTGTCTTTGTACAAAAATATCATTATAGATAATATATTTATTCTATCAATTGTCAATAATGTCAACTGAAAAAGTCTGGAATATTTAATAATTGCTCACCATGATCGCTGGTAAGCGGCGAGTAGATGACCTTGTAGCCCTGGATCAAGCCGCCATGTTGTCCAATAGGCGGCGGACTCCACTGCACTTTCATACTGGACGATGAGAGTGGAGAACACGTCACTCGCATCGGGTGAGATTCTGGAACTGTGAGTGATATTGTAGAATTAGAATTATGTTTTTGATTCCTACCTACTATGTATGATTGTCTACAAGTACGTGTTTAATTGGTTAGATAACTACTCTACTCAGTACCTATGCAAGTTTTACTTCTTTTCTTTTAAATGTTAACTTGAAGAATATTTCTTCTTAGAACTCACCTCCCTCTAAAGTGGTAGCAGCGACCGGCGCAGACGCAGGTCCCGCCGCCACACCATTGAACGCTCTCACTCTGATCTCGTACCGAGTGAACTTTCTTAGAGCTGAGAGACTCAGTTCTGTTGCTGACCAGCCATTTACTGTTAATGTTCTGGAAGGAAAACATGATACATATTAATTTCTGATGCCTTCGCGGTTATTACAATAGTGCTGACAATAGTCTAACGCTAAAGTGTGTCTTTAGCGTTAGACTATTGTCAGCTCAGTCGTGCTACGATTATGGAAACTGTAAAGAATCCGAAACGTCAGCTAATAAAATAAAATAAAAATACGCGAGTTAAATCCGTTAATAGTTGTTTCATTCCAATGATACATATTATTATTCTGTATTTATACATTTGTGATTTGTAGTATTTTAAATAAGATAGTGCTACTTGTTATAGAGTTGCAAAAGGCTAACAGGTTATTGATCTGACCTGGTTGAGTTCCGGACAGCGGTCCCCGCGGGGCTGATCTCGGTGCAGGAGACGGTGTAGCCGAGCAGCTCGCCGTGCCAGGCCTCGCGCGCCGGCGGCCGCCACGCCGCGTGCAGCTCGCCCGGCCCACCCGCTGTCACGTGCACGCTGGACGGAGGCTCCGACGGCGCTGGATTAACAAACAATGGCTCAATATTTTGACCGTGATATGTGTGATACTGATTTTTAGAAATTGTATGTATTATTCCAAGAACTACTTAGTTCTCATTTTTACAGCACAATGTGTTGTTTATTCATTTATAATATTGCATTTCAACAAAATATACCTTCCTCCTGTGTCTTTACTACAACAGGTTCGGTGAACGAACTCCGGTCGATCTGGTTGACCGCAGCCAGACGGATCATGTAAGCTGTATGTGGCTTCAATCCACTCAGTAGAGCCTCGTAGTGAATGTCGCCTTTCTTTGTCAGTCTGGAAGTTGTAAAATAACTTTATTATCTCTAGTATAGTATAACATAGCGTCCATAACTCGGATATACAACAACTATTTATTTGCCTGTCATATAAGATGACATGAAATGTCACTAGCTGTCGGCGTGCAGTATTAAAGAAATAACAAATAAATATTTAAGTTACTCACGCGACTTGTGTCTGTCCTTGCGTGGCTCCATGAACAGATACATTTATACTAACAGCGGCATGCCACTGGTCCACCCTGACTGCGCCCACAGCACTGAGGGTGCAGTGTTGGATGGTGTAGCCCACCAGGGGGGAGTTGCCGTCGAAACCCTGGCTCCAGGACAACCGGACTGCGCGGCTCAGGATCTCCGTTACCGATAGAGAGTGAGGAGTGTCGGGTTTCTCTGTAATTTATTGAAATAAGATTTGAATATATCAGACTAATTAAAATACTGATTATTGATTTGGCTAATATATTTGAAGTGCTCGTAGTTACCTATCCATTATTAATATTAAACGGTGACATTACAGTATTTAAAATGCGTATAAATAAGTCGTAATCTCTAAAAGCTTCTTTTACCTTGGACGGAGAGGTAAATGTAATGGTCGCTGTGACCATAGGCGTTGACAGCTTGACACTTGTAAACGCCGGAATCCTGCCGGTCGGCGCGGCTGATATACAGCTGAGACCTTAAACCACTATCAGTCTTTGCCTCGGAGACACTTAGCCTGTAGAAAGGAAGCATAAAGTTGACAGATGTTATTACGGTACAGACAAAGTGGGAAGTTACCTCCTTAGAGGATGAAACGGGGTTACAAGTTTATACATGATAATTGTGTTCTACTCAAAGTCAAGGTCAATCATCAAGGATAAATCAAATTAAGTTTTAAATAACATTATTAGTTTTTAAGTACCTATAAGTATTAAGATCTAGGTGATTCATGTTGTGCGACCACTGCACGCGGATCGGGTTGTCCCCCCGCACGTCGCACAGCAGCGTCGCAGGCGCATCGCGCCGCGCTGTCATGTTGTGGGATGTCAACTCGAAACGGGCTGGCTCTGAACATTAAATATACCAGAATAATCAGGATTCTAATGAAGAAAATTTATTGGACCCCAAAAATGCTACATAATTAACCTCTTACCATTTACATCAACCCTGATAGTCTTCGTGAGCGGCGATCCCACACCATTTTCCGCCTTACACATATACTGCCCCTCATCGTAGGGCAACGCAGACTCTATCCAGAGGGTCCCGTTGGAAAAAAATTGAAATCGTCCGCCCAAGTTCACCAGTGGGACGAAGTCTAGCGATGACGCTGTGAAATTAGAATAGTTATTTACCTCTGTATCTTGTGATGGAATATTTTATAGGTTAGTCTAGTAATGTATAAAATAAGAACAAGGCTTACCACGTTGTTTCATCCAAGTGACCTGCGGAGTGGGAGAGCCCATGGTCTGGCAGTGCAGCGCCACCGTCTCTCCCGCCAAGATCGCCTCGTCTTTTGGTTCTGTCATCCATTTTGGAGATACTGCAGCATGCGACAGAAATGTTAATGAAAATTTGGTACTTACATCATCTTGATAACATTAATATCCATAGAAATACATGTATTTTTATTGTAAGACAAATTTGTAACTATTGTTGAATATATGAAAAAGTTATATAAATTACATTGAAATAAAAAAATCGCGAATTATGTCCAAAGTGAAAAGTGAAGAAGAAAAAGATTTCGTTTTCATTTGTATTTATCAGATTTACAGCAATCATTATTAGTCGACAAATTGGTTCATAAAAAAAACATCTTGATGGCTAATTAAATTAAATACTTTACCGTATCCGGGCCGCTTGGTTATATAACTGTTACTATATAATTAATACATTTTCTATTACATTTATTGATTTCGTTTTATAGGGATACCGTAACAATATTAACTGAATACAATTTTGTGCAATATGAGGGCATCGTTCTATTAAAAGTTACTGTTATTAAACAACAATGGAACTGCTTTGCTTTTATAATCTTGGAAAAGTTTACAATCCTTTAAATTTTAACGTTTATAGTAAAAAGTTTGAATGAAATTACCCTTTCCTCTAGCCAACTGTAATCCAACGCTGAGCCAACAAACAAACACAAACAACAATTTCATAAAATATTAAACGTGTTTAAAATGTGATCTAAATATTCAGAGTGCTGTCGTGGATAGCGAGAAACACCAGCTTAAACTCAAAAGAATTCAGTTTCTGTAACGCATTTTCTGAAAGTAATGGCATGTTTAAAAACTGATTGCAATTTTAAAAGGGTATTTTTTACATAGGTATTGAATATTATTTTACAAATAAGTTTGAATATATACGACAGAAACTGAACACAGGAGGTTAAATATCAAACAAGGAAGTGCTCATCTTACATCTAATGATATTCAACACAAAACATAAAGTGCCGTCAACAAATTGAATGCTCAGTGCTCAACAGTAAGTGCTGGATGTGCCTTCGTTAAAAAATCAAATCTACTAACGTGACCAAAAAAAACCTGCGCCATCAAGCATGATAGTGCTCAGTGCTTATTATGTGGGTCGGTGCTCAATGCTCAGTGCTCAGTGCTCGGGTGCTTTAGACGCAACAGGTCAATTCTCAATGTACCTTTGACGATAAGTTCTGCAGTGTAATTGACCTTGGCGGCCGTGTTAGAGGCCACGCAAGTGTACTGCCCACTGTGACGGCTTGACACCTCTTTGAACACTAGGTTGCTAAAAAAGTCAGCGCCCCGCTCTTCCACCTATGCAATTATATCGTCTATATAAAATCCCATAACATTTGGTGCATTTATTTTTGATAACGTCGTTTCAAATGACAATGTATAGTTATTGTAAGTTTGTATCTAATGTGACCTTCAAACTAACCATGAAGTTAAGAATACAAACCTGTAAAGATGAAGGTATTGGCACGTTGTCTTTCAGCCAAGTGAAGTGGACGGGCATGTCTCCGGAGGTGACGCTGCAGCTCACCTGAGCCCGCTTGCCTTCTTGGAGGTTCGCCGAGAATGAAAATGGTTCGATTTCTGGTGGATCTGAAAAAGTAAGAAGTCAATTTAAATTTAACTCTGATCCTGGCTAGTTATAAAAAAACTATGACAAATTTGTTGCATTGAAACAGCTATAACGGATTTAACTTGCATAATATATTCTATTTTATTCATGAACCACGAAAGCGTTCGAAATTATTACCTAATTATGACAAATTAACATCACAAGTTACAACTACTCGTACTTATATCTACAGCAAAATTTGATTTCCAAATAGGTACGGCTATATTATTAAATTCATTATAATAATATCTAAAGACCCTTATTTATTTATCAAGACATGATAACCATTTTTTTGGTAAGTGTATTTATTTACTGACATTAAAAATGGTTGGCGTGTCTTTGTAAAGTATTGTCACTTTGCGTTTGACCTGTCCAAAGGCATGCTCCATTTAACGTTGCCTTTTCAAGCGTTAATAAGAAAAAGGTCAAGCGTAAAAAGAAAGTAGTAGTAAATGAAGGAAACTTTAACAATAGCCTCAGCGTGTTCCTTTTAAATAATAAATTTATAGTAAAAAATAGAAATATACATTTTCTTTAAAACGATTTCATTACATTAGTTTATTGCCTATAGTATATTGAAAAGAGTAAAGGTACCGAGGTACTGAAATCGAATCTTCTTAGAGGTAATAGATATGGGTCAGACAGACTTACTGCTCACAACTAATTGCAGCTCCCTTCTAGCAATTTCTCCATGTGGCCCAGTGACCGTGCACATGTAGGCCCCCGCCTGCGTGGGGTCCACTCGCGACACCCTCAGCGCACCGTCCAGGTTACTCTCCCATTCCACAGGGCTACCATCGCGCTCCCATTTCACCGAGCTAAAATATGATATCATAGGATTAGTACTCCTTACATTATATAAGAAAACTGCTTATTTTTTTTCCAAACGGTCGTCAAAATATTTTTAACATGAATTCGTTAGGACGTTACCTTATGGGATATCCTGAATAAGGACAGTATAACATCAATTCCCGTCCTGCTACAGCTCTGATTGGACCAACTGATCTTACGTAAGGAGGTCCTAAAATAGCACACAAAATTTTAAACAACAAATCTCAATAAAAATATCTATTGGTACGCACTACTATACTGGAAACTAAGGATTGTTTTGAAATTAAAGACTCACCATAAATATTTAATCTGGACGTATGCGATACTTCTCCCAGAGAGTTGGCAGCCCTGCACGTGTATAAGCCTCCGTCTTCCGACCTTACAGCCGATATGTTCAGGTAACTGACAACATCGTTTATTTTTGTAGCGAACTGTTCCACGCTATACCTGAAAAAGTAAATCAATTTAAAATATAATCATTTACTGTACTTGACAAGAAAAAGCTATGTAGGTAACGTAAGTTGGTAGGTCAAATGTCTAGGAAAAAAATCTTTCAGTACTACCTGTGTCCCTTAGCCATAGTGTTAAGGGTCTGTCCATCTAGCAGCCACGTGAAATGTGGTGGAGGAGACCCAGCCGCCGAGCACTTCAGGGTCACCACCTGACCCGGCCGCAGGACCTGTTCTATGAAGGTATACTGCAGCTCTGGAGCGGTATCTGTGTAACAGATACAAAATGTGTGTTAAAAGTTAAATTTCGTTGATCTTGTTTTAATATAAAACGATACTATTAAACTAAGAGCAAAGTACAGTGCAGTCAGATTGATACGATGACGTTTCTTGAAACTTCCAACTTTTACATTTAGGATAAAGGCACAACTTAACATGCAGTAATATAATTATGCAAGTTAGGTCTGTTACGATTATATACCTACTTAATCAATTGCTATATACTACGGATATTATTAGGTGTTATCAAAAGATACTTTGTTAAAATCTCTTTTTGATCCGAATAATTATGTACATAATATCAATACATGGTTATAACTAGTCAAAAATTTCTGGCTAAAACTGACCTCCCAGCCTCAACTCGGCACTGGCCTGCGCGGAGTCTCGCTCATTCCTGGCCATGCACTGGTAGACGCCCCTGTCGGCTCTGTGCACAGCGGTGATCACCAGCTGCTCCCCGTTGCCGTGCACCCTCACCCGCCCCCCCGTGACCCCGGCGCCCAGGGGCACGCCGTTGTGCAGCCACTCCAGGCGGGGGGCCGGCCAGCCTGCCCAGGTGCAGTTGATGGTAGCGATTCCGCCAGAGTTTACAATCTGGAAGAGAAAACCAGTCAGTACTCGAATGCGAATATTAAGATGAAAAGAAATCTTTAACCGAGCATAATTGATTCTTAGGATTCAGTAGGTATTTCAAAGTCCATCTGTTTGTTAATAAGCGGTTGTACTCTAAGGCTATTTGTACTAAGTATAAATTTTATTTAGCACGATGATAAACTAATCAAATTTTAAATAAAAGTAAATAAATTTGGAGCTTAGCTATGTATGAGATATCTAAGTATAATATATATATCTCTAAAAGTATAACGTCGGGGTTTGTTCGACAGGGTCTCTCAAATGAGTAGAGGGAGGGTCGTCGGGGCTACCGACGACACTACCTCCACCCATGGGTTCGCACATAGCAAATAAATGAATGCACACGAATACTGATAACACTCGATTTATTATATTTCACAATTCACAATTATAACACAAAATGAATATTTAGATACTCACAGAGTCTTACTCCCAGCAAGGCTCGAACCAGAATGTTTTTCACTGTTACCGTTCCCACCGAATGCCAAGTCAAAAGATGGCGCTCGGTGGTGGGAGAGATTGCGGAAATCAACACATAACTTTTAATTGAAATTATTTTTACGTAGATTTTTAAACACTTAGAAAATAACTTTTAATTACATTGATAATTATAGAAATTTTAGATTTTAGGTTTTAGATAATTTTCTAGACTAGTTGAAGCATCACGACGATAGATGTCGCCCCATGCTTCAACCAGTAAACAAGTTAACATAAAGATGTTTTATCATACTATTTCAATACACACATACAGTAATAATTAGATAAACATAGTTGTAAATTAAAGTAGGTAATTTCTTAATCTAAATTTATGATTTTGAGTCGACACGGCCATACGGCGAGACGGTGCGTGCTCTGCACCAGTCGCGATTCTGGAAAATAAACAAAGTCTCTGAGCTAGGTATCCGTTAATACACTAGCTGATAACTTGGTTACCAAGGATCGTGTTATAAACTGGTTCAATGGAAATACTACTAGAAGTAGAAAATCCGTATGCATAGTGATACATACATAACCAACCAAGATATCAGCTACACTTTTTCATAACAGTATAGATAAGTGAGATAGCATAATGTTTAATGTTATGATGGGTTACTAGTATCAGACTTGTCGTAATTACGAACTGTGTAGATTAGTTTAGTTTCGTTATTATGTCAATGCATATGCTACACGCATACATGCATGAGTATAAAATAAATAGTTAGAGGTGGTGCTGTGGTGCTGAGCGGTCATTTACGCCGTGGTCCACAGGGGCTCTAAAGGAAAATGGTACTAGGTCGATAGCTGGGGCCTAGGTCTTGTGACCGTGGTCCCCAGGGGCTCTGGAAACGTCTATATGCGTATGTAAAATAAAACTTGTGCTGTGTAAAACTTAAAGTCAATTGAAACTGTGGTTCTAAGCGGTCTTGTTCGCCGTGGTCCACACAGGCCCTAAAGCATATAAACAAAGAACGATGTTTATAAGATTATGGCAGATGTTTACTTTTAGAGTTGCGGATATAATTAAATAACTCATGGTAGGTTTTGTGTTAATCAGAATCGTGTAACAGTAAAAATATAACACTAAAAGTTATAAACTGATAACTGACCTTTTATTTTTTTCATCATGCATCCATGATGGCGGAACTGGCATCTTGGGATGTCGATGGTAGTGACTCGCTTGGTCCAACGGTCTGAGCTGCGGGTTGTTGTTGGGCGTCGTCATCGTTGTCCATCGACACGGTTACTTGTTCACCAGGTTGTGGTGCCCGTCGCAGCTGATCATGAGCTACCTTACGTGGGCGTCCTCTGCCGGTCACACGTTTCACCATGTATCGATCATTATCCAGGACTCTATGAATCTCATACGGTTCACTGTACCTAAGGTCAAGGGAAGTTTGATTTCGGGGATTATTCTTAATAAGGACATAGTCACCTCTTTGAAACGGACGCATTTTGGCCTTGTTTTTGTCAAAGCGCTGTTTATCGTACTGAGCCGCAGCCATCATTCTCTGCTGAACTTGCTGATCGAGCGTTTCAAAATCTATAGATTCAGTATCAAGATTTACCAGTCTTAAGAGGTCAGGTGGTACACAGTGCTGGCGGCGTGTCAAGAGAGTAAGTGGAGCCACTTTAGTTACTCTGTGTGGAGTACAGTTAAAAGCAAGCTGAAGCGTATCCAATGCCGTTTGCCAGTTCTCAGTGTCATAGTTTTTAATCATTGTTAGCGCGTTTTTCAGGGTAGCCATTACGCGTTCCACTTGACCATTCGCTCGGCTTACTCCTGGCGCTATTATATGAAGATTTACACCGAAACGATCACAATAAGTTTTAAACTCACCGAGAAATTCTCTACCGCCATCAATTATGATCTGCACCGGTGTACCAAATAAATGCACGACTCTTTTCAGGGCCGCGAGGCTGCTGCTTGGGCTTTTGTCATTAGAATAGCTGAGTAAAATGTATTTAGTAAATGCGTCGATGGCGACAATTACATATTCATCCCTGGCCTTCGGCGTTTCGTGTACCAAGCTTACCTGTGATATCCATGTGGATGACTTGGAATGCTGCCGTAGGTTTTTCTATCGGGTGCAGCTGAGCTTGGACTACACCAGAGGGCCCTTTTGAAGTTCTGCAGATTACGCAATTGTCAACAAACCTCCTCACAATAGTAGACATATTTTGAAACCAGTAACTCTCCTTCAGCTTTTGTAGAGTTTTATCACACCCTGGGTGTTGTAATGTTGTGTGGTAAGAGTTTATTAAACTCCATTGAAATGACTTGGGTACTACTATTGGTTTATACATACCGATTATAGGGTCACTGAAGGTTTTCTTGAGCACTCCTTCTTCTAGTACATACCCTTCAACTGGATTGTCAGTGGACATGATATTTATTATAGAACGAATATCATCGTCACGTCGTTGTTCAATCCGCAGCCACTCCAAATCTCTTGTAATGATATTCACTGAAATTACTGCTGTTGGGTTCCTACTAAAAAAATCTGCGTGTTGCAGTCGCTCACCTTTTCTGTACTCGACCTCGAAGTCGTAATTTTGCAGAAAGGCCCACCACCTATGGATTCGTGGAAGCAAATCCCTCTTATGCTTGGATGCCTTTAGGGCGTTACAGTCAGTTATTACCTTAAATTTTCGGCCGTACAAGTAATGCCGAAAATGTTTTATCGCCCTCACCACTGCCAAGGTCTCCAGTTCGTACGAGTGATAGCGGCTCTCGGCGTCTGTGGTGCGCTGGCTCATGTACGCAACTGGATGCTGGCGGTTCCCGATCGTTTGTATTAGTACCGCTCCGTAGCCGAGACTGCTCGCATCTGTATAGAGCTCGATAGGGGCATCTTCCTGAAATAGTACAAGGGTAGGCGCGGTAGACAAATACTGTACAATTTGGTTACGAGCCTCGTCGTTATCTTTCGTTCCATTCCCATTTAGCGTCTTTTTTGTTAATTCATAAAGAGGTACCATCACGCGTGAGAAGTTGGGAATGAAACGCCTGAAATATCCAGCCAGGCCATTAAATTGCCTAACTTGTTTAGCTGTTTGCGGTACTGGTGCTTTCGTTAAAGCCTCCACTTTCCTTGGGCTGGGGCTGACTTTCCCATCTGATACTATATTGCCCAAGTACTCAATGGAGCGTTTAAAGAAAGCAGTTTTATCTATGTTTATTGAAAAACCGGCTTCCTGTAAAGCATTGAGTATTCGCTCAAGGTGAGAGAGACCTTCAGCGAATGTTTTGCATTTTGAGAGCACATCATCAACATAAACTTGACAAACTTGATCAGTTGAATTTAAAAGTGTACCCAAAGCCCTATTAATACATCTTTGATATACAGAACATGCATTACTAAGTCCAAACGGCATGGTAATATACTCGTACATACCATCCGGAGTCACGAAAGCGGTCTTTTCAATAGAGTCCTCAGCGATAGGTATTTGGTGGAACCCCGCCGCCATATCGAGTGTAGAGAAATAGAGACCTCCAGCCAATTGGTCTATTTGATCGGATATTATTGGCAGCGGATAGTGGTCCCGTAAGGTGTTCTTATTTAACTCGCGATAGTCCACACACATGCGATCCTCGCCATTCTTTTTTTTTACTAATATTATCGGACTAGAGAATGGTGATTTGCTCTCTCGAATAATATTGTGTTCAAGCAATTCATCTACAATACGTCGTACCTTTTCACGTTCTAATGGACTTAATCTGTACGGCCTACGTTCAACACACTTGCCCTGGTCTTTTAAGCGTATTTCTAGCTCACCAGTATTAACGCGTGTTTTGGGGTAGCCACGAATAAAAAGATATTCAAATTTGTTTAGCAATATTTTTAGTTCGTTAATTTGGTCATCATTAGTCAAATCACAATCTATATTGTCAAATTTTTCATTTTGTGATCGCATATGGTAGACCACCGGTTGGCGAACCAGTTTTGCTCCTTGAGAGTTAACTACCACACTCAAGTTCGTGTTTTCAACAAGATTCATTCCTATCAAAATGTCTGAGCATACTTCGTAATCTGGGACCACGTGAAATTGTAGTTCTACACGCATGTTATCTATTATGCAAACAGTTAACAATGTGGATAATGAAACAACCGTAAATTGACCTATACCTTTCAGATAATTAACAACATCTACACGTTTTCCAGGTAATTTTGTTGCCAATGATTCGCGTATCAAAGAACATTCTGCACCGCTATCAAAAATTGCGAATACCCTTAAATCCCCAATTACCACCGGTATAGAATTTAGGTTGGATGTACCGACACAATTAGTTTTAAAAACATTTGAAGCTAAAGCTCGCTCGCGTTTATAGCAGACGTCATACGTGTGGCCTACTCTTGAACAAAATGTACACGTGGGCCTGTTAGCCTTTTGAAGTATACCCTTACTATCCATACTACTAGGAGCACTTTTATTATCAGTAGAAGGCATAGTTTTAACATCCGTAAGACGAGATTCATTTTCATTTTTATCACGGTAACGACATTCGCGCGTATCATGACCCGGTTTCTTACAAATCTGACAGAATAGAAATGATCGGTCCGAGAAGCGCTGTCGCTTCGCAGGGCCCTGTTGTAAATTTGATGTACTTTGAATAGGCCGCTTACGTCGTATGGATGAGGCTACTGAAATTAATTCTGGTACAGAAGCGGCCCTGGCATTTAACAATTCGATTCTCAGTCGTTCATCTCCAATGCAGCCAATTACAGCCTCTACTGCCTCGTCATTGGACAATTTATCTTTAGTAAGACGTCGCCATAATACCCAGGCCTGTGAAAGGTACTGCGCAATGTCCTTCGTGCTATCATAATTATGTTCCCGAAAACGAACAACGTCGCGGGAATATCTGTTCTCGGGTTCAAAAGTCGTGATTAAAACATTGCGCAATTCCTGCCACGTCGTGGTTGAAACGAGCCAATTGTCAACCCATAACCTTGCACGACCTTTCAAGAGACTACTCGCTTTCATCCTCACATCGTAGTCGCTAAGGTTATAAGTTTCCATAGCGGTGGTTACATGCTGACACCATTCTCGTATTCCAATATTCGCGTCCGGATCGTATGACGGTAAGAACACATCATTAATTTTAATTTTTGCATCGGAATGTGTAGTGATACGATCGGACACGTGCCTCATCATTTGCAACATCTGCGAGAAAAACTCTGTCGGAACCCCAATCACAGAAGTGTTATTTTGATTGTTTGAATCAGAAGGGCAAGTAGTGGCGTATCCCACTTCTGATAACGTCGGGGTTTGTTCGACAGGGTCTCTCAAATGAGTAGAGGGAGGGTCGTCGGGGCTACCGACGACACTACCTCCACCCATGGGTTCGCACATAGCAAATAAATGAATGCACACGAATACTGATAACACTCGATTTATTATATTTCACAATTCACAATTATAACACAAAATGAATATTTAGATACTCACAGAGTCTTACTCCCAGCAAGGCTCGAACCAGAATGTTTTTCACTGTTACCGTTCCCACCGAATGCCAAGTCAAAAGATGGCGCTCGGTGGTGGGAGAGATTGCGGAAATCAACACATAACTTTTAATTGAAATTATTTTTACGTAGATTTTTAAACACTTAGAAAATAACTTTTAATTACATTGATAATTATAGAAATTTTAGATTTTAGGTTTTAGATAATTTTCTAGACTAGTTGAAGCATCACGACGATAGATGTCGCCCCATGCTTCAACCAGTAAACAAGTTAACATAAAGATGTTTTATCATACTATTTCAATACACACATACAGTAATAATTAGATAAACATAGTTGTAAATTAAAGTAGGTAATTTCTTAATCTAAATTTATGATTTTGAGTCGACAAGTATAATATTATATAATATTTATTGAATATTTTATTCATCGTATGCGAATAATATCTACATTTAATACTATTTTTAAAAATCTGTACCAACTACTAATATGTAATTCATCCTGCTCTTCGAACACATTAAACAACGCGAAAAACGTGACTCAACTGCACATTTTCCAATTAAATCGTCGAGTGCATCTGCTGCATTAACAATGACGCCACGGGATGACGTTAATTGCATCGCACGGACTGTCTAGTGGTTTGTCACTTTGAATGCAAAACCAGAAATGGTAGGGTCCAGATTTAAAAGGAAATAATGTGGTTAATTTAATACTTTACACAAACCGAAAATCCGATCGATATACATGGTTTCAATAAATGATAATCTATATAATATAGAAGGCAAAACAGACTGTCTGACTCACTGGTCTCAACGCATAATCAATATAGCTAGGCCTGGAAAGTTGACCTCTTAGTGGAAAACCTCCAAAGGAGTCAAACGGGTTTGTACATGTCACTTTGAATTCTTCACGTGTACCTAGTTGAAACTTTTTACAAATACTTTTAGACTGAAAAGTTCAGAAATGTTATTTAAATTCATTTCCTAAGGTAGTGAGATGGGGGTGAAAGTTGGTATGGAAGTTTATCCTTCAATGGATTTCGATACTTGAATGAAAAGGAGGTACAAACTGAATGTACCTACCTACTTGTATACATACTTTTGGTACTATATGACATTCACTCGAGCATTTAGGTCGATTGTTGTTAACCAATGACACTCCACGGTCCAGTTGTCAACATTACACGATATTGTTAAATCCAATAAGCATATTAATTGGAATTGCAAATGAAACGTTTGTCCATGTCCTTTGAACATGCAACCGCTATATGACGTCACGAACTCGATACGCAATTAAATAAAACCAAATAGTTGTTAATTAATCATGAAAAGGAATAGTTAATTAATATAAAATAATAATTGGATACTTGTCGCCAATTTATACGCATAACGTATATTGAAAATTACGTCGATTATGATATAAATATATTACTAAATCCCTATTAATAATGTATTCACAGAATTAATCTATCGATAATTGTCCTATTTCTAGGCTACTAATTAGACTTGATACACCACGTTTGTCCAATGCGGGTAAGTGGATTATACCATTCATGGCATTCAATATGGGGTTTTAAACACCCTTAAAAATAATAACTTCTGATGACTTTAGCGTTAAACTATTGACAGTTCAATCGCGCCACGATTATGGAAACTGTAATAAATCCGAAACATCAGCAAATAAAATAAAATAAATTAAGCCAGTTAAATCCGTTAATAGTTTTTCACTCCCTTTTAGGGTATTCGGGAGTAGAAATCTAATAATAAGCGAGCGAAGGCGGGCGTAATGTATGTATAGATACAAAAAAGCTCATATTACTGTAAGGAGATTTAAGAATATAAGTATTTATATAAAATATATATATTTGGTAAGTGCGATATACCGTTGCTACGAGCTACGTGCTACGAAAGCGCTACGCGTGTCTACGGAGCTACGCGTCACTAACTATGCAAACTTTGCAAAAAGATTTATGTAAACTGCGCAGTTGTTATTAATGTTGGGAAAGTTACTGAACTGTAGCTTACATTGCAGCATGTTTGAGTTATTAAACATAAATATTGGAAATTAACTGTTCCTAAGTAAACTATGAAATAGACTAACCACTGTGTATTGATAGTATTTCTACGAAGACAAGGTTTCTTTACAGTAGTTTTCACTAAGTAACGGTATTAGTTTCTTGTTATGTATTGGCATAAAAAAATCTTCATTCTGTGCTTGTTTATCCGAGCCTCAAAATAATGATTGTTTAACTACGTTATGAAATATCATTTTCCGTCCTCCGCTAAATGAAATTTCCGCTTTCTGGCTTCGTCAAGAACAGAAAAATAGTATACTGACCTCGGCCAGTAAAATAAAAAAGCCTCAGATCACATTTTTGTCAACCTCTGCTTCGCCTCGGACGACAATTACATGTGATCTGAGACATTTTTTATTTTACTGGCCTTGGTGCGTAATGTACCATTACAATTCCTTTAGTGCAAAAACGCTTACTCCAAAACAAATGTTTGTCGTCCAGTTCGATATCAATAGGGCGACTGCTTACTGTCACTTTTCTGACCTCGTTGTTTTCGAACCCAGTTTACAAAAAAACATTAGCCCTAAATTTCAAAAGATACATCCAAATCACTTCTTTAAAAATTTGCCTTAAAATCGGGTTACTTTGACGTATTGCTTTGACTATAACATGTTCCATTTACACATTTCTTATCAAAATTATAAATAACTAACTAAAAAAAAACAATGAATAGCTTCATTGAACAAACATATTAGGCTTAGATAATTGGTTACAAAGTTACCTTCCATGGTTAAAGTAACCCGATTTTACTGTACGTAGAAAATGGGGTTGGATTTTGGTTTCAACATCTAGCAGAAAAACACGCGTCAGATAAATGCTTTGTAATTTAGCCTTTTTTACGTAGTATGAGTATTTGAGATCCTTTCCTGTATTAAACAAAGCTATGGGCAACTTGGTTGGCTCAAAGTAGTTTCCCATATTCTTTATCGATAATAATATATTGAAATGCAATCCGTTGTAATTTAATAACCTTTTCCATGCATTCTGTATCACAGTCCAGTGTTTTCATCGCATTTTTCCGGATATTCGTATATAATCTCTCGTTCAGGGCATAAAGAGAAATATTTGCATATTTAACTCCACCCTTATAATTGTTAGAAAACCTCTTTGTTGTTAACCTCCTTGTGAATATACTTTTTATAGTTTGAATATGACAGTCGTCATTCTTAAATAAAGCACGTACTTATGTGGATATATATTTTATTTAACCTAACGGTTATGGGCCCAGAGTAATGGATAAAGAAATATTTGGAAGTTTACAAAAGTTCAACGCAGAAAACTATCTACAATGGAAGTTTCAACTGAAGTGTGCGTTAAGGGCGAGAGGTCTCGCAAGTTATATAGAGCCACCAACGAGCGTGGCGATAGTGGGAGCCGGGGAAGCCTCCGAGCACCCAACGGCTCCGACGGAGCAGCAAATGGAAAAGGATGCTACGGTGATGTTTATAATTACTTCGGCTATGACTTATGATAAAATTACTTTGGTGGAAAACTGCAAGACAGCGAGAGAAATGATCCAGAAGTTAGACTCTATCTATGCTAATAAGTCCGAATTCACTAAAATGTCTCTGCATGAACGATTTTATCAATACAAAATGTCCAATAAAGACACAATTGCGGATCACATTGCTAAGGTTGAATCCTTAGGCAAACAAATTAGAGAGACCGGTGAAGTTTTAAGTGATACTGCAATTATAACAAAGGTTATTGGAAGTCTACCCGCAAAATATAAAAGTTTCCGTCAAGCGTGGTTGTCTACGGAAGAGTCTAAACAAACTATTGAAAACTTGACAGCACGGCTTCTAGATGAAGAGTCCTATCTAGAAGCAGATGATAACTTGGAGCAAATAGCATTGGCCATAACAAGTCAACCAGCTAATCAACGTCCCTATGAGAGTAGAAGACCAACCAGAGTACCCGTGTGTTTCTACTGTCAGAAAAGAGGACATATTGCAAGAGATTGTTTTTCACGTAGAAGAAACGCAAATAATAATTGTGAATGCAAGAGAAACCAATCTGCAGCAAACGTAACTTTTTCTGCTCTTGTGGTAAATTCCCACCTCGAACATTATGTATTAGAAGCAGATGTGGAAGACACCTGGCTATTAGACAGTGGAGCATCAGCACACATGACCTCTAGGCGAGACTTCTTTACTGAGATGTATGAGTGTCAAAGAAGGACTGTAAAACTTGGAGATGATACAGAGCTGTGTGTTTTAGGTATTGGTACGGTTTATATCAAGAAACTTTTAAATAACCACTGGTATGATTCAAAAAATTGACGATGTTTTATATATTCCAAATCTCAAGAAAAATTTATTATCTGAGGGAGTTCTGACAGAAAAGGGATACCGAATTATTAAAGAAAAAGGAAGAGCGGTTATACAGGACTCGAATAAGCAAGAAGTAGCATATGCTCATAAGCTACCAAATAACCTATACAGACTTTTGTTTAAAACCTCTTTGCAAGAATTGACACACAGAATCAATTCTGTCACATATGATGACAATTTAAAACTATGGCATGACAGACTAGGGCATATCAATAACAAATACATCAAAGAATTAATATACAACGGTATGATAAATGAAATTAAACCTGGAGAATTTGAAAATTTCTTTTGTGAACCTTGTGCTTACGGTGAACAACATAAATTGCAATATCAAGTAAACATAGAGTCTGGAGAATCAGAAATGTAACCCCGGCGATATAATTTACTCGGATGTCTGCGGTCCAATGTCCACAATTTCAGTTTCCGGCTGCAAATATTTTGTACTGTTTAAAGATGCCGCGACAGGATATCGAGTCGCCTCTTTCATAAAACACAAAAATGACGTATTTGAAGCTTTCAAAGAATTCCTAAGACTGATGAAAATAAATTTGGCCATCCCATTAAAGTCCTGCATACAGACAATGGTGGTGAGTACTGCACCACTGAGTTTAAACAATTTTTGACCAACTTTGGAATAGTACATGAAACTACGGCACCAGAACAAAATGGACGAACGGAGAGAGATATGCGCACTGTTATGGAATGTGCACGGTCAATGCTCTATGCAGCTAAACAACCACTATATCTTTGGACTGAAGCTGTCAATTGTGCATTATATATATTGAATCGAACACCATGCAAAAGTACTCCAAAATCAACACCTTATGAGCAATGGACAGGTGACAAGCCATGCCTAGATCACATTAAAGTCTTTGGATGCGATGCATACATGCATATTCCAGATCAGTTACGACAAAAACTTGATATGAAAAGTAAAAAGTTAGTTTTCGTGGGGTATGATGGAAATTCTAACAATTTTCGACTGTTTGACAATGAGACACGTAAAATTCACATATCTCGAAATGTGCTGTTCAACGAACGATCTTTTTCATGTCATGTAAATTGTAATGAAACGTTACAGTTGTTTATACCATGTAATGAGAAAGAAAAGATAATACCCGATATTCATGAATCAAGTTACACGTTCTATGATACAGAAGAAACTCCTATCGAAACTGTCACAGAAATGGAAAGGACAGTAATTGAAGAAACACTAAATATTCAAAATTCCGTCGAAGTAGAAAATGAAAATATTATTGAATTTACTGAACCTTACACATACTATGAAGCAATGACGAGTCTGGACAGTAAAATTTGGAAGGAAGCTATTACCGATGAATTGAATTCGTTAATGCAAAATAATACTTGGGAAATGACAGAACTGCCCGAAAACAAAAGTACTCAGACTGATCCGTGTGTATTTAATGTGGAGAATGCGAAGTCAGTAAGCGTTCCAATTGAAAGCAATTGTCTGGATTTATATGATAATACTGATGAAAAAGTACCACACAGAGAAGCTGGAAGTCTTATAGACCCTGCGACTACAATGAGACCAGACATTTCGTATGCAGTGGGAGTAGCAAGTAGATATTTAACAAGAGCAAATTTTATTAAGTTCCGGGATAAATTGTTTGATAAATTTTAGTTTTTGTTTAGAAGTTTATTTTTGTTGTAATTGTTGTTTTTGTTTTATGTTATGGCTAACATAAAACGAAACAAAGTGGGAGTGTTAGAAAACCTCTTTGTTGTTAACCTCCTTGTGAATATACTTTTTATAGTTTGAATATGACAGTCGTCATTCTTAAATAAAGCACGTACTTATGTGGATATATATTTTATTTAACCTAACCATAATGAGTTTTAACTGCATTTACTGTATTAAATGTGTACTTTGGTAATATTAGAGCACAAGCTGAAATGCCACTGGCCAATCACAGCGCCGGTTTATCCACCAATCGCGATGAGCTCATTATGTGACGTCACAGCCTACTCGTGACGTCACCGCAGACTCCATTAACCGACTAACGAATTGGAACGGCAGTTCGTTTTAAAACGTTTTGGTTGCGGTTCATTATTTTGAGGTTATTCCCCTTTTGAGTTGCGGAAATTTTCAGCAGGTTACTAATATTTGGATATTTGAAAGTAGAATGTAATTTATGGTTTCTGAAATCGACCACAAAGTATTTTTTGATGGTTCTACGATTGTTATGGTTCTATTGGACATGTATTTGTTCTTTAAGTGATCCTGTAATAGGCCTTTTTTCTTATGTCAAAACCTTTATTGTAGTGTCATATTAATAAATATAAGGTTTCCTTTTTTTGTAATATAAGAAACATTTTTTTATTTCAGTTTATGTGTAGCTACCTACTGCATTTTGTATAAATAAATATTTCTAATACTTTTACTGAACATATTCATTAAACAGTGAGTTACTGTCAAATCCCAAGCGACTATTACAATTTCATGTGACATGAATTCACAATACATTTACCTTCAATTAAACTGAACAGAGTTAATTACTGAGCTTCTGCTCGACGCAAAAGCCGTGAAGGCTTACAGTATTTGTCTTATACCGAGCTGGTAATATTTCGATGATAGCGACAGATGTGTATCTTCTGATTCTATATACTAGTACTGCCGCATCGAAACTCCCTTTTTGTTAGTAGTGTAGAGTACTGATTCATTACGAAATCTTCATCATGATGATGATTTAAAATAACATAATTATATTTTCCGTCCTCCGGCCAGAAAGCGCCTACTTTGTGGCCGATTCGCTAAATGAAATTTCCGCTTTCTGGCTTCGTCGAACAGAAATAGTACATTACGCACCAAGGCCAGTAAAATGAAAAATGTCTCAGATCACATTTTTGTCAACGTCGGCTTCGCCTCGGACGACAATTACATGTGATCTGAGGCTTTTTTTTTACTGGCCGAGGTCAGTATACTATTTTTCTGTTCGACGAAGCCGAAAGCGGAAATTTCATTTAGCGAAGCGGCCACAAAGTTGGCGCTTTCTGAACGCGGAATATATTTAAATATTGATCTATTATTATTTACATAAAAACTTCATTATCATTTATAATTAATAATATTACAATTTTTACTGATATTTGTTGTTAACAAAATGCATAGAAGTAAAATTATATTTTAAAATACACCACTACAGTGACAAGATTGGACCCGGCGACCTCGCGGTCGCTAGGGCGTCACTGCGACGTCTCTCGCTTTTACCACACAGCAAATCCTTAATACCACTGTATCCCGAAAAACGTCCGCCGAAGATTATCTCGTCTGCATAAATAAAGATTAAACGAGCAATCCTATTTCCTCAATTGCTTTGAAGTCGACTCTGACGGATTACTAAAAAACGGAGCAGCGCATATCGAAATATGCCGTCTCGGGGAAATGTTTACTACAATATAATACCAAATTTGATTTACCCTGTATTCGTTGACAAAATAATTGGACCGGAGGCAACATGGGTTCCTAAAAGGATTTTGTATACGAACAAAACAAAAACAAGTATTTTTGTTTGTGTCGTAAATTTATACATGATTGTTTACATTCCATTCAGAGTTGTATTGGATGACGAAAGTTCTCGTAACACGCCGCGTGTAGCCGATGGCGTGCTATTTCCAGTTGGTAGAGAAAAACAGTGTAAATACAAAAAATATGGTATGGGTTAACTTAAAACTCCAATAAATTCCATACCCGAGTTTTCTATTTGTGTCACATAGTTCATACAAAATCCCCCATTGGTAAATTGTAGCCAAACAAAAACATTTAGCCAAAATATCTTTTCGTACCCAAATCTTAAAGGGTACGAAAAGTTTGCAAGCTCCGTCCCTCAAGGTACCCGGCTACTTCGCCCTTTCCGTACCCTCCCCTGTTTAATGGACTTCTGGATTTGTCGAAATGTCTCTGAGAGTATTTTATATATAGCATGACAATGAATAGTTTACGCGAATTTTTCACTTGATATTTAAAAGGTTACAAAAACGACAACTAATTGAAAAAACACTGCTTAATCTACGTTTTTTGGTAAATAATGATGAGACTACATCGACATAAAAGTTGCTGTGTAAAAACTCTTTTCGTGCTATATAACTCGCATAGTAATAATTAAAATATCCTTCACACTAATCTAATCACCTTCCTGAATTCAAAATTACCGCGGACGATAAATTAAACTTTACACAGCGTACGACGTGACCGACTGACCTGCGTATGCGGCTGCGTGTGCACGGTGAGGTGCGCGCGCACGTCGAGCGTGAGCCGCAGCGTGACGTGTCCGTGCGCGTTGGCGGCGCGACACGCCCAGCGGCCGCCGTCGGGCACGTCGGCGCGCCGCACGGCCAGCGCCTCGTGCGAGCGCGTGTAGCGGCCCGACTCGCCCTCGCGCACCTCGCGCAGCGTGCCGCCCGGGCTCTCGCGGTACCAACTGAATACAACACACACATTACTTTATATTATATAACAAGGTTCTGATCAAAAATGACCAAAGCCCCGAATAAAATACTTAAAAATTAACTAGAAGATAATTATAAAAGCTAAACATAGTTAATTTAGTCCAGTCAAAAGATATCTCCTACTCGATAGGCATTTTATTTTATTTAGTAAATAATTAGGAGCTTTTTGCTGTTAAAAATACAAATAGGAGATCAGGCCTTAACAGTTAAATGTTTAGGTGAGATGGATGAGACATCAAAAGAAATCTTGCCTATGACGGCAGCTTATAATGAAAATCATTTATCAGGTTGTCGTCTTTATTTCATTAATCCTTTTATTACTCTTCAGTAGAAGTTCAGAACTTCGTCAAGTATGTTGTAATACCTAACCTACTTATAGAGCCATAAAGTAAATCAATAAAGAAGCCTTAAAATGATCAAACAAAAGTCATTGTAATAAATCCATGCATAATGCCTTCACTGATACAATGTAGACTTCGATCGTTAATAAACAGTCAAAGGGTATTTTAACGCGAACAAAAGCCTCTTCAATGCATCCTTTCATTAAGAAATTTGAGCACACATTTCCGTTTTGATACAGAAATCGTTAACAAAAGGTTTCTCCCAAAATTAATACAGTATATTTCCTCTGGCATAGCGCTTTTATGATAAAATAAATATTTTAACTTGAAATGGTTGTAAATACATAGAAGTCTTTAATTTCTATATACAGACACCAAAATCAAAATCCATTTACAGTTCGAAAACTAAAGCATAACTTTCTATGTTTTTGTATTATAATATAAAAATACTGGAACCTCGTGAACTTTAAGATAACCGAATAATTAAACGCTACAAACATTGTTTTTTAACAATTAATTAGGTTAATGAAAAACAATTCCGTTATAGCAGTATATCTTGCGGTTCTCAAGCTATACGCCAAGCACCGCTCTATATTAGTAGTGATAGTATATAACTGTATCTTCATAAAGAATCAGATAGAAAGTTAATTCCCCTAGCCCTCTAGGATAAGTCCGTCGGTTTGCGGGGCCACGGCACGCCCGTCACGTCGTTAGAGTGCAAACAGAAAATTAGGCGCAGGTACCTCCTACTGCCATGTCACTTTTTCGCGCAAATATTGTCATAAGAATTAAAATGCGGAAGCACGTCTTGTGGGGCTCTTCAAACTTGATAAAATTTGGTGTTATTCAGGTAGGCGGGAAATTTCCATATTTATTGTTGAAAGTCTAATATACTTGAGGACATTATTATTTTAGTATCTAATATTATATAATTAAAAATAAAGTTTTATACAATTTCTGGCTTCGTCATGGAGAAAATAAAAATACGCAGCCTTTCTTTTCATGTTAGGTTTTCATATTTATGAAATTTGTTGTCAATTAGGTTGAGATTAGCTAAATAGGTATGAATTTAACATGTATATTTACTTATTTATTTATTTTTAATTTTCGTTGTTGTTATATAATACTAAAGGGTGGCAACCGATTAAAACGAGGTAATTACCCGTAAGCGGTATTTCTATATAGATCTATGTATATAGGAAAAGTATCTATTCAGTAAATAAGGGCGTTCCTTTGACATCGCATTTCAAGCTCGATGGAGGTAATTCGCAGCAATTAAACTTAATTGCTTTGATGTTAAATATAAATTTATGCAAAGAAATGAGAAAAAAGTGTTCCAGTGAAATCCTCCAATTTATATTTATTTAAATATTCTTCTAGGATTCATAGTAGTTGCAAAAAGAGTTCATAATCGCTAATAATGCGTGATTTTTCATGCCAAACAAAGCTACATTATATTTTTTAAACCGTACCTATACAGGCAAACTTTTAAAAAATATCAAATACGAGAAGTACCTATCATATAGTTATAACAGTCGATATAGATACTGCTATTTTCTTTTAAGCATACTCTTTACCGTAATAAATAATCCATATTTTTTTAGTAAAAGTAGTATACAGGACAGCATAACTTTAACCTCCACGAAGGCATTTTTATTTTTAAGACCCACTTTACACAATTTCCTGTGACATGAAAAGTGAATAAAAAGCTTTTTGTGATAACAGCGTAAATAGTTCGTTGAAAATGCTTCCTAATTCTACCGGTATATTCTTGGCCGATCCCTTTGTCGTGTTACGAAGTTATCTTTCAGCCATTTTGAACTACAATTTTGAATAAACTCATATGAAATTGGATCGGGAATCATTTGTGAAAGCACTGAAACTGGTTAATTGTCACAACAGAAGAGGCATAGAGACATGGAATTAAAACAAGTTATTCAAGTGAGTAGGTATACGTACGATTGACTTACTATTAAATGTAACATTCACGCGTAAGTAAATGTTACATTTTATAAGGTTGTTGAACATTCTTGGAATTAAATCTTATTTTTTTATCTCATTAGGGGCGCTACTCATTATAGAATACGAATTGAAAACGTAGACGATAATAGCGTTTCAGTCACATTTGACTCACAATGCTTCTTATGACAATTTTTTACAATTTTAAAAATTAAAGCTGTTTTGGAATTCTAAATATTCTCAAAAAGGTAATTATTGTGTGATGTTTCTTATGCCTCCTTTAATAAAAACGTAAACATTATTAACTATTAATATTTTCTTATCGAATCTGATAAACCTCATTAATTCGGTCTGCCTTCAATTCCAAGGGATTATCTCAATCCCTTAGAACCATCGAAAACCAAATTAAAATTTCACGAACTAAATGCAAAGTAACCCGAATAAATACATTTAAATTTTAAAACTCCAAAAGCAGACAAATATTCAAGCTCGCGGCACAAAGAATATTTGTTCCTCGCTCGATTTGGTAAAATTGTTTTTCTATCTTCCGGCCAGAAAGCGCCAACTTTCTGGCCGCTGCGCTAAATGAAATTGCCGCTTTCTGGCTTCGTCGAACAGAGAAATAGTATACTGACCTCGGCCAGTAAAATAAAAAAGCCTCAGATCACATGTAATTGTCGTCCGAGGCGAAGCCGAGGTTGATCAGATACATTTTTTATTTTACTGGCCTAGGTGCGTAATGTAACATTGACGATGATTGTGATAAGTATGTAACATATTATTGTTAATATCTTTATTATGAGATTTTAAGACACTAAATTCGACTTTGTGACTAGATACCAATATATACATGTTATATCGAAGTTAAGATGTTCAATGTTGGCGGTTAAACAGAAAAAGTACCGAAGTACAAGATTATATTTTGTAACAACTTTCAAATACCGTAGTTAGTTGTAAGTTATTCTATATTCCGTCCTTTACGTGGAAAATAATTCTAACTTTTAAAACTCATCATTTCGTTATTACTTATTCAATTACGTAAGTTGCTTTTTGTCGTTTTCAAATAAATTTGTGGTTTTCCGAGGAATACCAAGTGAATCTCATGCATTCTATAACTATGAAAGTCATGAATTTATAAAATGACAGGATTTGGAGAGAACTGGGAATATTTACAAGAAGTGCGACAGCTGAAGTAGGTAGAGTGCGCTTTTCACGTCGAGTAGATAAATGATGTTACGATACGAATTGAAATAAAAGAATATTCTACCTCGAGAATGTCTTCAGATGTGGATGCAAATGGAAAAAATATGGGAGACTTGCTTCTGCCAGCGACTTCGCACGCGTGGAATAGTTATTTTCACAGTTTTCTACACATTTTCAACTGTTTCTTCACTCCTATTGGTCGCAGCGTGATGTTATAATATTATATAGCCTAAAGCCTTCCTCGATAAATGGTCTATCCAGCAAAAAATATTTTTTCAATTCGAACCAGTAGTTCCTGAGATTAGCGCGTTCAAACAAACAAACATACAAACAAACTCTTCAGCTTTATAATATTAGTAGGTATAGATCTGCATGATTCGGCACCAAATTAACAACGCTTGCGACTCAAACGGATAAAAGTATAAAAATAAAATCAAAAATAATATCAAATTAGTTTATTCTGTTTTCTTTAAAAATATTCATGAAAATAATGACACTATGAAAGAACATAATCAGAAAGGAGAAAAAACAAAATTATGTTAATAAAAATGAAAAATTGGTTTTAAAAATATTTAAATCCCTTATTTGAGACTGAATAAAAGATATTCCCATTTGTCATCCATCGTTCGGTTCGTTTTTCCATTTCGGTACAAATAATAGGCATTTACCTAAAATATTTACCAAGGGTCTGCCAATTTGACAGTCAAATGAATGGACCCTATCATAATACAATTTTTCCCAACCTCTACTCAACGTATTCAAACTCAAATCATGTTTAGCAACTTTGTAACATTTAGCACTTTAATAAAATACGCTATGTGATAACGATGATATTCTCAACAATTATCTTGCTATATTTGTATAATGATATCGTTAATTTATTTTAAGGAGGCCCCAATTAAGAAACTCAATAGTGCCTTTGCATGAGTAACTCTAGCTATTTCAACGTAAATTGTTACGCTAGACTTGGTTCGTAAATTGATAATAGTGAGAGAGGTTAATATATCATATATAATATACATAATAAATTAATATGCACTAAACTATAAAAGATAATTTCAGAATAAATTCTAATACTAGTTTAGTTTCGAAGGTTCCTTCTATTAAGGATACTATAATACTTACTACTTAGACCACTAGACAAATGACATTTGACAACCGCGAACGTGATCGAAGCGAACGAAAAGTCACGTGGTCAGTTTGCGTTCGCGAATGTCGAATGTCACTTGTCAAGGAGTATTCTCGAGTAAGTATATAAAATGTAATATGAGAAAGTATATCGCAAATACATAATTATTGTGACGTGCCAGATATTCATTTTAAAAAACTCTTTTATGGATTTGAGAAGTCCTTTCCAGTTCGAGCATCTGACCACAATTTCAGGAAATTCAGCAAACCGATTTGAGAATTCTTACAAGGATATAAAATAGACGAGCCATAAAAGCGAAGTCGATCAGCTTTACGACGTGACGAGCGCACACGTTCCGGCACGTCCGCGACTCGCGACAACTCAATTTTTAATACAGACGGTTTATTATCAACCAATGCTGTTACTGTGTTTCTGAGCTTCACTCGGTCGACGGAATTTTCCTGATAATTCTTTAAGATGTTCACTCTTCTAATAATGTTAAGACTAAACTTGTTTTTTTGTGGTTTTAGTCTTTTTACTAAATAAGTCAATAAGATATTTTATTATTTTGAAACAGGACAATATACTCTTTTCCTTGTGAAGAATATTATTATATTGAGAAAAAAAGGACCTCCTATTAAAAACTATTCAATTTAACAAGAATACTTAAGGAAATATTACAATAATAAGAAATATTAATTAAAATAACGCGACCTCCCTCGGAAAAACTTTTCATTAACATCGCCGACATGCTTTGAACAAATTTAAATTCTGCCGTCATTTACTTCGCAGCTAATTTGAAAGCTTAGCAGCAGCTTTTATGCCTTGGAAAGTTCGTAAAGACGGGCCTAAAAGGGAACCTTGTTTGCAAACAAACGGTTGTAATTAGAAACTTTTTGAACTCGCTTAAGGAGCATGTTCACTTGTTTAACCCTGCGCGTGACGATCCCGAGCCTTGTTTCATATCGCATTATTACACCAAGGTCTGACTCTGACCCGTATAATTAGGTTTCAAAGGGCGACCAAACGTTTCTCTCAAAATGGAACACATAAAAGCAACAAGGTTAGGAACGTTAGAATTTGTGAAAATGTTTCGTCTGAACTTTTTGTTTGTTATTTGAACTGGTTGGTTTCTGGAGAAAGAGTTGCAGATCCGTTTTGTGAGTCGTCAGAAACTAAGCGACTCTCACTCTCGCCTCTCATCTAGATTCCTTTTTTTATGTGTGTGATAGTGGATTTACCCAATATCCTTTGCAAAGTGAATAGTTTTCTAAAAAAATCATGCTCTTGTTATACATATAGTAGGTAGGTAATAGGATTTGAGAATGAACCCAGAAGCAATTCTCAACAAAATCCAGTGGTAGGTGGTTTATACGCTAATAACTCCCGATGTTTTCATTGAGGCTCGTCGCATCGGAAAAATGTGCAGGATTTGTCACCGAGAGGAGCCATTACCTTAAGATCGCTAGGCGTCTACCAGTGAGTTCATTTGATGTGTGGACATATGTCTACTTCGGGCCTGGCGGCGCAGCTGGCGCGGGCGCGAGGGCGGGCGGCCGCGCGGGTTGCGAAATCTGCCCCCGCGGGACCGCACTCAGCGATATGTGATGGATATAGAGCCTCCGGCGTCTTCAACCACAAGTTATGAGACCAAGCGGTTTTAAATTAAATCTTGTTCGTAAAAAAAGTATTTGTTTTTATTTCAATTAGGTACCTAAAAAATCTGTAGGTACTACAATATAATTTATTGTAAAAGGGTACTTAAAAAAATAGTTTGGTTGAGGGTCTGTTTTGTAATAATTAGGTATCTCAGTTAGTTCAGAGTACGTTATTTGTTACTTATCTGGCAGACACTTCCTGTTAATCAAACGTCAAACACAATTTTCAGCCTTTTACTTTGAATTAAAACGTATAACATGAAATATTCGGGTTATTTTAGTTTAGTTACAGAATGCATTAAACAAATTATAGATAGTTACTGCAAACTAAAGTAAAAAAGACATCATACCTACATAATCATAGAAAACAAAACTTTCCAAACAATATAATTAGATAGTTCTATAAAAAGTTCAGTTAAGTGTGCAGTCCAAGTATGAAGCTGGAGCGATTACCAAGTTGACCTGTGTAATCACATTAGGCTATTTAACAGTCCCGAGGGAGCAACCCAGCGACGTGTAACTGATGCAGTTAGCAGTTACCTTTGTTACTGCAAGTTTATCGATATGCCACCTACTGCTTCTCCTGCTCTGTGACTTCGAGACTGTTAATATGATTTAAGATCGGTTCGAGTTGCTATCGATTAAAGTTAGTAATTCAGTTATAGTTCAGATTTCAGTCGTCTCTGTGGATTCCAATGACTTATGCATGGATGCAGTTTTGTTTAATTATATTGATATTTGTTTATCAAATAAAGTTCAATTTATACGCTTTAATTAGCTCAGACTGTGACTAAGTATTTACTGGAATCTTGGAATCTTAATTTAACCCTCTTATCATTATGACATTTGTAGGTATGTAGTTTTACTAATTTTTGTATTTTGGTGTCTCTGAGTGGAGCAGAATGGTCGGTATTGGAACTTGTTATTACAAAAACAAACTTAAAGCAGGTTTTCTAGTTCTTAAAAATATTATTATTTATTATGTATAAGGTTATGAAACTCTCAAAATTATTTTGTGTTTCTCTTAGGATTGATGAATACTTTATTATTTTTAAAGAACCGGTCTTGGATTTTGTGTAAAGTGTTCAAGTTACCAAAAAACATTTTTCTAGTAGCCCAATATAGTAAGAGACTATATCATTCAGAGCGTCTATTTGAATATTCACTCACCTTAAGTTGTTTTGATATAAGTGATAAGCTGTCAGCGGCGTTATCTACTTCGCATAATTAATTCATTATATATTATTAATATATCTATCTAGTTGGGATCTTTATGAATATTATAATCCTCGAGATGATGATGGTTTTTTGAAATTCTAGGGCCTAGGGCGAAGTTAGAAACTGCACTTGAACATACAGGGCAGAGACAGAACGCACCAGGGACTGACTCTGTGTTTGGGGCAAGTGAGGGCAGTAAGCAGTATTATTATTTTTAAAATATCTTGTCAGTTGAATCGTTCCCAATACACGTCCCAATATATTTTACCACTGGCTTCTAGGATCTATTTAGTTTTAATGCTCGCTGTACAAGATTAGTTTGGGATAAGATAAATTGTCTATATTTATTAATGTATATTTAAACATGTTCAAATTTAAAAGTTTGGTTTTACGATTCCGTGCCTCAAAAAGACAAAATTGAACCTGTCTGTCAAGACCGTTTTTCTCTGGAACGCTTTGAGGATTGAAATGTTTCACTTGGATCTTTGCATAGATAATAATATATCCGCGAATCTCCGAAGCGGGGCGCCCGCCACCAGCGCGTTGACATTATTTATGTCATCGCCGGAACGCTCGCGCCCTCTTTTACTCACACAAATTCGACACATAACACGTGTTCTTGCGGCATCATATCATTCCGCCGTATTACGTAGACACGTCATCCTTCTTGTTATTTCGACGGAGAAACAAATTGAAGACAGGAATTTGTTTATTAAACTTTAGATTTGTATTCTAGAATGAAATAAGGAAATAAACGAGACACTGGATTCACGGTGTAAGTTAAGAGGGCAAAGTTTCGGAATCTCCTCATTTCCTAACCCTTCAGTCTGTCTTCTCTCGTAAAAGTTGGAAGGCTATCCAATAACAGGCGATGCCATAGTACTCTCAAATGAGGAAGCTAACTCTCAACGGTGGAGTTGCACCGAGGAATATATTTATGAAGTGTTATACGTACTTAATTAACATTATTCATCGATATCAAACGCTTAGGGTAGGTGTTAAGCTACCTAACTTAAATGTAAATTCGAATAGGTCGACGAGAATATAATAAACATAAAATAATTTTCACGATTACAATTATGATAAATAAAAACAAAGCAAATAAATATTATGGAAATTACCTGTTTAATGGTATTTTGCAACACAATGCTCATTAATATATTACGTACCTACTTTAGATATAGGTTTATAAACAACGTTAATGACATCAAGAATCTCGTGTTGCATAAAGTTAACTTACCTTTTTATAGTATGTAAGTGTCGAAAGTGTAAGATGGCCGTCTGCAGGAGGTAATGGAAAATGGTTGTTGTGCCCCAGAGGGAGGTATCAAGGGTTGAGGATGCCGATAAGCAATATCCAAGGAAAACATTCAGGATCGATCGGCGGCTCTCGAGCGCGCTGGCGACGGCGACGGCGGTGTAAAATTACACTTTGCTTAAGACGGAGGACGGACATCATTTTAAAATTATTTTCTCATAGATAAAATTTTCTTATGCAAACACTCCGATGATTTGAGCAACGCAAAACCGGGGTAAAGTGGTTTGTGGAAGTGAAATTTAGGTCCCTCCTTTGTAAAATCAAATTAATATTACAATTGTTTCTTAAGATTAAATATTATTAGGTTATTTTTTCAAATTTGAAATAAGATTTGCCTTCAATAATATATTTATTGATTTTTATGAATAAATTAATTCATACTTTGATATATTTGTTAATTTTACACTTTCACTTTAAAGCAAAGTACCTACGTTTTATATATTTACCAAAATAAACATTTCTAATATTTCAAAGTAATGGGACTTCTAAAATAAAGCTACATTTAAATAAGCACATGTGGAGCATATCAAATCAACAGTTGCCTTTTAAACTAACCTTTAGTAAAGTAAACAACAATTTTAGAGGTAACAAAATATTTTTGGCAACAAAGCAAACATTGTTCGAGCAACGTTACAACTTCGAATTTGTTTTCCACCCTGTCGAACGCTCGATAGGTACAAGCAAAGTGTTGTATAACCTAAGCAAACGAGCTAGCGTACTAAAATTTATTATTAAATTACGTCATTACAGAATTACCCGATGTACGCATTTAGGTTTGGATGTAGATTTCTTTCTTGTGTTATTGTATCTAATATTACCTAATTAGCATAATGTAAAATCAGTTTAGTGTTAGACTAGAACTAGCTTCTGAGCTAATTACATTATTGAATGACTCATACAAATATTAAAAACAGTACATCGCAGAGAAGAAACTAGGTATATTAAAAGTAAAAGAAAGAACATTTGGTTATATTATTAACAAGCTCTCACTTTCGTTAATTGAATGGCAGGCTGCCGTTCACCAGTCTATAGCAATACGGTAGAAGTTCCTCCAAAACTCGCATTAAATATTACGAGCGTGGAATTATGATGTTCGGCTTTAATAAACGCGTAACAGCCTGCGGTTACGCGGTTTTGAGTGATAAAATGGTTGCTTTGCCTCTAAGATACAATGATGATGTCTCTCGAGATATGTATTGCTGACTGCTTTCAAGATAAATAATTAATTATCATCAAATAAGTTTATGTTCAAAAAGAGGCGGAGAAATCTCTTGTTAGAGGTATTTTGGAGAGGGTAGTGACAGGTGTTAAGGAAATATAAAACCTATGTCATTTTTAAAACAGAGAAGAAATTGATGGATTAAGTAAAGTAGGTACGTTTTGCATGAAGCACTTGCTTAACTAACGTGAAACTTCTCGCAGTCAATTAAGTAGTATAATGGGTGCTCGTGGCTCTGGAGACGCACAAATTCGTCTACACATTAATGACTCCCTGCGAATTATACTAAGGCAAAGTAAACAGTTTAAATAATTCACGCAGTAAAATAAATAATACTTCGTATATAACACTTGTACATAAAATTTACAATTATTCAGTACGGTACATCGTGATGCATACTTAAAAGACAAACAATTTTAAAATGATTTAATAATGCGAAGGTAATTCATTTTTACCTATTTGGTCTATGGGCAAAGGGCTGCCATTAATAAGAAATCGTTGCGTTACTGTATGGAATATTTGATAATACAGTCTCTGGCACACTTGGTTTCATCAATTTGCAACTTTGGGCCGCTTAATGTGTCTAAAGTGGCATAAAATTGCCAAAGTTTATGTTTATTATGTTTCATGATAATTAAGAAATATTATAGTTAATACAATTAATCTTTACATAATATGGGTCGTTGTCAAATTTTGCGCAGCTAAACTTGTCCCTCGATACTTTTAATTTTTATTTTTTAATATAATTCATATCTTGAACATATTTTATTTTAAATTCAATTTAGATCATATTAGTAACCCAACAGTAAAAAATAATTATTTTGTGGTCGACATTTTTCAGTTTGGTGTTGGTAACAGAATGGTAACTTTTGGTAACAGAGGGGTTTTCCATGTAAATCCTACCTGTCCCGTGGCACACTCTGATGTATAACGGATTAAATTATTCAATATTTTACTATGTCAACCTCCCATAAACACACTTTTAACGTAAACGGAGTATTGTAAACATTTATAAAATAATAATGCCGAACGCGACCGTATTCAAAATTTATTAAAAATAATAATAATCATTTTGTCCCTTTGTACTGTTTGAAATTTAAGGAAGACTATGTTACCCAGTAAATCATACCCCAAAATAGAAATGGCGCTGGTTTCAATATTCTATTGGTTTGGAAGCGATGTCTACATTCATATCGGTTGTTCGTTTAGTCGGGGGGAAAGGTATATCGCTTCTCAGTCACCCGCAAGGCCTAAAATGGGCCGCGTGTGTTTATTGTGCATCCACTATGTTACCTACCTATGCACGTAAGTAAATTAAGATTAATTCCTTATTATACCTTTAATATGTTATCTAAGGTGTGAATATCATACCACAGAGAGAAAAGTATATATTTTTGCTTGAATTTTATGATTTATTTCTCATGGAATGCAAAAAATACCACTCTGTTACTACACAACTCTGTTACTACCGCATGGTAACAGAGTTGTTAGGAATGTAACAGAGTTGTATATGGCTATGTATTTTAAAATTTTGACATGAAATTTTGTGAAAAAAGTTTATTTTTTAATTTATACATCGATTATTAAGCTTGGGACATTCAAAATAAATCTCGAAAACATTGTTACAGGAAATATTACGTCTGTTTGCGCTTTTAAGATGCCTCTCACGCCTGCTGAGAAACAGCGGCGATACTGGGAAAGGCGAAAGATTAATCTCGACAAAGAAACCGAGTCTAAAAGAAAAGACCTGGAGAGATATCATGCAAATAAGCGTTTAGTAAAAGATTTAACATCACGTGAGCACCGAGCATTCAAAAAGAAATGGCGAACTGCGAATTCTAGACGGAAAGATAAGGCCATAGCTCTCCGCATTGTTATGGATACACCAGAGCTTCCTCGTTTAAATAGTCCTGTCTCTGCTACAGGTGAAGATCAAAATTTTCAAAGAGCTACACGTCATTTGTGTACGCCGAGATCTAGATCGAAATTATTTAGAGACAACATTAAATTGAAGGAACAATTAGAAGAAGTATACAAGAGATACGAAAAGTATAAAAAACTATACAACAGGGAAAAAAAAATAGTTCCAAAACTTTCGATGACATACACACATATAGACATACAAGATCTGAACCAAAATCGCTATGACACTGTTAAAAGTCGGAAGGAAAAAAACTTGCTATTCAGAAAATATTTGACGAGAAGGCTGTTAAATACTCTAGACAGAAAAAGTTAAAGTTTCTCTCTTAAAACAGGACTATGTCTATCTAGGTAAAGCTTTATCTGAAGTGAAAGAAGATGGTGAGGTTAAAATAATGTTTTTAAGTCAATTGACGATACTGCAACAAACTTTAAGTTAGTTGAGACGAATGTATCATATGAGCCTTTTGTATAATTTACTTGCTATTGTTCCACAACCTAAAAAAGTTTGTATGGGTAAAAGAGTTTATTACAAATTTTATACTCCATTAGAGATATTTGAGAAATAAATTTGACTCTTCGGTTGCTCTTCCATTTCAATGCAAAAATTCATAACTTTTAGAGCCGTTAAATCTAAATAATATTTTCATTAATTTTAAGTTTATTGCTTAAGAAATCTAGATCTCAAGCTCAACCAATTTTTCTTCAATTTTACATAAAATAAGAAAAAAAACAACTATGTTACTTTGTTACAACTCTGTTACCTTTATGTCCCAAATATTATACGACATAAATAAGATTTTAAGAAAAAACTAGTCGGTTTAATGTGAAGATAACACAAATTATAGATTTGTTAGTTAGTTATACGTCGATATATCATAGTTGATTGTTAACAAAAAGATGTTGGGAGAACTGAGGTATAAGTTAAGATCTGTTAGTTAACAAAAAGTAACAGAGTTGCTAAAGAGTTTAAAAAAATACTGTTAAATGTTAGAAAGGAGTAGTAATAAAAATTTGATTTAATTATATAACACTGCAATTAATATTAATGCCAAAATGTTTGCTACTGACTTGTTAATTGTCATATTAAAAGATAAAGACTAATGGTAACAGAGTTGTAATTTTTTTCACCCTGATCCACAAAATCAGGAATATGTCTTAAACCACTTGTTCAACTTCGCGCCCGACTATAATGGGCAATAATTTAAGTCTTACTACAGGCATGGATATAAAGAAATGTTATGTTATACCACTTTTCTTTTATTCTTTTTTTTTCATTTCAAGTTCAAATTAGCTGCGCAAAATTTGACAACGACCCATATAAAGACAAATAAACAGTACAAAATGATGTTCATATTGCAGATTAGAGATATAACATGCCTCCCGAGTATGCAAAACATGTGGTTATAGGTACCTATATATAACTATTTTGAACATCGCTGCAACAGAAACATTTTGCAAAGACTAACAATCTTTGATATAAAACATTTGCCACTTTTCGTAGCAAAAACCTAATTTATTTAATTCAATAGAAACTGTGTGTAAAGCATTTCTCCCGGCGTCAATTTGCTACCGCTCCCGGTAGGCAATGCTCGAAATGGCAAATTTACATGTTCGTAACGTATTTTTGTCATATGTTTTGAAAGTCTAATATTGGCAATTTTAATAAATAAAAAATTATATAGCTTTTTTTAATACAGCTGTTTTAATAAAAGATACAGCAGATAAGTCTTCCCCGAGAGCCTTCGCAATGACGGATGTATCTACAGTCCGAATCCAGCATATTCTATCAGGTATCGTCAGGACACCTAGTAGGAAGCGTAATTACACCTCTTCCGGTTCATTGTCTCATGATAAATCACAGACCTTTTTTGCCTTGTCGTGCATGTTATGAATTATTTCGTTGGGCTAATTATTATATTCATAAAAAGACAATTTCGTATAAAATCTACCTACAGACACCAAAATAAATATAGCATTCACACACTAAATAAATATAATTATGAAAGAACCAAAGTCAGTAATAAATGAAATCTACCGTATCACAATTACATAACCGACATAACGAAATGAAAAATGGTTAACGCAGCGCAGACGAGTTGGCGAGGACAATCAATCGAGTAAGTACATTTGACATTCGAACAAAGGCGTCCACTTTTGTAATCCATTACTACGGTTCCGTGGACACCATTACCCGCTTTCGGGCCCAGTCACCTGTCGCGCCTCGCGCCGGGGCTCGCTCGTGCACACACAATCACTGACACGGTAACCCTTTATGATATCTTTTGTCCGGCTGTTCGTAACGTAATATCGGCCTTGATGAACTGGGTATATAATTATTAAAACGTAGTTTTTGTTTCATGTTGATATTCAATGTTTGTTGATGCGTGATGATGTGAATTGTCAATTGACCTCATTTTTAGATGCGTATGATTCGCGTTGGTCACTCATTGGAATAAATAACTGTAGGTTACTAAAATATATATGACTAGCTTCTGCCCGCGACTTCGTCCGCGTGGAACTCCTCCTTTTTTGCTGTCGGTTAAAAAGTAGCCTATGTCCTTTCTCAGGCTCCAGACTTTCTTTGTACCAAATTTCATTTAAATCGGTCCAGTATTTTTAGCGTGAAAGCGTAACAGACAGACAGACAGACAGACAGACAGAGTTACTTTCGCATTTATAATATTAGTAGGGATATTGAACTGTAGTCAAACCACAACCCAGTCTACCAACTATAAATATTGGAATTAAAATTTCATACACGTCATTATAAAAAATAATTTACGCCAGTTAAATCCTACAGGCAGTTGTTTGATTATAAACAATAATTTACATTTTTATTAAAAATACTTAGAATAAGCGAAGAAACAATGCCTTGATATATATATTTAAAACTAAATAACATTTTGATTACCTAGTCTAGTCACTAGTCCTAGTCTTCCATTTGTTACGACTCGTACTAATAACAGCTGTATTGAAAAAAAAAAGAGATTGAGAAGAGATAAAAGGAAATTCTTTAAATAATAAAGACTTGTCCAGTGACAGGCGGAAGCGGATGCGTCAGCGGGAACCGTCTCCTGTGCGAGTCGCCCGCCAAGCCGCGACCTACTTGCAATAATGCCGGAATGAGACAACTAACTTTGTGTTTTCTAGTTATTTTCTTCAAGATTCTTGGCAATGGCGCTAGGTTTTAGCTTTCATGTTTCTGTTATTATACGTTTGAGTATTTTCTTGTCTGCACTTCTTGTTATTATTATGTTTGGTGACAATCTTTGTTCTTAGTGACAACCGGTTGTCTTCTTATTGACCACAATTCGTTCCAAAGGTGTTGTACACCTTCGTGATTATTTTATTACTGCTGGGGATTGCTTGATAGAATGACGTTTCTTTCAATTTATAATACTAATATTATAAAGAGGAAAGATTTGTATTTTTGTATTTTTGTATGTTTGTAATGAATAGGCTCCGAAACTACTGGACTGATTTCAAAAATTCTTTCACCTTTGGAAAGCTACATTATCCCTGAGTAACATAGGCTATATAATATCACGCTAGGTCTTACAGTTGCGGAGCAGTAACAGAAAATGTTTCAAAAACGGGGAAAAAGTATCGTTTCTGAGGCCTTAAAAAAATCTTAAGTCCCCCCGTGCGAAGCCGGGACGGGCCGCTAGTTTATAATATTTATAGGTGCTTTAAGTTTGTACTAGAGTATCAGTTAAGAATAATAATATGCACAGTAATTAAAATCCTAGATTCACAACGATTGGTGTGTTAAAATAAAACTTGATATACCTACCTACTCAGTCATTCTGTACGAGACTCTCATATTATAGATTATTCTAATGTATTATTTCAGTACCTAACCCGACAGGAGCGCCGAAGAAAAAAAGGAAAAAAAACGCTTCTGCATTTCTCGGTAACCGGGCAATTTTGCATCCGGGCAGAAAATAATGTTAAACCGGAAAGTGCCTCGGGGCATTGGGAGGCATTATTATTTCATTAAATTGTCCCTGATACTATACAAGCCGAGGCCGGCTACTTTTGAAAACATCTGAAACATGCTTTGGAAGACCGGTGTGCTGTGTGGCGCACGCACTATTTCAACCGGTTGAAGAGTCACTTTACGGGTTCCATACCTAAAGGGTAAAACGGGACCCTATTACTGAACTTTGCTGCCCGTTCTTCTGTCAACACTCTGTTTCTCATGAACTATAATAGTTAGAATGAAAACAGAATAAATAAATATCTAAGGGTGCCCATACAACAGTATACCAAACCCATCGTGCGCGAGCCCAACTCGCACTTGATTTTTATTTTTTGAATGAAATTATCAAGTGAAAGATTTAAGCTGTAAGAATTATTTAGTTTTTGCTTCGAGCAAAAAATGATTTATTGAATGGGCAGCTCCTGTTAAGTGTTTTCATAGTGAAATGAGTGATGAATAATGAGTGTCACTTAATTTTGGTAATGACCACGCTTTTAGTAGAGTCATTAATCATCGATGTCTCGTAATATTTTGTTTTCGTGAAATAAAATTCGCAGAGTACCTAACAATTAATTTACGAGTACATAGGTAAGTAAGTACATAATGTAAAACTTAAAAACAAAGCTAGACTTAACGGTGTAAGGATAGAGTCCATTTTCTATTAGTAAGAAAATATATACCTGTTAATGATCAGAAAAAAACTCTTCAAAATGAAAATAGAGATTGATTATCTAGCTTTATTTTAAAGATATTCTTTAAAAACTAAAATTGTAAACTCTTTTGAATATATGTTTTAAAAAAGTACTTAACGATGCGATACTGAAAACGCGACGTGTTGATTGAATAAATCAAACCAATTTATTTGTATGCAAATTCAATCAAACGAGCGATACGTTTGTTCAGTTACTGCTTTTAAAATCTCGGTTCCAAATAAAGTTTCACCGATAGGATTTTATCATAACAGTGTGATACATATTAAATAAAATAATTAAATCTTGTAATAAATAACACGAGCTCAATCTATTCAATAAAAATTCAGTTTTTTAACTATTTTCGATTTTTCGTGCTATGTACAATAATATAAGTTATCTTTTCTCGTTCTATACTTTACAATAATATTTTCAGTCATTCATTTAAAAAGTCAGTTACTAGCGTCAAGAGAAGCCATTAAAATGTAACTAACCATTATTTGTTAAAACAAGTTTATCGCATACAACTCCCATACTTCACTTAAAGTTTTCCGGTAAGCTCCATACTTCACTGCGGAAATACTTGAAAATACTCGTAACAGTTACAAGAAATACTCGTTAAACTCAAACAGGAAAATCAATTAAAAGTATCGCAAAGCACAATTTATACTGGAACTTGTTAACTTGGTGCAGCTTAGTTGTAAGGCAGGTCTGGAACACCGCTGCACCGCCTGGAGCGGCGTGACGAACCGTACACACACACACACACACCGGTATTACTACAAACACCACAATTACTAGGTAAATAGGTCTTATTTTATCGTCAGCTCAGTCGGCAACGAATATGAGAATTGTAAAGTTTTCGAAACATCAGCAAAAAATGAAATACGCGAGTTAAATTCGTTATAGTTGTTCCATTCCATTGTGTTGTAACCACGTAAGCATTAAATATCTTATATTATAAAGTTACATTATATTATTAATTATAGGGTATAGAAAAAATAATGAAAAACTGTAACGGCAAAAATTTGTAAATAATTAAGTAATAGTTATTTTAACTGATTTTGAAATGCACAAACGTCGACTATTAGAAATGATTATACAAATGTAGGTGACATAAAATGTATTTTTCTATTAGTCAAGAAAGTATGACATATTTTAGAAATGCAAATGTGAAATTATGATAATAATGAGATGAATTGTATGCAGGTATATATAGTAATAAGGCATAAATTCGCGAGCTTACTATGTTAATATATCGCACACCTAGATCTAAAGTGAGCTAACTCAAAAAAGTTACTTTTTCAGGAGAGGCGAAAAACTGTTTAATATGTCCATACGCACGCATGAGTTTTCTGTATAGACATATGCTTTTTATAATGAAACTAGAAGAGTTAGCTTAAATCTGTTTTAGTAGGTGGGTTATGCTGTAAAGAATCCGATGGTGTGCATATTATCTCAAATCTTCAGATTTTTGAGTTAGCACCCTTTAGATCTAGGTGTGCGATATCATAGGTACAAAGTATGATACGGCAATGTGCAGTAAAAGTATGATAAAGTTGCAGTGACGGTTTTATGAAACATTACTCGTCTGTTTGCGGCCGCATAGTGCTACTCCACGTTTTACTTTATTCATATTTTAGTGAAAATAAACCTAATTGAAAATGTATAAGCGCTTCTACTCCCAATGTGTTTTGTAGTTACTTTGTACATACTTTAAGTTAATTGAAAACTGCAATACCTAAAGATATAGATAAATCGCTATTTTGCGACCGTATGTAAAATAATTTCGATACCTAAGTAAGTATATTAAAATAAATATGGCTTAGAGGTGTTTTCATAACTTAAACCATAAGCGTGAAGTGACTTTTCGAATACCTATACTAACCTATAGATACTCAATTTAGTAGGATTGAAAATATTTTTTTCTGTTCTCTTGTTTTTTCTGGCCGCTGCGCTAAATTAAATTGCCGCTTTCTGGCTTCGTCGAACAGAAAAATAGTATACTGACCTCGGCCAGTAAATAAAAAAGCCTCAGATCACATTTTTGTCAACCTCGGCTTCGCCTCGGACGACAATTACATATGATCTGAGACATTTTTTAATTTATTGGCCTAGGTGCGTAATGTACTATGGTCTTTCTAAAGAAGGTTTATTAATAATTCTTCCTTTGCTAAACGAGAAAAAGGACAAGAAGGACGATGTAGTAAATCTATATTTAGTGAGTTAGGTATATATACTTATATAATATATTATGATGTTTTGTGTATTTGTATGAAAATGGCGTCCGTTAGAGATCCATTAGCGGCTGGATGAGTGACGCGTGACAAATGGCTGGGAGTATTAGACACGTGCAATTATAGACACGACACTAAAACTATAATTTACTAGCTCATCATTTACATGATAACCTTTTAAATTTGCAGTGAAAGCTTATACATAACATGTTTTTGACGATAAAGAAAGTGGCAGACATATAATATATTATGTACTTAATATGTACTTATTTTAAAGGATTATTTGGTATTACACTATTAGTTAACAGATATCGAATATAATTAATATTATATTTAAGTTAATTAACATTTTTTTTGTCTGGAAAACTAAATAACAATTAGCAACTTTAATGAGATTATGTAACAGTTTAAAGCTATTCGCTAAATAAGCTTCTATCACATAAAGCTGAACACGACAGTAAAGTGTAACGAGTCGGTAAGTTCGCCACGTCGCGTCTACTCTTGATGACATCTAATGCGGCGGAACTGTCATGGTCCAGGGCGGGGCTGCTGGTGAGACTGTCTCTGGTTACTGTGCGAGTGCTTCACAGGTACATTCGGGAAACCCGAAGCCATATGATTACACTTTGATACTATATACAAATGTCCTTGGACAATTCACACCAATTGATTTACTCAAATTAACCAAAGCTACGGGAACTAGGCAACGGATAAGTTTGTATAAATGAAAATAAATTTAGTATACAAGCAGTATATAATATAGCAACACAAAGAAAATAGAATTAAAATAGAGTTTATTTATGCAATGAAATGGTCTCCACTTTATTCAAGACTGACTACAGATCCTGAGGTACCTATCAGGATCTGTAGTCAGCCTCCTGATTTGTTTTTTTTGTTTAGTTTTTTAAAATAATTATAATTTACGGAACATATGTGTCGGCGAACCTTTTTATATAGAATTTATATTTTATAATTGTTTATGGTTTTTTATGATATTGTTTTGTTTTTTAGTATGACTCTTTAATATATCTTTCAACTAGAAAGTACTATTTTATTGTAATATCAAAGTAGTCGTTGAAAATATGCTTTAAACTATGTGGAAAAGTTTAAAAATCATTACTCTCAAGCGGAACACAAACAACATATACAGGTAAAGTTAAACATAAGCCATTACAAACCCACAAGTTTCATGCCAACAAACAAACTATAAAACAAATGTAGCATAAACAAACATAAAGTTATGTCCACAGTTTGTTGGGCGACACGCAGACAGCAAACACCTTGGGCAAATGAGAGCTCGGCGGTAAATCACGGCTTAGGGTACCTAGATATTAATTACAAGCCGCGCGTCACTCCGGGCGCGGGATAACAACACGTATCCTACATGTCTACAGGAGCCCTAGCATGCAGTGTTTTAAACCAGTTTTAAAAACATTATTACATTGACTTTTTTTCTGTAACCCCTAAGTTGTTAAATAAGATGCAATTTAAGTACCTACTATTTTTCTGGAAACTTAAAAACTTAAACGTTCTTCATTAATTATCAATTATTACAGACACAAACTACACGTAGTAAGTGTAGTTTGTGTCTGTCATAATTGATAATTAGCTCTAGCGTTAGACTGTGATCAGTTCAGTCGTGCTACAATGCAAAGTTTTAGAAACGTGAGTCAATAAAATAAAATACGCTTATAATTATAATATGCCAATGTGTAATAAGCGCGAAGGCATCAGACATTATTAGATACAAACTATTTGATTTTAAAAAGATACATACTTTCGTGTACGAATATATTCTTCCACAATTTGCTTATGCGTGCGTTATCCTCAAATTTTAAGTGGCCAGATAGGTAGAAATACCCTCTTTGAATGTAGCGGAAGCGAGGGTTTGTAAGTACCGGTACAAGAGCGGACAAGTGGTCTCTGCCCGCCCCTGTGCGGCTGCGGCGAGCGCGAAGACATGCATGTACGTAAATTAGATACAAACGTGTGAATGGCTTCCTACTAGTGAAGGCGGTATTTGGTGACTGTTAACTTAGCCCGGAATTTCAGAAATTCTAGATGTGCGATAACCTGGTACGTTTAGTTCCACTTAGAAGATAAGGATTGCGTGTTTGGACCTCTTATTAAAAATAAGTTTGTTACTGTACATAGAATTATTATAATTTTTCCATAATATATGTGAAATATTGGTAATTAAAAAACTTCAAATAAGTACTTACTACACGTATATAATAATTTTACTATATTACGGGACACGAACTGCCAAATTATTTAACAAGTTTTATGGAAATCAGTACCTAAATATTTTTTTAAAAGTAGGTAAAAGCGAAACGTTAAAGATTCCGGGTTTGCGTAAACCATAGTTATACATATTATATACTACATTATGTGTTAGGTCCCGGATTTTTTTATTACGTAGGTATAATTAAAAACTAAAAATACGTATATAATTATTATTTCTACAAATTCTTGAAAATAGATTTTTTAAAAAATAGATTTAGTTATAATAATATATTATTTCTTACAAAATACTTCGAAAATTCCGTCACTACGAAGTTGTAAACATAATTTCAAGCAGGGTGTTTGTTTGTTAAAATTTGGATTTTTTGGATTATTAAGCAGGAGCGAGAGAGCGGTGCTCCGCGACCCGGTACTTACGTATGATGCTCGTATTAGCACAAGTGTGTGCAGAAGCATTTGGTTGATCTCTGCAAACAGCAGCGCTGCTAATGAAACCGCAGCCACACCTAGCATTAGATAATGTAAGCTCACAGTGTTACCTAACTTCCAACTGACATTGTTGATCTACCTATTGCTGTTCATTAAAATAAATAAACTTTATATATAACTAGCTTTTGCCCGCGACTTCGTCCGCGTAATTTTTAACCCCGTTATGGGGTGAACTTCATTAGAATACGGATCTATATCTGAATCTCTAACGTTTTTTAACCTATTATTGATTTCCCTAACGTTTTATGTCATAATGATTATTAACTAACACTCTTATGACCTATCTTTTGTTTTCCTAACATCATATGGATGTTTATTTTTCCACATAATGTTTTATTTCCTTAACGTATTTCCCACCTACCATATTAATTATTCATCCTAATTCTATTCGGTTTTGGCGCCTCGCCGGCCGCTGCCACGGCAAGCTCGCTTCGCTCGCTCGGCTTTCGCGCTGTACGGTCGCAGTTCAATTAATTAGTATACTGACAAAACCTGGTTTGTTAACGTTATGTCGTAAATATACTTTCATTAAAAGTACTGATTCTGACGCTTCGCCGGCCGCTGTCGCGGCATGCTCGCTTCGCTCGCTTGGATAGCAAGCTGGACGGTCTCAGTTCTACCTAACACTCCTCGCTTCGCTCGTCGTCGTTCCTAAAGGAGTCTTTCATTTACCGCTGCCACGGCAAGCTCGCTTCGCTCGCTCGGCTTTCGCGCTGTACGGTCGCAGTTCAATTAATTAGTATACTGACAAAACCTGGTTTGTTAACGTTATGTCGTAAATGTACTTTCATTAAAAGTACTGATTCTGACGCTTCGCCGGCCGCTGTCGCGGCATGCTCGCTTCGCTCGCTTGGATAGCAAGCTAGACGGTCTCAGTTCTACCTAACACTCCTCGCTTCGCTCGTCGTCGTTCCTAAAGGAGTCTTTCATTTACCGCTGCCACGGCAAGCTCGCTTCGCTCGCTCGGCTTTCGCGCTGTAGGGTCGCAGTTGAATTAATAAGTATACTGACAAAACCTGGTTTGTTAACGTTATGTCGTAAATATACTTTCATTAAAAGTACCGATTCTGACGCTTCGCCGGCTGCCGCCGGTACTCGCTTCGCTCGCTTGGATCGCGTGCTGGACGATCAGGATTCTACCTAACACTCCTCGCTTCGCTCGTCGTCGTACCTAAAGGAGACCTTCATTTGCCGCTGCCGCGGCACGCTCGCTTCGCTCGCTCGGCTTGTGCATTGTTGGGTCGCAGTTCAATTAATTAGTATATTATTAGTATACTGACAAAACCTGGTTTGTTAATGTTATGTCGTAAATATACTTTTATTAAAAGTACCGGATCTGACGCTTCGCCGGCCGCTGCCTAACACTTCCCTTATATTCGTAATAAATGGAGTTAACAATAGTTTAACATGTACAATATGCAAACTAAGTACATAAGTACTTACCTATCTTACTTTCGAAATTGCATAATTTATACAGCTACCACTGAGTTCAACATTTTTTTTTAATCGGACAAAGTTTTTAAAGAAATCGTACACGTGAGGTTTAGCTGGCTATTTATTTAAGGATTGATTACCACACTTATTACAAAGATCTAACAAAACAACAAAACAATTTTACAATTCAATTCAATCCTACAAAATAAAACCTTATACCGATTACATACAATATAAGTGGTGTTACGAAATAAAACATTTCCCAGTTTGCCTCATTGCCTGTAATGAGATACTCTCGCAAAGCATACTCCTTGTAAGCTCACTCGGTCTTGAGGATATTTTCAGGGTCATTTTCTCAGTCAGAAGCTCGCGCGAGCTTGCTTTACCTCCGTCTCGTCCCATTCCGTCACCTCTGTTATCACGGCTTTTTTATATATGTCAGCTTTGGTCGCGAAGAACACTTCTATTTCTCTGCGTAATGACACCAGTTTCCCCTCGCAAGTTAAACGGGGTCTGCTTACTCAGGAATATTATTAAATAGTCCTCATTACACGATCCACGGGATATTACATAATAATGCCATTTTCGTTAACACTGAAGAAATCATACACGTAACAGTTTGGGTATTTATTTAATGTCAGGAATGACATTAGCAACCGTTGCTATGCATACCTACATTATACTTTTTAAATATGTGTCAAAATCAAAAGCACTAAGTAGTATTCATATCAATTTGGAAGAAAATCTCCCTTTTAACCCCATTAGGGGGTGAATTTCAATAAAATACGAAACACGTACTCCAACAATTCTGTTAAAGAATGTTTATGTAAAATTTGAAATAGATCGGACCAAGGAATCACGTTGTTGCATACAAACTTTGCACCCCATTTTTAACCCCTTAGGGATAGAATTTCGGAATATAATATAGCCTATGTCCTTTCCCAGGCTCCAGACTTTCTTTGTACCAAATTTCATCAAAATCCGTTCAGCCGTTTAGGCGTGAAAGAGCAACAGACAGACAGACAGACAGACAGACAGACAGACAGACAGACAGACAGAGTTACTAACGCATTTATAATATTAGTAGGGATACTAGCTGACCCAGCGAACTTCGTACCGCGTATTCAGTTTTTTTTTTCCAAGTTTTCTCACCTTTTAAACCTTCCCTGGAGTTCCACAAACATTTTAAAACTAAAATCAGCCAAATCGGTTCAGCCGTTCTCGAGTTTTAGCCAGACTAACGAACATCAATTCATTTTTATTTATATAGATAGATAAGTGTTTCTAGTAATATAATTATATTTACTTCAAAACGTTACCCGATATTTTATGTCCATTTACCGTACTGAAGTAAATAAATAAGGTATTCATTTTCCTGAAATATCTATTTAATCAAAAATCAACAAACTTTGGATCGTTTAAAAGGCTAACAATGAAATACTAAACATCATTTTAAAATCATCAAAGAGATGAACGTTCATTATATAGTCGGTAAAAAAATGAAGATGGAAAAAAACGGAAATGGGAAAATTCGCGATCATTTTTCAATCAGAATTTCCGCAAGGCGTTTCCAACTTGGCTCGTTACTTTTTATTTTGACGGGACAATTATGTGGAACTTCCCACAAAAAAGCGTGATGAAAAATATCCTTAAAATACCATTGAAGTTGAGCCTGAGGCTATGTACCTACCTACTGAGTTTATGAGTATCTAATAATCTTTTTCTATGTCCCGCCCATTATGTTAGATCGGTTCTTCTCACTCTCCTGCACCAGGAAAATCTATTCTGGATTGTCTCTTCAGGGAAATGGGCTTCCTTAAGATCATGATGAGGTACATATTTAAAAGTATTTAACTTAACATTTGAAATCTTTTCCAAAGTATCCGAACTCGGTGTTACCTCTTAGTTATTTTCTAATTTTTCTATGGCTGTTATGAAAAATGTATAACATAATTTTTCCCTAAAAATATTAATTTACTTTTCCCGGGTATAAATTTGAGAAATTACATAGGTATTAAACTATGTAATTTGTCAAATTTATACCCGAATAAGACAACCAAAATATCGACCTAGTTATAAAAAAAGCGGAACGTCCATTTTTATAACAAGATTCGTTCTATGGCGTCAAGTAGGCACCACATTACATTAATGCAAGCAACATTTACCGCCTCACCGCAGCTGCTAGCGAGCTATTCCGACGCTCTCTCAAAGGTGACGCAAGTTGCCGTTGCTGCCGAATTGTCGGAACACAGACGGCTACGAGTTGGGAATGCAAATGTGTCTTATAATACTACGGATGCTGGAGAAGGCACTGCGAGAGTCGGAATTGAGATCCAAACTATATTATTATGTTTTAACAAAGACTACGCCTGTATCAAATAGGATTTGGCAGCTTTATATATGTAGTTATATATATACGATTGTTTAGATAAACCTGCCAGATCCTATTTGAGATCCTTTTGGTTGCGCGTTGATTGGTGCTTGGTATAATGGTCACAAAAACGATTTAGTTGTGGAAGCCTCGGTCGGGTGGCCGAATACAATTTACCAGTAGATACCTAGTATCTATGAAGGATTACCAAGTGGGTCACTAATAAAATCTCAGCGAACCTCAGATTGTATAATATTTAGAATAAGGAATACTTACAGTATAAAAAGTATTTTCACACGCTACCGAATACAAAAGACTTTTCAAAGCGTCTTGAAAGTAAAATCGTAGAAACCTTAGGTACGTACAAAATAATTAAATCCTACATGTATAAATGCCAGCCATTTTGTGTGCTAAATCTTCTGAGACCCGTGTAATTAGTAATCCATGCACGCAAAACATACAAAGGCAGAAACTCGCGCTACCTAGAGAGCTAACATTCCATTATTTCTATGGAAAAGTGGCTTCAAAAGGAGCCGCTGGGAACAAGGACTTTAAGCAAAATTTAATTACGGGAAGCAAAACGTGTGTAAAACCGCTGTTTCGACGCAAGTAACAAGACTGGTGGAAACATACGGGTGTAATTCAAGTATTAAAAATATTTTTAGTTGTGATATTGCGTCTAATTTTCTTATAGACATTGTAAAACAATTGTGAAATAATAACAAAATGAAGCCGTATTTTCTTCTAAATTCTATTCCATTAAAACTTTTACTTCTATCTGAAACTTAGTGAATTCAACCTTAGAACTGAGCGTGAATACTATGATGTAACGATAATATTAATATACCTACCTACTTAAATTGTCTACATAGAATTTTATATACTTTGCGATGCGTTACGTGTGTCGTATGATGTTTTTTTTAGCTAAGTGACAATCTTATCGTGTTTTCTTTTGGAACTATATTACTTGAAAATGACGTGTTCACATACCGTAAGATACTTTATACTACATATCAAACAGTCTACGTTTTATATAAATAGCTAAATATATATCACTATGGAACCAAATCAACTGACATAAATTTGCTAAAATGAATAATTCAGAAATCAAAAGTCTGCCAACCACATCACATAAATACGCATCGTTATTTGGCATCACGCGCCCGTAATGAGCGCGAGTGAAGTGCCCGCGACACGTGCCGCTGTGCCGCGAGTGCCGCGAGAGCCGCGAGAGCCGCGCGATGCGTGTTCTTAGCTAAATTATTAACGCTCGCACTGCGTTTCTCGCATCTCTGAGGGGGTTTCACAACGCAATTCCGCGTTATGAGTAAACGTTCCTTTGAATAAATCTGAATATAGGTCTTATTTTTTCCGTCGATCCCGCTTACATACATAATCCTGTAATTATAGAAAATAAAAGAAAAAGTAAATTTGCGATTGAAATAGCGGTCTGTTAGAATACAAATGTTTTCAACGAGCAAAATAACTCAGCCGCGACTAAACTGACGTAATTGAAAGAAATAATAAAATGAACGCGGCAAAACAGTTGTTTTGTACCTTGTAGGGCAAGAAACGGAGGGAATGCGCACGTCACGATAATTGGAACTTTTTGGGTTACTGTGTTTCGCTGAACAGGGTGGAATTAACTTTTTGAACGCCGACCACGGAAAAAAAAATATTGCAATTGAAATCTTATTCTTATGGATGAAAGTCTCTATTTCTTTGGATAATTTGATGACTGCCGTCGTCGACGGCGATGAGGCGAAGGACGTTGCCATAACGAGGGTAGTTTCGGAATAGTAATTGATTATATCGTGGGACTTATAAAACTTTCTTAATGCTAAGTTGCGAAAATATTATTAAAGGTACCTACTGAGATTGCTTTTAGACGTAGAAAGTATATTTTTTTTCATAATTTTTCAAGTCATATAACCGTCAAAAATAGTCACATTTGATTATTATCTATATTAATACAATAAAGAGGAAAAGTTTGTATCTTTGTTTATTTGGATTGAATAGACTCCTAGACGACTGGACTGATTTGAAAAATTCTTATACTGTTGGAAAGCTACACTATTCTCGAGTGACATAGGCTATAAAAAAAGGGATCTGGGCGAAGCCGGGGCGGGCCGCTAGTAGGTATTATATATTTTGCCCAGTATATTCAATACAATAAGGAATATTATATAAGTAGGTAATCTTGACTACACCTACGCATTAGTCGGTAGGTATAGTCAAGATTGTTAAATATCGCGACAAGAGTTTATATAACAAATAATAATATACAATTGTACCTAAACACAATGTTAAAGACGGACAGGGTTAATTAACTTAATTGTTTACTTTTTCCTCTTTAGCGCCATTATTTTTTTTCCTATTTTTTAAATGTTTTTTATTATTCCTCACAGAAAGAAGAAACAAAAAGGACTCAATAATAAAATGTGAATGCTTTTCTAAATAAAGAATTTCTTTTTTTATTTGTTTAGCATAATGTAACAATGAATGAAACAAGGAACATAACGGATTTAAAACGAAGCTTTTATAATCACCCATTGTACTTAATGTTTATATTATATTTATTCATTAATGCACAAAAAAACAACTAACTACAAAAGGTGGACTTAATGCCATACGGCATTCACTACCAGTTAACCTTTGAAGCCAATAGAGAGCATCATACCTACTACTGGAATAGAACATCAAATTCCATCGGTCAATCAAACTTTCAGCTATGTGGGCTATATTACATCTTTATTACCTATTGTTATTATCTATGTTCATTATTTCAGAAGAATCCTAAACTCAAGTTTTCAATAGATGCCATAAAAATCTGAGATGAGTGAGTTCACATTAACCGCGCATTCTTCTTCTTCTGAACTGCGGTAATTGAATGAGGAAGTAATAAAAATAAGTGGAACAGCTGTGTCTTCGCGGTTATCTGCTCTGTTTTACGGTTATATGGCACACGGCAGATGTTATTACAGTTATCACTTTATTATGATCCAACTTCTACAGGAACTATCTACTTAAATATCTATTTAAGTAGATAGTTCCTGTAGAAGTTGGATCATAATAAAGTGATAACATCTGTTATTTCTAAATTAAAAAGCTCCGCACAAGACCGTGTGGTAATACCCATTAACACTTACTTACTAGCTATATATATTTGTATATCTGGATATGGTATCGGAACCATAAAATAATAAAATATATTTTTGTTGCTTTAGATAATAACATAATTCACTATCTGATACATACATTTATATATTTTTTTAAAGAAAACCTAGATTGCCTGCAGACCTGACTTATTTGTTGATGAGATGGTACCTACCTACCAAGGGCGTACATTCCGTATAGGAACAGTGTCATAAATGTATGAAGTGCCTACCCTGGCGTCATATATTTGCACAGCACAGTGGGGACTGCACGCGCCTGCTTCCTACCTAAGCATAATTTCAAACTGACAATAAAAAAATATACTAAACACAATAGAACCTTACATAGAACAGTATAAAGTTGTTAATTGAATTAACGAGTCCGATGACATCTAGACACGGAAGGCAAACCAAACAGAACCCGGAAACCACAACCAAAAGCACTAACCGCAAAACTTAACATAGAATTATGCAATCAGAGCCATCAATGCAAAAAGGACTCTATCGTGTTACAACACGGTTGAAGTTTGATAATAACCTTTTGTCCATATATTTTTGGTTGGCAACTGTACGGAAGTTTAATGAGGGCATAAACCAGGGTCACCGTGTCCAGGATTAAGATGTTTTTGTGAACGAGGGTCGATCCTCGCGAGCCGCGAGCCGACTGCGTTAATACGGCTTTGTTTTGTGACCTTAATACTGTTGTCAGTTTTTTAGGCCTACGTATATCAGGCATAGGATTTGGTGTAGGAACCTGAAATTTTCAGAAATTGAACTCTATCTAACACAATTTAAGTTTTATTTTGTAAATAGCGCCGAATAGTATAGTGGAGCTATTCAGTTTTGAGGCGGTGCTAACATTTTTTCACATGAGAGTTGGAGGGGCGAGGTCCGCAGCGCTTCTGTAGTACCTATTTAATTGTTTTCGCTGCACGATATTGCTGCTGTCATGAAATGGCTCATATTGAAGTGTCGACCGACAAAGTTGGAAAGAATAAAAAAGCTCAAGTTGGTATTCTACTTGCAACCAGACATGCAAAGGGTAAAAAAACAAAGATGAAAGAAAACTTTTATTAAAGTTTCCTTACATCTTTGTTTTTATAGAAACTTCTACTTTTGAAAGCATTTGAAACTTGCTAAGGTGTGTCGAAGAAAATGATGGATGAATAGTGTAAAAGTGGGCCAAAATATAAGTGTCATAATAAAAAAAAGTTTCTCTAACTCCCAGGGGATAATTAAGGATTCATAAAAATCCTCTTTGACATTCGTCCAAAAATAAAATTCCAACAAAACAGAAACGCGAACCCTTTCAATCCCTTTTTGACAGCAAAAAACATGGCCGCCTAATCGCACACGCTGACAGCTTTGCGCAAAAACCCTGACGCGACGTCAGACACACGCGCGTTCATTTGTCTTTACTGTTTGCCACTTTTTTGTCCGTGTATACTACAACAGCATAAGCACATAAGTGTATTTTGAGTTTCCAACTGGCCTACAATATGGCAGTTCAACTTATTTTACTCAAATACCCTAATATCTTGGTATCAGTATTTGAAGTTCAGGAAATAAACATTATTTGAACTATTGGCGTAGGTATATATGTTTATTTGCATACTGTTCGGTATCCGGTGATAAGGCAGTGATAAATTGACAGATGCTCTCAACTCTCGTTTCAAATACCGCGTGCCGTGCTGGGTCCTACCCGACAATGGAACAGCTCAGTACGTAGTTTGTCTTTATTCTTTCGAGTAAGACACATGTTTATTGCCCTCGTAACAAATTCCACTACACCCAAGCGGTTTGGTCTAGTTTATGCAACAGTGAGGATAGTTTAATGGTTTAATTATAAAAAAATCTTAGTATACTTTCTGAGACTTTTACGGTTACGTCATAATATATCAGAATATGAACGTATCAAGAACCTTATCCGCAGCAGATAGGGTCGACGGTGTTCAACTTTCGTTCAACGTTAACAATAGGTACCAAAATTTATCAAACGAAACGTGGAAATTTAACTAACAAATTCACAATCGTGTTTTATTTTCTAATTAACCACTCTTGATGGTAAACACCCTCAACATGCTCAGTTACAGTTCAATACTCACAAGGAATACATCTTTTATCGCACTCATGTCATAATCATTAACTTCCTCGTAAATAAACAAAGTAAACACCGCTTTATGAAGCCTCTGCACATTAGTTCGCTAATGACGTTAGCCCTCAACCTAACGTTTACGTTTGCGTTATGGGTTACAGTTACGTTTGCGTTACGGTTTACTGCGCGTTTACGAGAGGTCCTAATATGTGGAGCAGGTATACTATGTGGAATATGTTGCCGTTCTGAATGGACTGTGAATGGTGGTGCTGGTGTTATTGCGAGAATGTCATAGGTGTTAAAAATATGACATGACTGCGCGTTATTTTAAGATATTCCATAAGTTTAACACAGTAGTACTAACTTTTGTAACTGCGATTTGAGTACCTATATTTAATAAAATTATTTTTAATCTACAAAAAACACACTACCTACTCGGTGAAAAGTGTGGCCAGGTGTGACGTGACGAGGAATCTTAACGGGCTATACCATCATAATATTTTTTATATCAAATTGCGTGTCCAATTATATAAAAATTACGTGTTCAACTGCCGGGCCTTGTGTTTTTTGAAAAATAATCGACTGAATATTTTAACGGGTGCGTTATTTCACTTACCGCTGCATTAGTGTGAGCCCGTATCTATATGGGTTTAAATCTATGTAGGTTACCAGTTTTAATAAAGTCTGCGCGTGCATAGGAAAATAGTCATGTAGTACCTATATGAATTTAGCTTCCGAGAACGTTATAAAATTGTTATTATGAAAATATTAACAAAATACGCGTATGAAAACTATATTCTTAGTAAGTATAGCTACTTATTATGAACTCGAATACAATCTCTATTTAAATAGGTATATATATTTCTATTTAAGATTGGTGGTTGTACAGCTGTAATTTATTCTCATATAACTTAATCACCTGTTACCGATGAAGTAGTGAGTAATTATTCAAAGACAAAAGTTAATAGTATTTACATTGATGTCATATATGACCGCTTTGCACCTCCTAGGTCGGTGTCAGCTGTTCGCGACCATTTTACAGCGTTCTAGCAGCTTGCAGTTCGTCGACGGATAATGAAATAGCTTTTACTGCGTTTATGACTTGTTTACAGCCGCGGCGGACTGGAGTGGAGACTGGTTACAGCGAAGATAGATGGCGTTTTAACTGTAAGGTTTATTTTTCTTGAAACTCTATTCGCACTCGACTGCATTGAACCAGTAGGTATGGTGTTACGGCTCTTTATCGTTAGAATATCTTTTATTTTTACTGAACAGCAGTCCATATATACTTACTGAACAGCAGTTTTTTATCTTAGGTATTTTACAGCAGTTGTTAAATAATATTCGCTAGTAAGTATTATTTTTAAGCTTAGAGTATTAGGAAAATAAGCTTGCTAAGTGTAACTTCATAATATGAGGCTGGTATATTTCATTATTAAAATACAATATACTGTTAAGTGAATACGGCTGAAAGAAACAAGTATACAATAAACTTATTTCTGAAAGTAAGCGAAGCACGTTGAAAGGTCAAAAAAGTCGGGAAATGATGGCTCATTTGTCACACGTCACGCGTATCGCGGGCAGTTAATTATACTCTGCACAAAATACCCCACCGAGCCCATTAACGGTCCAGCAGGATGAACAGGATATATGGAAGCATCGTTGTTATGATTAATGAACGACGGAACAAGACGTGCCGTGGAGAGCTGTTGATGTGACGGATGGACGTGCGACTGCATTCGAGAAAGAGAGGTTAAACTTATGGAAAACCGATAGATCTTGTCTCTGAATCTGCCTTCTGCCGTGGGACTGTGACTTACATTTTAAATAATTGTTATGTTATGTACATTAACAATAATCGTGGTAATTCCTGCCAAGATTCAATGAAGTCGAACTCCGAAGAAAACAATATTCGACGGGGATAGATGTAGACAGTAACACAACTAACAATCAAGTAATAGATAATTTTACTCGTGCTTCGTTAGCTATATGTTAGTTGTGGGACACTGTATAAATACTTAATTAATACGCATTTTTCTTTATAAAGTATACCCAGTGTGTTGTTCCCTTGTTCTCGACATTTGTTGAACATCAATGACTCAAGTTAACCCGACCTTGCTTAACAACTCGACTTTAAGTTAAGTTATGTTAACGCCACATTTCAAGTTATATCTGTTGTTTGTACTTACAGGAAACTTGGGCCAAACTCCACTCGTTTTAATCATCTTTGAGTCTTTATTACAAGAGTTTTATTCGCTTGTGTGTTTCATAAGAGTTAAGTCTCTACGTAGATACCTACGTCGTACGTGAGTGGTAAAAATCGGACTAGATATCGTGAAGTCTCGGGTTCAAACTCTGACGACGACCATGAAAATTTAAATCTGCACATTTTTTTCACATTACGGACTATCTCTATTTTAATAAATGAATATTGACTATCAACATAATTTAATTTGAAAAGAAGGCATTAGTTTGATAGCAAAAAATAAAATAAAAATACATTCTATTTCAAAAAATTAAAATATCTGAGATGAAGTGAAAAATATTAATTTGAATCGACGGAAATCCTCCAGACGCCGGCAAATAGACTGGAACTTGGCATCTACCGAGGAAACCCAATTATAATACAACTTATGGAACGAAAGGGAGAGAGCTATACAATCAGCTATTTGCATCCCCCTCGTTCTACCTTAAGAATATTCTTTGGTCCTTTTTGTAATCAAATTGAATATTTAAAGAGTAGTCGTTTTAAAAAGGTATTTTCTTACAATTTTAAGAGGAATTCTGTGTGTATAACACAAAATGTAGACTATATTTACAAGTGCTTGTAAAACGCAAAGTTAATGTAAATTCCGAAAACACATCTCTTGTAAAACCAGCAAGAGATCCAATCACTTACTCGCATGATTAAAACAGGTTTATTTATTAAAGTACATAAAATCCAATGATGTAACCCAATTAGATGGTTTATCAGTTTCTATAAAATAGTGTCATAAATTTTATAAAAAGCTACGAGTCGTTATAAGAATCCCAAAAAAAACTACCTATGTATAGATTATAGAAAGTTGCTCGTTATGTAAGAATAGTGTTAAAATCATATAAACATTTTGGATTACCGGCACCGTTTAAATAGATAGGACATGGAACCAAATTTCCGTATAGGTTAAGACTTATTAGTGCTACGGTCAATGTAACAAACGAGCCACTCCGGGGCGGCCGGGGCGGCCGGGGCTGAGCTAACTTCATTAGGATTTGTTGAATGTTGCCCCGGGGCGCCCTTTCACCCTCAAACTTATCCCGGTAAAACGGTACATGAGCAACTAATGAATGCGGATTCCTTGTAATACTATGTTTCTTGAATTGGGTACATCAGTATCTAGGTACTGGATTATGGGTATTAGAGTGTTTTTTGAGGTACTCTTTCGTCGGTTATATATTAGTTGTAAATAATGTGATGACGAAATGTTTATTAGTGAATGTACTTTAAAAAGTACTTTTTCGCCTCAGATAAGTTTAATGACTTCGGAAAGAGCAACCAATTCAATTAAATGTTGGAAATTTAAGAAGAATGTCCTAGTACGTGATATTTTAAACCCGTATTTTAAAGACAAGCTCTTGACATACAACTTCTTAAAAAATTAATACATATTAGCTCCATAGTTAAAAAAGAGCATGTTTAGCTGCTTTTATAATATCGGCAAAACCTGTCACTATAGTCGGTAATCTCCAGTCGGACTATTCAAGACATACAAAAAAAATACGCTTTAATTTCGAACCGTCAGTTTAAATAGATTCGTTTCAGACTGTAGTAAAGTAAATATAGTTTTTAGTTAAGTGAAGTACTCACGTGACAGTGGCGGGCGGGTTGGCGTGCACGAGGCAGGGCAGCACCACGTCGCCGCCGCGCCGCACGCTCGCCTCCCACGGGCCGTGCGCCACGGCGCGCGGCGCAGACGCACCGCTTGCAGCTGCAATTGTTACCAACGTTAGTATATATATACAAACATTGGTGATATACACAAAATCACGCCTCTTTGGGTTTTTATTACCTTTCTATTATTTCTCAATATTTTAGCGGGCTTTTTAATAACAACATTTTACACACACATACAGAATCTGTCATGCATGTAGGAGTCCTAATAACTTATTTCAAATCATGCGCAGGCGCGTGCATTGGGGGGAGCGTAAGTATGGCACCAGGGTAGGCACTCCATACATTAGTGACACTGTGCCTATATGGAATGCACGCATGATCATGCGACATGTTCGATCATATTAACACAACAACAAAGTGGTTGCGTTAGGTTTATCTCTCACTTAGACCACCATATAGCAAGTTTAATCAGCTTTTAATACGTTTTAACAGGTATTCTGAGCGCGTTACTAGCTTTCGTAGACAACAGCGATATAGGTAGACTTACGAGCGATGTCAATATTGACGGGGGCGCTCCGGCGGCGCTCCCCGGTGAGCGAGTCCAGCACCGAGCAGGAGAACTGAGCGCCGACGTCCTCCGCCCGCACCGCGCGCACCACCAGCCGCCAGCCCTCGTCCACCACCAGCGTCGAGCCAGCTGGAATTAGGGCTATTGCTCACTACAAGTAAATGGGTATGTATGCGCCATGGATCGATTCAATTATCAGAGGTTAATCTTCTTTGCGCATAAAATGTTAAAGTTACATAGTGCGCAATATACTTATTATACTTATATTATATTTTGTAAGTCTCTCTCTATCGTAGTCTGTCTAATTCCCACAGTTGGGATAACTAGAATAAAATATTTTCGGATAAAATTGGGTTAATATTTTGTTAGTGGTCAAATAATTGTGTACCTACCTGAATCTCTGTAATACCAGAATTTACTTATTATATAAGGTATTTACTTAGTTTAGTAGAAAAAGATTACCGCAATAAGGTTAATTTACAAAATGGATGATTCGAAACTTGGAAATATACTGAGATAATAATATTTTGGGGAAATTTGCGAATGCTGAAATTAAACAAAGCTTTTAAGCTAATGCATGCTGTTTCTAAACATACATTTCAGTTCCACGCTAAAATTAGATAAGATTGAAGCAAAACTATGAAATCCTCTAAAACCGTTTCTGAAATGGTTTTCAAACTAGCCTAATGTGTTTCGGATTGCATCCCCTAGGAATATCTTTTATGTCTAGATTCTAAACACGAAAGCTGGCTTAGAAAAGTTATTGTTCTGTTTTATCTAAAGTTACCAACATTTTGAGAACGATAGACGCTCTTCTCCTTTTGGGATTACTGCATATTTAAATAAATAAGACATTCTCAATTATCGATATGTTAAGTAGCAACATTCAGGAACAGTGAGCATCATAAATTACCTGCCGCAGATGACAAAACGAATTTGACACCTAATGCTTCTACAATCTAGGCTATTAAGTATCTATCTGTATCCACGTTATATAGGTACGTTATCATAATAGACGGTAGACTCACACAAGTGTTCGGCGGGCGGCAGCACGGTCTCGTCCTTGTACCAGGCGGCCACGGAGGCGTGCTCGCGCACGGAGCCGGGCACCACGCACGCCAGCAGCGCCGGCCCGCCCACCGCGCTCGCCGTCGACGTCACGCGCACCTGCCACTCTTGCCAAACCACTGTGGACAACGCTTTCAATCAGAGTTTCATACTTGGAAAGGTGAAAGACAAATATCAAACCAGTGACAAAATGAGACGCCGCTTATTTTATTATAATAGCACAAGTACTTATTTCATAGCGCTTCGAAATTAAAACTGAAATTGTTATAAAGGTTATAAAAATAACCTTATAAAAAGTAGATGATCAGAAATATAAGATAATTTACTGTGTATATAATTTATAATAAAGTAAGTATAAAAATATAGCCTGTGTTATATACCTATACCATTAATATATTGAACGTGAAGTCACAGTTGAACATGAAAAGGATAAAATTGACCCAAATGTGAGTAAGTGTTCGACACATTAAGCATTTTTCCACAATATTGATTATACTCAGTAGGTAATATGACTTTTTGATATATATCTATAATAATATGATTTGAGATAACGGCTGAATGCTGGAAAAATTAAATCTGTGATCACCTGTCTAACATCCTATATTTTCAAACCGTATAGGTAATATGTTTTGAATAATAATAGTATTTTTGGACTGGTCTCAACTCACAGGTAAGCAGAAAAAAGTTTTCACTAAGAAATTGTCTTCATTACATTTGATTTCTCGTTCCAAAGTTCGCAAAAATAATATGAAATGAAATGAAATATCTTTATTCACTTGAAATGTGGTAAACATAAAGATCTTATGAGTAAATTACATAGTACAGCACATCTCGCCAACAATACTGGCATGCAAATATTTAATGTCAATGTAATAATTATAAATTTAAATTGATATGTTATGTCCAAAGATATGTTAATAAATAATGTCCCTTACAAATAATTAATAATATTACAGTGATAAAATGTACCTATACTACATAAATATTTATGTCCATTTTATTTATGTCAATACATTACAATTATGATTATGTCCTATATTCAGTTTTATAATTCAAATACTCTTTAACTGAGTAGAAACATTTGTCAATTAACCAACTATGTAGTTTATTAAAAATTTTTTGTGTAGGTAAATTAATTATATCCTTCGGCAGTTTGTTGTATATTTTTATCATCATTGCATAACAGTTTCTATTGCCTAATTCAGTATTACATTTCTTTAATAATGTCAATTTATTTGGATATCTCGTATTAAAGTTACACACATCTTTTAATTTTGTAAAAAGTTCAGGATGTAATTTGACAAATTTACATGTTTCTAAAATATAAAGTGACGGTAAAGCAAGCACATTTAATTGTTTAAATAATGGTCCGCAAGGTGCAATATAAATTCGTTTACACAAAATCCATCGCGGTGGCTTCTGTATAATATTTGTATTGTGACCACGTGTTGTTTTAGGATCCTTTGACTGTGCAAAGTGGGTAGATCAATGGAAGGGATTTCAGGCGAACACTTTATGAAACCCGAACAGAAATGTTGCAAAAATATGGAATATTATATTACGTAGTTCTCGACGTCACTTTATGTTTGTTTAAAGCTTTCGACATGAGTTTTGTATGTTATAAGTACTGGTCTCTAAAATGTTTTATATTTTTGATTAAACTTGTACACCGCTATTCAGCAAAATGGTAGTCGGTAAAAGGAGCGGAAAAAGTATTTCAGTATCGTAGATACGGGAAATGGTATCTATTTTTGCCCTATGTAAAAAAGGTGAGGTTTGTTTGACAGGTTCAGTACCGGGGAAACCTAGTATTATAATTTAAGTGGTCTGTTATAATCGCCTTTGTAATATCAGTAAACTATTATCTTAATTGTTAGGTTGGATTAATTAATCTCCGAAATTAAATTTGTACTTAATGACGTCATTACAGTAATTAATGGATGACCTACTTGGAGCTGGATAATTAATATCACGATAGGAACAGATTTGCGTGATCTCGATCAACAATCACTTACAAGCAAGAACAGGTAGATGTATAGTCGAAATTTAAAAGATTTACTTAAGTAAGAAAATATGTAGGTACAATTAGAATATACGTTATTACATTAAAATGACTCCCATAAAACTGAAATCTGAACCTTGATTATTATAACCGTTTTTCTGATAACTTACGTGAGGTGGAACGTCGTAACTGTCTGCTAACTCCAAAATTACTTGTGGCAAGTTAAAGGGTTTCTATTAAACTTTGGGCAGAAAAACGCAGGGCGCCAATAAAAGGCTGTAATGTCTTTTTAATTCTTTTCCTCGTAACTTTTTTAACTGCTTTTCTTTGTAAATTATAATTTACGACACTTGGATAAATCGGTGTAGGTATGTAACAAGCTAAAGGGGTGACATTAAGCTGATTAGGAGATAAGTTATTTATTAGTTTACGGTTGGCAACTTTGTTAAAATTGTGAATGGGTTGTTAAGCATACTCTTGATGACAAGACAGCACTTACTGGTTATCAATACATGGAGTGATGAAAGCTTCGAGGAATTGATAAAAGCGTATTTCAAAAACCGGTAACCAAATTTTTCAGAGAGTCAAAAAACTGCCTAATCTAAAACGAGTAATTTATTTATTCCCGAAATCGGCGGTATCTAAAAATTGGATCCCCTTTCCCGGAGGAGCAGGAAGCCCGCGGCTGTTGCGCCAATATCAGATTAGCCGCAGATAATATCTATGGAAAATAGGCTATGGGAAAAATTGACAATCCGATTATTGGAGAATTTTTTATTCGGCACTAGCTTTTTCCTCGACCTTTGTCTGGATATATTGCGATTTTTCCCACCCCTTGAGCTAAGTTTTGGAGTTGCGCTTTCAGAATTACTTTTCCTTAAGCTCTTCTCATTGTTGAATAATGGGAAGCATTTTACCTTTTATCCGAACACTGTGAGTGGTGTTTGTATAATAATATGTACCTAACTGTAAACTACAAGTAGCTGTGTCCCGGGTTTCATCTAACTGGAATCGTATTTATTTCGGAATTTTTCTATATTACTAGTGGAATAGTTGCCTGGTTGGTAGTTTTTAATCTTAGACTTATTCATTTATCAAGCGGTTAAAATTTTTAAAAAATACTCAAGAGCAAAACGAGCAGAAAAACACCGAAAGGCTTAAAATATTTTTGAAGATAAATTTCCTTCATTCGGAATTAATCTTAAATTGCAGTAATTTGTCGTTTTTAAACGTTCATTAATTTCGTTCACAAATATTCCACGAATGTCCCCTTTACGCCTCCCCTGGCGTTCATGGCGGCAATTAAAAAATATGAGAGGAGCCGTCGACGAATTAACGCCGTTCATTTGATTAACGTTTCATGTAAAAGTTGTATATTGACGCTATGTTGAATTTCGACTGAACTCATTACAGAGTACAGAGATAGTGATAATAGAAATATTAATAAGAAGGTTTCCAGAATCTATAATCCTATTATTATTTTGTTACAGAACCTTGTATAAATTGCGTAGTTGTTACGTATCACAACACATTATTTGAGACTCGGTTTATTTGGAAAATGATTGATTTAGTCTAGGTTCCTAAACTAAACTGCATTTTAGAAATATAGAAAAGAATATTCTGGACCCCTATATTAATATTGTTAATAAGTACGTTAAGTACGTATGCGTTACATTATAACCGTTCACTCGTGGACATATCCGGAAACTGTTTGGAGACAACACTAGTGAAGATACTAAAATATATTACTACAATACCATACTACAGTCAACGACACAGAATTACATACGTATCGTATTTTATGTAAATGTGACAATTCGTGAGGGCAGTAATTTTGATTTACTCGTAATGTATTCAACGTAAATTGCCTCCGTGCTCCCGTGCTACGGGTTGCCGGTTCGCATCCGGAAGGGTGCCCTTTTCATGTTTAGTTACGCAATGGGTAGAGTTAAAAAAGGATTAAGCCCAAATGTGTATGTTTGTGATACTTGTACATATAATGAATATAGAAAAATGTGAATATTTAACCAATGTACCTACCTAGAGAATGTTATTTCCTTGCTACTGACCTTACAAAAGTATCTCAATACTGTATTATATGCTTTTGGCACAAAATTGTGCACAATTTTGTGTTAAATAGCACAAAATATTTATTTACAGTTTTATGTTTCATTATAAAACAAATTACTTACTTTGTCTGAATACCGACAAAAATTTAATTATTGTTGTTTTTCAGCATGCACCCAAATAATTTAATCTTAAACTTTGTAAGTTACAAAAAGGTCGTCGGATAAACGTAGAACGTAATAAAATTAAGTTTCTTCTCAAACATAAAGCTTAAGGTAATTTTCTCAAAGCTGGGAATATTTCATTTCGTCAAACTTTTCAAAACACTCGTTGGAATTAAATGCAAACTCGTCGAGCCACTATGAAGTAAAAACATACGATTTTTAAGGATGGGCACGTTTATGAATTCGTTTAACAATTTTCTACTTTATAGGCAAAGGAATATCATGAAAACACCTTGGGTTTCTTATTAAAGTATAAAAATTAAAATGCTGTAAATTTTGTGATTGCCGGAAGCTCCAAATTATGATATTTTCATTCACGTCAAAGTTATTCAACATCGAAAGAAGACCTCACGGCATCATGTTCCATCCGGTTACGCGTGTTAAACAATATTTTCTCTACCTTTGCACTATCTAAACATTAAATATTAAGGAAAACCAATAGTACCTAAATTAAATAATAACAAACAACTACAAGTAGCGCGAAATGGTACTTACGAAGAGGTACTTATGGAAAGGTGCCTCCGAGTAAGGCACCTTTCCTACTTACCTTAACGACATTTCGCATTTTCTGAAAAATGATTAAGTAGCCCCACCGAAGCGCAGTCGCTTTACGCATTAAAGAAAACGTAAAAAAAGAATAAAAGCCTTATCTCCTCGAAGGCTTTGCGTCGGACATCCCGAGGTTTTTATTTCGTTTTTATCAAAAGATAACAGTTGATTAATGATGCAGGCGTCATTCCTGATTACAGTTTCGCGGGCCAACAATACACATGTCAAAATGAACTTTGTTTCTTAAATAATAGAGTTGGGGTTTCAAAGTTTCAGTATGTTGTTCAGAAATTCGGTGTATTATTTACTTACCTAGTTTTATAAGTTAAGATTATTCATAAAAGAACTAATTATGAAAAAAATATGTGACTTTTTAATATTGGATTTGAGGACAATAATAATTAAAAAAAAAATGTGTTAAACTATATTCCCACATCACCCATCGCTAAATTATGTACACTAAACAGATATACCTAGCATTAAATATACTAGGAGCAGCGAGGCAGTGCAACGTGCAGGTGCAATGGATGCAACTCAAGCGTGCAGTCTTTAATCTACGTCAATTAGGACTGCCCTGCTGCCGGCTGCAGCTAGGAATAGAGAGAGAAGGCTGGAAATAATTCCGATGTCACATAATATATGAGTCAGTATAAAAAACTCACACAGACTTACCTACTACATTCATTTTCATTGTTAAGTAAATTTATAAGCTAGTAGTTAGGCTAGAACGAATAATTTCAAACCGAGAGAAGATCATCTGTTTCTTGCTAATAACTTGTGAGTGAAAGAGACGAATAAAGGTACTCTTTATTAAATAGTACCTACAATGCGTGTTAGTCGTGTGGTGGCTTAAAAACGTCTCTTGTATGTTATTTTATTTACACGTTTTTATGTCACTAGTTTTTACTTTGTATTTAGTTCGTGACTTTCTTCTGATGTCTTTTACCAGACAAAGTTTCAAAGTACTTGTTTCAGTTGCAAACTTAGTTTTTCCCAAGCACTGCTGTACTCATCCGCAAATCTGTCTTACGAGAGTACCGCAACTGTTTTTACAAAATTTTACAAAGTAAATGCTCGAATATCGAATGGAAAATAAGGGATTATTACGATGGTTGATATTTGAGTTTAAGATAAAAATAACTTATTAGTACTTACTATAAATTGTACTTTGCTATACTATGTATAAATAACGCAGTCCCGTAAAGAATAGACTCCCATTAAATAAGTACGCACGAGTAAGTTCACAAGTAAGTTCTATTTCTTAAATAAAGACAAATTCCTAGTAATGAACTGCAGAACACACATCAATTAATAAAACGTCGGTGCATTGCAGACTGCAGCGGGTGCAGTCGAGAAATTGAGCGTCGTGTGTCCTTAATCTACGTCAATTACAGGCGGCTGTTCTCTGGGCGGGCGGCGCCCTCGCTCCTGCGATTAGATGAGCTGTCATGTTTGATAACTCCTAGAATTATTTCGATGTTAATCTGTTTTTAATATCTTTCAAATCATGCCCTTAGGTACAAAATAAGGATCAATGTCTATTATTGTTTAATCAGGTCAATCTTCATAGTTAGAATACAGATCAAAATAAAACAAATAAACGCGTCAGATTGTGATGTTATAATATTGCTACAAAGTTGTAAACAGTTCCCTGGGACTTACTTGTTCGTACTGTACAACTTTGTAGGTATATTTTCAATTTATTTGTTACGTTTTTATCAAAAGCAGCAACAGAAAACTTATAACATAACTGGAAAATAGTATTATTATTATATAAGACCAAAATAAATATAGACCAAACAGAAACCAACTTCCTAACACTTTTATGCTATTGTCCGTTCCATCTCGTTATTAAAATGTCCACAGAATATATATTTAAACATCTGAAATCTTCGGAAACGGAAAAATGGAGCAATTTTCGCCACAGGACGTGTCTGGAGCTGACTGGGATCCGGATATTTTGCAGATAGCAATTTGGAGAACTCGGTTTAATTTAAAAAAACTTACTTTTTGTTCTCATTTTGAATTTGGACACATTTTCGTTCAGTGTTTCTTGAATATAAAAACGTGAAATGAAATGAAATGAAATAACTTTATTCACTTGAAATGTGGTAAACATAAAGATCGTATGAGTAAATTACATAGTACAGCACATCTCGCCAACAATACTGGCATGCAAATATTTAATGTCAATGTAATAATTAAAAAGTGTTTTTACTTTTAACTTGTCGGCTAAGGTGATTATGATGATGATGACGAATCAGTTTTATACTAACACAATTAAGGCATTCCCACGTGAATCTCTCTCTCTATTTATATCAAGGTGTATCTTTTGTGAATATGTTATAATTCGAAGTGATTACTCTATACTTACCCAACAGCTGCTATTCGGTACAATAATAAAAAATCCATAAAATCGGTCGCCGCCTAAATAAAATATAAGCTGCTTTTCTATTTATACTGTTTATTTTCCAATCAAGGTAAAAGCTCACGGGATAGGTCGATGCCCTTGTTTTATTAAAAAAAACATCGCGTAAAATATGTATTTGATGTAGGTACCAAGTAGATAGCTATGCTTTTAAAAAACTATTTTTTTATAAAAACTAGTAAAAAAGTTCTACTTAGTTGAGAAAGAATTTATAAGATTTAAAAATGTTTTGTTTCAATGTACTACATACATAATGCTTTTAGGGGATTATGAACGGTTTCTCTTACAATCACGGTTCGATTTATTTCTGAAAACAGCTTTTACAACTTTACCAAATTAAAAGATAACATAAGAGAAACAAAATTGTGTTTTCATCTTTTTACATTTTACCTTAAAAAACTTCATGAGCGCTGTAATTTATGAAAAATAACACAAAAAGAAAGAAAGAGAGGTGGCGGTTGCATTTGCATCCCAGAACTTTCCGCGGACCTAATTTACGAAAAGGAAACTACAAAAATGGATCTTTGCTTGATAGTGAAAGAGATAGAAATACCAAAGAGAGAAAAGAGAGTTCAAGTTTAAAAATGTATGAAATATAAGTACCTAAATACAGATAATATACAAATGCAATAGAAGCGAAGACTTAATATAGGTACCGTGTACAGTTGTTTTGGAAGCAACCCTTTAGGCGTCTATCACATCTAAAATTTCTAATATCGATGTTGAAAAAGTAATATTTATAATAATATTATTATGATTATATAAAGAGGTTCTGAAGTAATTCATTATGCGCCGGAGCCGGGGATGGCTAATGTCGCGGGTGATTTAGCGCCGCCCTCGTGATAAAACTGAATGATTTATTAAACTACCGCCTCACTTATTATATAAGAAATTAACATTAAATGTAAGGTTAATGTTACATAATCACAGCACTAGTGTTACATCGACATTATAGCTCTATTTGATAATGTCTCACAACTTAACAAAATTATTATGTTTTTTTCCAAATAGTTAAAGTCGGCTGGAAAAAAGATACTGAACGAAAACAGACATTTTAAGGGCCAATACCTAATAAATTATTTTTATGACAATCTCTCTTCTTAGTCGTGTACTCTTGGCAGAGTGGTCGTGGTCATGACATGGTGAATTTTTGCTCCATAGCAGCACCTCTGATCCGTCTCCATATGGCACTACCACCCCATATGGTCTGTTACCTCTTCACAATTAACCGATTAAATGAAATTTAGGATAGAGTCCCAGAGTATGGTCCAAGGATTGTATCGCGAATTTATAAAAGTGTGATAAAGTGCAGACGAAGTCGCGGGCAGAAGCTATTAATAATTATTACGCGCATGAGCGTGCTCATTATTATGTTGGGTTGTTTAATCTCATAACATATGTACATTAAGCAGATTAGAAGCAAAAAAGAATCGCAAATGTTCCCCGCGGCCATACGCAGCTTTCATTCGAGTAAAAGCTTAGAAAGCTCATTACGCCTGAAAGCTAAATTAATAGTTGGCATAAAATATTACTAGCGTAATTTACTTAATATTCGTTTTGGAAGACCTTATTTATGATGAAAGTTTGTGATTTCGGACGACAGTTAAATGGGTTTTAATTGTATAATGTTATGTTTCGTAGATGTCTGTAAAGTTATTGTGGTTCTAATAAAATAAACAACAAACTTCACTGGTTGATTAAATCTGGAAAAGCTATAACGGAATAATATACGTACCTACTGTGACTGGTGAGTATGTTCTAGGTATTTTAATTTTAAACTGGGAACTGATTTTCTTGTTCTTGCAAGATAATATAAATAATATTTTCTAAATAATAAGATGTAGTTAAAGTATTGTATATTTTTGAATGAAACAATTATAATGGCTTTAACTCGCGTTTTATTTTATTTGCTGACGTTTAGTAAACTATTAATTGATTCATTGTAATGTATTAGTAACTGTAAAGCCCTTAGAATTCAGTGTTGTTTGTTATGCATAATAATAATATATTTGTTTAAGAAGTATGTTTTAAGGTAACTGTATCGTTGGATTCATTTAAGTCAAGCACTAGGGTGACCAAATCACGGCGGCGGTTAGACCGGAATGCCTAATGTACTTGTCCGAGTAAAATATACGATCCCTACTCGCTCTTTTTGGGTTAAATTCAAGCGCTAAATTCAATTTACGTAATGTTAAAGGAAAATTTATATACCTATTCTCTAATGTGAGCTGTGTGTTGTGGTTGACCTATATTGTATTTAAGTACCTACTTAAGGTCTTATATTTTATTTTTAGTGTATTATTGATTTTATTGAAGGTATAATATTTAAAGACAATGCTCTTATTTACTTATAGTTCGTTTTGTTTTATGACCAACTAGCGGATCGGACGCAGAAGAAAGAAAACTAAAAAATAGTAAAAGTACTTACCTATTTACTTAATTGCAAAATCAAAGTAATTCCAAAATTATAATAATAAAAAAAACTGTTTGGACAATTAATTTCTGCAAACAACAAACCGTATTGTTCCAGTTTATGCACATGTAAAGTAAAATAACATATAAATTTGCATTTATAAATAGGTTAAATTAATTAATCCAAACAACAATTACTATGAATACAGGTATGTGATTTGCTAGGCAAATATCATTAGCATGAAAAAAAAGTAACGGATTTAACTAGAGTATTTTATTTTATATGCTGGCGTTTCGACAACTCGAGAGTTAGGTTAATTATTATGTAGGTATATAGTTTTAGACATAAGGTTTAAAAAGTACATAGTAGATAATGTACCTACTTGTGATCATAATCAATTTATCCAGTTAAAGAAGTAGTGAAACTTAGCTAGCTAATGAGTTATTTAGATTTTTAGTGCTTTATTATAAGCTTTGTTGTTTGTGTCCATATAAACACTAAAACAAATAGCAAAGCACTAGGGTGACCAGCGGCGCTGACCAGCGGCTGTTAAACGGAATGTCTAATGCTCGGGAGTTATCGGCGGGACTAATGGCCGCTGTCCCGATACCGGCTGATTTATACACACCCTACTCTCTGTTGTTTTATCTCGACCACTTCATTTGCTTGTTTTTTTTTGTGATTGGATTTGGAAGACTGATGTTTTAGAGAAAACTAATTGTATTTTTATGTTATATTACAGGGAAGTATATTGTTACGTTCTTCTTTAAAATTGCTTGTTATATGTAATGGGGATTGAAATCAACGTGGACGAAGTCACGGGCAGAAGCTAGTTAGCCAATATTTATGTAAATAAAAAACAATACGATTTCAAAATACCTAACATAAAGCAGGTGACAAATAAAATAGCTACTTCGTAATACACCACAATATAATAGAGTCCAGTCTGATGTAAAACGTCATCTGATAACCCACGAAAACTGTATCAATATCAATAACTAGCGGCCCGTCCCGGCTTCGCACGGGGGAACTTAAGATTTTTTTTAAAGATAATGTTAAGATGAACAATTCACCCATAAAGCATTTTTGTATAACTTTAACTATATGCTCAGCGCACGCCACGGAAGGCCTCAGAAACGATACTTTTCCCCCGTTTTTGAAACATTTTCGGTTACTGCTCCGCAACTATAAGACCTAGCGTGATATTATAATAATATAGCTTATGTTACTCGGATTTAATGTAGCTTTCCAAAGGTGAAAGAATTTTTGAAATCGGTCCAGTAGTTTCGGAGCCTATTCATTACAAACATACAAAAATACAAATCTTTCCTCTTTATAATATTAGTATAGATTAAGATGTGATGTTAAACCATGAAGTGACGTCAGCAAGCAGCGCGCCGTCGTCGGGGCCGGCAACTCCTCACAAGTTAGTATGCAGTCGGTTTGAGCTAGAATTATGAAGTCTTTGCCTGAATGCACCGAGTAAACTCAGCTTTGAACTGACTGCTAACTATTTTGGAATAGCGTGTTTACACCAAACAATGCCCGTTGTTTGGAAATGCGCACTGCATTCAATATAACCGGCGTTGGAATGTAATAGTTGTTTGTTGTATGATTTCTGTCGTACGCTTATTGGGTACTGATTAATTTTGTTATGTTGACATTTACATACTAATTGTACTTGAATTATTGACTTTATGTAATTAAGACTCAGCCATTTACAGTGTAAAAATTAAATTTTATTATAATGAAACTCAAATTCTAGTTCATATTTACACATTGATGATTTAACTCTGCTTCAAAGTAGTGACTTTACTAGAACTTTTTAGTTATCATATTCACAGCAAGCTTTCTATGCTCTTACTCTAAGGCTAAGTTAGGAGACTACAAAAACTACATTGAGTATTTTTCCGGAGAAGAAAAACTTTGAGTTTGGCGTCTTATTAACCAACTAGCATACAACCAGTGAGATTTATTAGGTCTGAACCTTTAGATATTTCATTTTTCTGATATTTTATTTATCCTAGTCTAGCATCCCAAGGGCTGTGTAGTGAGACGACTAGACGCTAAAGTATAACATTGTTTATAGGTAAATAATGCATCAATATTACAATAACTCAGCAGTGGGACGTTACGGCCACTAAATCAATAGGAAAGCAAGCGACGTACTACGTGACCACAAATTGTGGTAACTAGATCTGCCATTATAAATCAAATTCTAATACTGCATTCATTATACTTCAGCCACACTACGCTCTACGCGCGACTTCTCGCGCTGTGCTGATTCTGTCCTCTTTGTCTGTCATTATTATACTATTATAAATGCGAATATTAGCTGTAGAAATTGTAAAGATGAATCTATTTACTAATAAACCATTTGATTTGATTTATTGGTGAGTGTGTCCGTGTGTCTGAACACAGCGTCTATCTAGGATAGATCGCATAACTCAATCACGTGACGTCACAGCAGCGCGTCACACTCGCAGGAGCTACCAAGAGGATCTACTCTGTGCTGAGTTTGTCCCCAACTGTAATGAATTTAGTTGGCAATGGATACCAATTTGTACTAAGAGAATGTTGTCAAGACTAACAAAAGTTACTGTATTTATTTTACTTGCAACATTCAGTTAACTATATTTGAGAAAACGAAAAGACAAGTAAGTATATAGAAAGATAAATTTAAAATGTTTCCGAGATAGTTGCCTATGTATTAGAATATGGCGCTGGCTGACTAAGTAGTTAATCTTCTAAAAATAGAAGATGTTTTACGTGTAAACATTTCGCTCTTATTATAGAAAACCCTAGTTTTTCATTACTATGGACCATCCTAGTATATAAAAGTTTGTAAAATCCTAAATTAAATAAATCCACTTTCGTTTTTTGCTTTATTATACACACATTTATCAAAAGAGGTTAAATAGTTAAGACAATACGGCGGACCAAAACCGCTGAACGTAGTTGGTTAAAAACAATGCTTGTTCTTAATAAATCGAGGCAATATCTAGAATGGATCTCAATAACTCAGTGCCGTGACGTCGCAGCAGTACATCAACCAGGGACGGAGATAGCCCAGCTCATGCTGAGTTTGGAATTTAGGATCCAATCGTAATGAATTTACTTGGCAGTGGATACCAGCGCGGCGCCAATGCGGAGAATGCGTGGATTTGTCGCGAGATAATTTATCGTGTCTATTCAACTGTATTATTTGGTGGATAGTGAATTAATGCGACAGCTTTTGGTTGAATATAAAAAAGGTTGTTAACGCTAGCATCTTTTTTATATGTAGACGGATATATTTTCGTCTGAACTTTTCCAAGAAACCTTTTACTTATAGGTACAAACATCGGTCACCGTGCGTGGATAATTTTTGTAGGTATTTTGTTAAATAAAAACTGTGTGCTGTATACAATGAGCAAGTATACAATGACCTATTTGAAAAACGGTAATTTTAATTAAATAAGCCTATAAACTATAATAGTATAGTTACATTTACATTAATACATATAGATTTATATATAACCGTATTTCATTTTGATCGGTATGATTATAACTCAAAACCAGACAGCCGTCTGTTATTTAAGATTATTATTACTGTTTTAGACTCCATTTCAATTTCGACCTGAATAAATTGTTTTATTTGAAGGTTGAATTGCTAATTTTATTTGCTATTCACTTGTTAATGTGGCGATGGAAACTATGTTGCGGTGGAACAGCGGCTGTACGAATGCCCGTAGTTTGCGGCGGCATAATGGCGGTAAAGGTCGACTTCATCATTATTTAATACATATTAATTAATGTTTATTTGATTCCTTGTAATTGCGAGTACATAGGCAGGCAACTTAAAATATAAGTCGGTTCGACAATCTGCTGGAAGTCGTTGTAATTGGCTTTATGCGTCCCGTTAGTTCTTGCTCTCTCTATTCAAAATAGTGTCTCCTATCAGAGTCCAGCGAGCCTATTATGAACTGTCGACAACATATTGTCGACAAGCAAAAGGTTCGTCGTTACGATATTATTTTGTTATCGACATGTAGAAATAAGAGACGACATCGACATTACAAGATTTCTCGTTGTCGACAACGTCGATTTTTGACAGATCATCGCGAGAATAAGACGATATCGACATGATGAGATGTCGACTCGACAATTCATCATAGCCTCGCTGTAGTAAGTTTATTGAATGCAAATTAAATATTGAGTATATATACGATAATGAAGTTAGGTTGAATTAGTTAGGTTTAAAAGGCAGGTGTATCATAAAAGTCTTCTTTAGCTGGAATACTGCTGCAGATTTTATTTCGAACAAGTCAAAGCAAAAATAAAATGAATATTGCATGAACCAGCGCCGCTTTATATTGTAGATATCTGCGCGAGGAAACCCAACCTTTACATTATGTACTACTTAATTATTATCCGACTCCATGTTCAATGAATGTTAAATAAATTATCGAAGCTGAAATAATGTCAGTTACATTCATTCAGTACATAAATATTTTTAAAGCGGGACGCTTATTAATTTTTAATCGGATTAAAATTGTTCACAGGAATAATTAATTGTGAGTATATCAGATAAATGGCATCAATAATGAAGTAAACAATGTTTTAATAAACAGATTAACAAATCGTTTAAAACAGTAAGTACCGAATTATAGCATTTGCCTATAACTTTGATATAGGTAGAAGAAAAAGTTGCTAATGAAAATAAGTTATCAGTAGGTACCAGCCTAATTCTCGTCATATAAAATATATTACATCGGACGCATGTATCCATAACTGATATATATTGACAAATGATATCGCACAGGCATATTGGATGACGGATAGGTGTTGTCCGACTCATTCACCGTTCGGTGGGCTTACGATACTTTATGACTAAATTTTATCATTATCAAATGTGGATAAATTTATCGCGTTCGTGACATGATATAGGTACGTAGTCTATAATAGTATAAGAATACCTAATTAACGTACTCAATGATTATATTGTCTATTTAGTCGTTTAAAGTATATAAGTGGATAAACTTATCGTTTCAGGATTAATAGTGTTAACTTGTTGACAATAAGAGTTATCTATTTTATCGCGTACTATATAATATGACCATCATAGCGACAGGCTTGGTACACGTCGACGATAAAAAAGAGCATGAAAGGGCCACGGCTGTAGGTATTGTTCGTTGTTCGGTAAATTTATCGTGATTTCGTGAGTGATTTGAGTATGAAACATGTTGACTTTTGCAAATGACATGTCTGAGGTTGTAAATCGGTTTTGTTTTGGATTAAACTTTACAGTTGCCTACATATCACAAAAAGCATTTCATTTGCTCGTCGCTGGAGGCATTTAGGTGTATTAAGGATTTCTTGTGATACTTCAACGTCTACTGCGGTCTCTGATATGTTTCGCTTAAAAACTGATTACTAAAGGACCCTCATCAAGTTTTCAAGTTAAGCAAGCGGCCAGCTAACGCGAAACTATAATGATATTAAAATACGCAGCGCTTTTGCTATATTTAATAAAAAAATAAATTAAATTAGTTTACACGAGTGTCTATTTCAGCTTCGCCTACCAATTTTATTCTTCAAAAAAAATATATTTAAACTCGTTACTCGACTACGGTAGGTACCTACTTGTTGGCAAAATTTGTATTATAATATCATTACTATCGACTGAAATTTAAACCGTTCAAACTACTGTAGGTAAACATTTTACTTCTAACAAATCTTGAGCTACCTAAGATAAGTATAAGTAAAGCACAAATTTATTTTGAGTTTATTTTATTACATTTAACACCAAGCATTAATCATGATATTGATATCAAGACAAGCGTAGAAGAATCCAGACCCCAATGGGACTTGACACGTTTATTTGTAGCTTATCGCGAGATATCGTGCTAGTTATCTTTAGTAAATGAAGCTTTTAGGGGGCTTTGTTAAAACTGCATTAAGCATCAGTCAGGGCCGGTAAATGCACTGTTTATGCAAACTGCACTGTTTGGCCGCTGCATTCGTGACAGTAGTGCAATTGTTGTGAACGATGAGAGATAGCGCTTTCATTGTATATTTTATGTACATATGTAGGTATACATAATGTTTAAATGATTAATTATGGGATTTATCACTTTAGATAACAGCGTAGAGATAAATACGGAAAGAAACTAAAAATTATTAAAATCTACGCACTGATATTTTTCATTTCTGAGTAGCAGTAGGTATTCGTAATGATCGGTATTACGAATGCTATTAAGGAGGGAGTGTCATTGAGCCACGATAAAATCAAAGATAAAATCTCAAGTAGTGATCATATAGTAGAAGACATGGCGTGTTTGGAAGAGCCGTTATAACAAAGAATTTTTTTTTTACGCCGCGCTGGTAAAATTAACAGTTACCTACTTATAGCTTATGTTAAGATTTCAACATACTCGTAAACAGCCTCATTTTATGTGAATTATTATACAAATTCGATATAAAGTCGATTGTATTATGATATCGTGTGAACGGTTAACAGTATTAAGTTTATATTAAACACCATTCCGGGATATAATGCAAACTGTTCGGTTGGTCCGAGCCGGGGCCGGGAGGCGGACAGCGGCCGGGGCCGGGGCCGGGCGGCGTGCGGGCGGCGTGTCGGCGTGTCGGCGACGTTCCATTGCACGACACTGCAATGATGTGGTGCAAGGAAAACGCAATAGTGTTCATTTTTTATGTGCAACGTCATTGTAATCAAATATTTAGAATACGTAATAATCTCTGATGCCTTCGCGGGTATTACTTATTCGAATGAACCAATTGGAACGGATTTAACTTACGTATTTTATTTTATTTGCTGACGGTTCGGAAATTTTGCAGTACTCATATTTGTTTTTTGATTTTACGTAACGCAAATTATCTTATTTTAGAAATTACACATGTAACCAACATAATTATGCATGTGGGAACCGTAAAGTTCCGAAATTCAGCAAAAATACCTATGCGAGTTAAATCCGTTATACCAAGTACATAGTACCTTTATATACATTATAAATATATATATTGCAGTAATTTACTTATTGTGTCACATTAGGTACTACACAAATCAGTGATAGCTTCGATATTCTTAATAATAATATACCTAATAAGACGATTAAAACAGTTCACATTTCAATATGTCTTTTTCCCCGATTAAGCACTATTTTTCAAACCACGGGGAGATATACCCTATTATTGATAACGCAATAAATTGTCAAGTCCGTTTGAAGTTTATCTCTCGTACCACAATTTTATCTAAACTTAAGCGACTCGGCTGCATGCCGGGCAATGCAGCGCCACTGCGCGACAATGACGTCACTTGCATGCGAGCTGTATGCACATGCATCTCTCGGGGATCTATATCGTTAGGGAGGGTTTATGTCCAGCCAGTAAGTATAATAACAATATGCTATCCGGCGGAGTTGACGATACCGTGTACTTGAAATAGGTGTCGTTTATATTGTAGCTAATAATGTCTGCTGAATTCATGGTTCTCACACATTCTAATAAAACAACTTGAACAGGTTCAATTCATGTGTATTAATCTTATGTTAATGTTTGGAGAACTTAAAAGTTCGTAGGTGTTTACTGGAAGTACTTTGATTCAATATAATAAATGTATATATTGAGTCAAAATACTTCTACTAAGTACCTATACTTACCAATGTTCACCAGACGCGGAGTACAGTCTACGTACCTATTCCATGAAATTTCCCGTTTATTTTAAGAACGTGCGTCAGCATTTCTCATTATTCTAAGAAACCAATTTACGTTAGAAAGTAAACTTCCTTTATTTTTAACTTTCGAAGCGAGAAAAAGACAATGACGTCAGTAAAATATTTAAAAGGTGCCCTGAATTAGACAAGAGTTTACTTATTAGATTTTCTCTCCGCCTACGTTCTCCGTTAATGTACGGTCCCTACATTTTCGGAGAACCAAAATCACGGTATCGTATTTACTCGACTACGATAAGGAAAAATAATTACACGTTTATTAAATTTGAATCGAAAATCTATTGATATTGACATTGATAAAGAAGACAGGATAATGAGAATTTAATTGTACGTCAAGAAGATGGGTAAGTTACAATAGGTATTATTATTTAAACTACGATAAGTACTTAACTACTTAAAACGTTATTACACTTAAAAATGTGATATATGTAAAGAATTTTTTTATTTGTAATAAAGTATGAAAAAATATTTGTGCAAAATACGTCCACTGTGATGCTTTGAAGTAACCTTTCTAAGGAAAGAAATCCTATCTGCCATCCAGGGCGATCACCAAATCACCTTGTAATGTAGGTCCTATATAATTATAACAACTATATATACTTTGTATAAATGTGTGTTCCTAAGGCTTGAAAGCTTCCTCTCAGGAGGTTCGCCACCCGTCCGGTTTTGCAGTAAAATCCCATTAGCTAGCCAAATGCGCTTCAGTATATATATTAGTTCGAAAAAAAAGTGTGTTCCTCTTGATAGTGACTGACCTGCCTGCACCCTCATGTCGCGGGAGACGACGGCGCCGAGCGCGTTGTGCGCGCGGCAGCGGCACGCGGCGGCGTGCACGTCCTGCCGGTAGCGCGCCGCCGGGAACGGCAGCAGCACCAGCGTGCCGTTGTCCAGGACTTGTCTGCAACAACATCAATCACGCATCTAAACAATCGAAATGACTAGTCGATTACTCTACTATTATAAAAAAAGATTTGTATATGTTTGTAAGAGTTGAATGTTTGTGTGTGTGTGTGTGTGTGTGTATTGTTGAGTAGGTATACATACAGACTGCAGATAGGTACTTACATGAGTACCTATTTCGAGAAATGTCTACCAACCAGCAACGTAGAAATCACCAATAACAAAAATTATTTACCGCCAGATCTCATAAAAAACCGTTAGACTTTCATTTCCTATAGGCGACAGGAATTAAGGGCAGATTGCAGAGTTGTTTTTTACTGAAAAAGGAAAGGAAAAAAGGACGCGTAATTGGCGGACCGGGGCGACACGCTCCGGGATTGGTTGGATTTTTTTTAAGGTGCGCTTTCATGCATATTTAAGCGAATTGAGTGAGGTCAAAAGAACTAGCTGATGACGGAGTACCGTGAATGAGTAAATGTTTAATATTTTGAGTTATTTTAACGAGCCCAGTGATGATTCATTGCGATTGCAGAATACAGTTCGTAATCTTCAGGAATTAACTACCAAGCCATTTGGTCGTCAATCATTCAGTATATTTTAGCGAATGGAAGATATAATGCCTTCCCTAATGATACATTACAGGATCGCCGCCTTGAATAAATATTTCATCATTAATTCTGCCTTAAATCATCTTGAAACGGTATTTATTTCCCTACACAGATAAAAAAGTGAGTAAGTAGTTGTGTGTAGTTTATTTAAAAGCTATTACAAACAGTACTTGTTTTAGGGTTTTGTGTACATATTATTAAAAGAACACTAATTTAATACGAGCTGAAAACGTTTAAAGTTTGAGCTGATACCTTTGATAATCTAATCACAAAATTCACTATATTTCGTATGTCGTATGTCACAATTATTTAATTAATAATTCATCAAAAAACTAATTTTCCTGAAATCCAGTGAGGCGACTCATCGCGTTACGCCGGTTCAGTAGCCGAGGCTCAGTCGTGCATCTTTCAAAGGTAGTCGATAATTCTTCCGCGTCCAATTCTAAAACAATCACAATCCACGGCGTTCCATTATTCTGAGGCTGCGGTGGCGGAGACGATGAAACGTGGACTTTTGTGTAATTCTTATGCAGTAAATTTATGATGATTGACCAATTTTCTATTATGCGTAGGTACAGATGAGGAAATGTTTCAATTTTCATTTCCAGAATATCGTCAATAACATCAAATTTTATTTTAAATTCACGTTTTTGTCTATTCCATTAATAATTTTACTACTACCTAATCTTGATCTCGCAGGTTCATATCTTGTAGGTGGTGATGAAAATCCTAGATACAGAGACGTGACCACCCCGAATAGCATTAGGTCTGATTCTATAAATGTTTCTCGAGGGCACGGAGAAGATTACATGCTGATATGTTTAAATTCTATAATCGTACTTAAGGTTCCTAAATTACTTATCTATCTTTACCAAATTATCCCAAAACAACCCTAAAAGTGTTATTTGTGTTCTATTTCTTTTAGTACCAAATGACTCCCTATGGACAAAGAGCCAACTAAATGAACGAAATGCGAGTAATTTACTCCGTAGAATTCGGCACGTAAAGAAATGACTTCTAATTTAGAAGCACTGAGTCTGTGACTTTCGAATGACTTCGGCGTATTCACTGAATTTTAGCTAATTTCGTTATTCTTTTAAATAATCTTATGACATTAGAAAAATGTTCATTAAACTAAAATTTGATTTGGCTTTATATTACGGCTGTTTGCTTATTATTTTGAAAAGGAGTTTGGAAATTGGGATAGAATTGGAAAAAGAATATTACATTTACATAGTACGCTGTTTAGTTGATGTTATTTCCACCCTGTCCGCTAAAAGGTTTTTATGAACAAAGTACCTAACTCTAATGTAGTTGGTAAAGCTCAATGGATTACTTAGTTTTAACGGGGGTTGTTAAATAACTACCTACTTTTTATTAAAAACTAGCGGCCCGTCCCGGCTTCGCACGGGGGGACTTAAGATTTTTTTCATAGTTTTACGATTGTTATGGGTAAACTATAAAAGATAGACATATGCTCTCGCGGACTTTTTTAAAGATAATGTTAAGATGAACAATTCACCCATAAAGCATTTTTGTATAACTTTAACTATATGCTCAGCGCACGCCACGGAAGGCCTTAGAAACGATACTTTTCCCCCGTTTTTGAAACATTTTCGGTTACTGCTCCGCAACTATAAGACCTAGCGTGATATTATATAGCCTATGTTACTCGGGGATAATGTAGCTTTCCAAAGGTGAAAGAATTTTTGAAATCGGTCCAGTAGTTACGGAGCCTATTCATTACAAACATACAAAAATACAAAAATACAAATCTTTCCTCTTTATAATATTAGTATAGATTAGTATAGATTAGTATAGATTAAATTCCATAATATCTTAATGAAGAAGAAAATAGTAACTATGATAGAAATTAGTCCCTGATGGAATCGCAGATAGAGCGATAAATGTATATATTAATAATAGGTATACTCCTTTTAAAATAAAATCATTTGCTTACAATCTAGTATCATTTTAGGATTGACCAATTGATTAAAGTTGTCATAAAATTGTATGATATTATAGTTTTAAAACCGCAGAGTGTAATCAAGAATAGATATATTGTATTTTCTGAATTGAAATCAGATCCCAACTTTTATACGATGACATACAAACATACTCGAACCAAAATTAAACTTGCCCCTACATGAGAGCGAGAGCCAACAAAAACCGGGTAAAATTCGGAAATTGACTACTTACACTAAGTAGAGGACGCCTGATACTTGTATGATTTCCCGGGGGGAATGTATATTATAATACGGATATTAAACTAAGATCGTACCTATGCTTATTATAGAATAAATACATCATTTTAATACAACGACATAGCCATGCGCCGTCGATTGGAAAATAATAATTACTTACGCCTATAATCCTCCTTATAAGTATCTCCAGCGATATCTAGATTCGAGGATTTTTTATGCTCCAGTTGAGATTTGACGAAGAGTTGTACGCCCACAGAAAGGATTAGAATAGAACTAGCTACCTACGTATTTTTTTTCGAAAAAGAGATATGTATTACATTAGAACGTACCAACTATTACGGATTTAACTCGCGTAGGTATATTACGTTCACGTTTCGAAATCTTTACAGTTCCCATATTCGTAGCTATGAAAATATTTTTTTTCCGTCCTCCGGCCAGAAAGCGCCAACTTTGTGGCCGCTGCGCTAAATGCGATTTCCGCTTTCTGGCTTCCTCGAACAGTAAAATAGTATACTGACCTCGGCCAGTAAAATAAAAAAGCCTCAGATCACATTTTTGTCAACCTCGGCTTCGCCTCGGACGACAATTACATGTGATCTGTGACATTTTTTATTTTACTGGCCTTGGTGCGTAATGTACCTACTATACTAACACTATAGATAAAAATTAATAAGAGATAAGTAATAAATACATTGTGAGATAAAGATCGGTAGAAAATTAACAAGTCTTACAAAGTTACATCCTCTTGTCCTGTTACTGGCTAATTAAACATTTATCAAGGGGTTTCGAATATAGGGATAGGTCCAGGCACGCAACCCTTTATACTCGAAAGTTAACTTGTACCTACCAGTGTAACCACTTCCCTTGCAAAGGACCCCGGGTGTCAAAAACACGGCAGTACACGGGTTATACAAGAGGGGTTGTGTTTGCAAACTAAGAGAGTGTAAATTGATATAGTAGGTACTTGTACAGTATGAAACAGCTGGTATTTTAGAAACATATTAGCTGTCCCATATTATATAAAATTCAGTTTGAGAAGACCTCGTACCATCAAAGAACAATATTTACATAAAAAAGTTTCTTATGAGACGTACTTTAATTAAATTGTTTTTCCTTATTGTTAAAAGCTACAAAAGAAACACTTACTTTGTACAATATTGAAATCATAAAAAAGAAAACTTTTGATACGTGACAGGAAGTGGAAATATTATATAATATATATTTTAGTCTCGCCTTGAGTACCCGTAAGTATAGACAATAACTTATTATTTAAGAATTTTAAAAATAACATCAAAATACTTTAAAGTTCGGTTACAAGTATCCGAACTGTAAATTGGTTAATCAATACCGTTATTATCTTTTGAAAATAGTCTCAATGTCTGTATATTTAAAAGAAGAACAAAACTTCAATTATTTTTCTGTCCTCCGGCCGGAAAGCGCCAACTTTCTGGCCGCTGCGCTAAATAAAATTGCCGCTTTCTGGCTTCGTCGAACAGAAAAATAGTATACTGACCTCGGCCAGTAAATAAAAAAGCCTCAGATCACATTTTTGTCAACCTCGGCTTCGCCTCGGACGACAATTACATGTGATCTGAGACATTTTTTATTTTACTGGCCTCGGTGCGTAATGTACTATTGTTTCAACAAAAAATATCTACCTACATAATTGTATAGACAGTTATAAATTTGGACTCGTTGTCATTTCAACTTTGTTTTTATTTAAACAACTTTCTGCTATAATTGAGTTTTTTAATGTATAATTTGAGAGGTGGAGGACTCGCGAGGGCTCTCAGCACCTCGTTTTGTGTGTGGGTTTTAATTAAGATTTTTTGTGACTGGCTTTTAGAAGTTTAAGAGGTTATGTCTGAATTCGTTTGTATATACTGTTCCTTAATAGAAGCAGGAAAAGTTTGCTTTAATTATTTGTTTATGAAGGACATTCCGTAATTAAAGTCAGAAATACAAGACAATTATATCTATGTGTAGATATATACCTACCTATTGTAAATTATAAGAGTTTGTATACTTGAACTGAACGCGTAAACTTAATATTACGTGACTTATATAACTACCAATATTATAGTGAGATCCCGTCGTGAACAATCTTCACCCGCGAGTGGAATACCGTCATGATGCATGAGGCGAACTCCTTCCCTAAATTTAGTTTCTAACGTTTTGTGATGGATGTTTAAAATAAGTTAAATTCGGAAAATTACTTTGACCTACTTTTATTAAAATGACTGATTGCTGTGATATTAATTTTGAGCCTATTTCACGGCATATTGTTAAATATTTAATACATTTTAGGTATTATTGATCGGGTAACTAGAGGTTGCAATGTACTTATCGGCCTATACTACACAAAAATCTCAGAGGCAGGTTGGCATATCGCAACATAGTGGTTATATTATATAATTCAAATACTTTTACTTGTACATTGTGAAACAGGACCTCACTTATATATGAGAATATTAAGTTGTTTATTAAGTTCCGTGACCTCGTTAAGCAAAGCGCGTAACTCGAAAATAAAAGTTAAATTCTCCCTTATAAGCTAAGGCTTAACTTTTCCCATAAATTTTTATCACCTAGTTAAATGAGAAACTGGGGTTATGTGATTTAAGGACTTAAAAGCGTTGCCAAGTAAATTTAGTTTTATGGTGATTATTATTGTTTAGAAAGCTGTGGTCAAGGATGGCTTCTAAGGAGGGAAGCGGCAGGCAGCAAGATGTAAAATTCAAGTAAGTAGGTACCTATTTTCCTCGGAATACCTCATTAATATCTAGCCCGGCCGAATAATAAATGGTATAAATACTAAGCTCCATAACACCTTAGGACGCTACAAATGCCTGATTTGAAATGAAGGTATTTTCTGACTAAGACTCAGTTTATTTTGATTTAAATTCCCTATCAGTCTATCGGTAGTTAAGTTTGCCGCGAAGCAAGAAATAAGGTTATAGTTTCGAAATAGGATTGGGACAAATATTTATGTTATGAACACGAACAATTTTATCAGGTTTTTGGATCTCATACTTATTTAGAAACCTAATACTTACTTAGTTTGAGAGTAGACCAATTGCTGTGAAATTACAAAACAATTCTAATCAGATAAAGAGATATGTGTAGAACAACGCCATTGAACATTTCCGTGACTACAATTGCAATCTTAGAACAATAAATATTTTTTATTATACCTACATATATTTTTTATGTTCATTCGTTAATTCAACTTAATCTTTAAATTACAATACCTATTCTTAAATATCATAAAATTTTAATATTTATTTCATGTTCATCTATCTATCATATCATCAGTAGCCCCTTACCTTCCTTTATCTCCTATTTCCATATAAGTATCTACCTATCTATTACTTATAATATATATTGGTCCGTTCCGATTCGGTTAGAAATTGGTAATTAAGTACATGTAAAACAGGGTTTGACTGAAAATCAGCGCTGTAGTGTAGCAACGCACTACAGTTTAATGCTGAGTCAAATCCCTTTTTGGCATCGCATCAACTCTTTTTTATTTCTTTTACCAACCTCATGTTTCTTAAGATAGTAATTTGTTAGTCATGTAAGGATAATATTGCAAACATAAATCATGTGATGCTAAATAAATCTTTGTCTATGTCTATGTCTAAATAAACTCACAGTTACCTACTTACTTGTTCACTATGCATTATCATGTGACACTAAAACGAGTAAGCTTCAGAGGACAAGCCGCTTTGTTTCCACAATGTTACTACAATATTCGTTATGAATGTTAAGGGTCTACATCAGACTGTATGAAAGGAGTTTAGATAGGAGGGAATTTATTTGTATATTTTGATTTATTGCTGAGTTATGTTTATCAGAATTGGAGTAAAATGTCTGTAGGTACGAGGTATAATTAAAACATGAATAACAACTGTGTCAGAGTAAACAGAGTAAGAACAAATGGTTAGACCATCTAAAATTATCAAATTATTTAAACTAAGGTTAAGTAAATACATAGATGAATAAAGGCTAGTTCTTGAAGATTTAATTAAAAATGTGTAAGATAGTGAGGTGACACTCTAGGTGAGCGGCCGTGTGGAGGCAGTCCAGTAAACAAGGACAATAATTATCTCCCAGCGAGACCTCTGACAGGCTCAGACGCGAGTTTATACAGGCTGTTACAGGGTCAAGTATTAAGAGAGGGACCCTATTATTCTTTAAGTGGAAACTTCTTTAAGATCCTTTTGGCCAGTCAGCTGAACGGTCGCGGGTTGTTGACCTTGAAATGCTCATTGAATAGGTACTGAATTTCAGTCATTATCAGCCTTCATAGACTTTTCTTCTCCCAAAACGAAAACGTATCTATCATATATGTGACTCGATTATAAGGGTAAGTAATATGTTTTATTTCTGAACCTTACGCTCTGGTATTGATATGTATCTATTAATAAATAATAAATTGTACATAATTATGATTTTAAATCTATATTCATTGCAAAAATAACTTTAATGAAAGTAATGAGTTGGAGATTCTAGGTCAGATTTCAAGTAAACAAAAATTTAACATTTAGAACGTCAGCGTTTAAGTTTGTTTGTAATTTCCCGCTGGTGTCTCATGGTTCGTTCCTCGTCGGTCCTTTCACAAATTTTCCCGGGCCAGTGCTCAAAGGACGCGGGGTCATTACGAGCATGTTTCGTTTCGACTCGAGACTTCTCCACGGCGTGCTGTGAACTAGACCTGAAATGTTTACGCTGAAGACTTTTGGTCTTCTCCTAAAATAACTTATAGCTTTAGGTACTTTATATAAGGCTTTTTGAGTTCTACAGTTCATATAAAGAGTGATATTAAATAATGTGTTACATGATAAGTGTACGAGTACAGTTTAACTTCAGTGCACACGCTTTCTAGAAATGTCTAGAGGTTCGAGTTGGGAAATTACGACTAAATGTGAAGTGCAGTTTGCATACGTTTTTCTCTCAGAAATATAAGTAGCCTGTCGGACAAATCCGGAACGAAATTTCCATGGCCACTGACAGGACTTGAACTTGAGACCTTATTTCATTCATCCTGTCGTTTACCACCAAGCTACAATAGCTCTCGATGTGTGCGTTTAGCTTTGGTGTTATTATTGTGGAAATAATAATAGCAGCATATTATAGAAATACAAAGAAAAAGAGAATAATGTTTGTATTGGTCTGTGCTGGGCTGTTTTTCTTCTCCACATTTGTTTATTGGTATTGGATCTCAATAACTTCCTCTATATTTTACATGTCAAAGGGAAATTGTCGATTTTCACGGATTGGATCAAGCTCAATGTGACAAACACGGCCATTTTATTTGCCAGATAATAGAATTTATGTATGTAAATGTTTGTTTGTGAACAATCTTATTCGAACCCAAATTTTACTGTATGTGATGTTTATCAAGTTGGCACAAATGCTTTTATTGGGTCACCTGTAGTATTAAATACCTATAGAAAACCAATAACATTCAATGGTATCAATTCAATTGAATATTTCCCCGCCACAGAATCAGGCACGTATCTATACCTATTGGAAATCATACATAATATTATGAGCGTACACACACATAGGTATATGATACTTCATGTACAAGAATAAACTACAATTGTCTCTTTACAAATTCCACATAATATGATAATAATCTATATCTACATAATATAATAAAGAGGAAAGATTTGTATTTTTGTATGTAACGATTAAACTCAAAAAGTACTGGACCGATTTTAATAATTATTTTTTCATTAGAAAACTACATTATCACTGAGTAACATAGGCTATATAAAAGGGATCCGGGCGAAGCCGGGGCGGGCCGCTAGTATTTTTATAAACGTACGTTTTGTAGCTATGAAATCGTCAGCTTACGGCAGATTCTTTAAAGAATATCTCTAAGTAATAAAAGTGAACAAATAAAACATACACCACCGCGAGGTTCTCTCAAGGAAATAGAATTTAATGGCTCAAAACAGCGTTACCACAAAAGGCAGGAGGAAATTCAAAAGACTTTGTATATTCTTTTTTAGTTTTTGCTATTTTTCATTATAAATTAAATAAAATCTTTACTATAGAAGCAATATTTTGCCAAATTGTTACTGTTAACGGTGGGGTTTTGTTGAACCGTACCGTTTACCATTACATTACTTAGTTTTGGGGGAGATAGAAAAAAATGCAAAAGCGAAGTAAGCAGCATACTTAGCGTAATGACCAGAGCATCCGTTTGTATGAGACATGAGTGCTACATAGCACTAGCGCCTCTCCGCTATTACTTATATTAGAATGAGCCGTGTATTTCCGTTACGGCTGTCATACAAACCTTTTATAGTTACTATTCTGAGGTTAAAACTTAGCAGATCAATAATTTGTAAATGTATTGGTACAATATAATATAGGGTACCGTCCCGTCCCGGCAAACGTCGTTCTGCCGGCAACACAGCGCTACATTAATCAATCAATTTGACGGTTTTTTGTCATTGAGTAGGTACTAAGTAATCAGTTGTGTTTTGTTATAGCATGTTTTATGTCATGTCTTACGGGAACGGGTTTTAAAATCCCATGTTCGTCTTCTATTTCTAAGCTACCATCAATTTTTAGCTGTCCTTGAGTCATAAGTAATGTAACTATCACGACTTTCTTTTATTTATTTTGTTAGTTACATCTACCGCTTTATTTTCCTAGTTTCGCAAAGTCTTCATTGATGTGTTATGTTCTAGCGCACTGCTCATTTTGCTAAAATAACCTTTAAAAGTCGGCCGTGGGGAGTCAGAGCTCATTCCTTAATTCCCGGCGGCGGCTGTGTGTGTGCTCAGATTCACCTGCACTCAGCCAATTAAGACTATTTCTTCTATTATTCGAGAGGTACTTTTAGACAAAGTGGTTCATTTGCTGAGTAGGTAAGTATCATTATGTTATATTTGAAAGAGTGGGTCAGTACAAGTGAGTAGCCAAGGAAACCTCTATTTAAATGCTTTTCTTGTTGTTTTACTCTAAAAATTAAAATAGGTGTAATGTACCTACCTAATAAAAGTTTGAATTCTAACAATATTTCTTATAGGACTATTGAAAAAAATACTATGTATATATATTTCGTCGTAGTAGGCCATTGGGCAACAGCACGATTAAAAATGTATTTTTTGTGAAAACAACTTTATTCGCATAATGAATACAAAATGAATCAAATTGGTCTTTTTTAAATTCAATCAAATTGCTGTTTTTTTAAAGTCGACGTGTGCTCATTACAGACTACATTGTTTGGTTCACCGAATCCACAAAGGCCGTTAGATATTCCAAATAAAACTCGGTTTCATTTCACAAAGTTTTATCTTAGATCAATGGAATTTCGTATTAAGCGAGACGCAAAAAAGATACAAGACAAAAACACTTTGAAATTAAAACACTTCCGAAACAAAGGAGACTTGTTCAGAGTTTATGCGTGTTTCTAAAAACAAATTATGTTAGATATTCGATTATGAAGCTCTTTTGACAAAAAAGTAATGTATTTTACAGAGATGCTCAAACTGTAACTTCGTTGTAAGAGATGAGAAGACTCGGTCTCGGTAACCTTACTTACTCAGAGTTTTATAAAAGGTGAATACCTATAGGTAGGTAAGTGCATTTTTTATTAAAATACATAATGATAAAATAACTAAAACCTTGACTAACTACAGCCTTGGAATGAAACAACTTTAACGGATTTAATTCACGTATTTTATTTTTATTGGCTGACGTTTCGGAGCCTTTACAGATTCCATAATCGTAGCACGACTGAGCTGACAATAGTCTTATGCTAAAGTGATTACTGCGTATGCGTCATTCCAATTTAAAGTAAGTCCAAATAAGTTTCATTCCAATGTATAATAACCGCGAAGTCATCAGAAATTATTAACTATAGCCTGTTAAATACGTTATAATTTCTTTCGTTCTTAATAATTTAAGATACCTACTCATTTGTTAGTCATGTGAGTATTTTTGATACTGTAAATATTAATCTGTGATGCTAAATAAATCTTTGTCTATGTCTATTTTTATTGAAATGAACTTACTTAATATCTCTCTCCTCTATCTCATATAGCACATGAGAAATGTAAAACCGATGACAATGTAGGGACCTAAATTAGAAGTTAGTGAATACAAGTACGCATACTCGGCCCATTTTTTATATATCTAAGTTAAAATTAACACTTGACTCATCGGATTCGGTTTATACGCGCACCCGGAGCATCCCCGGCGAGTCCGGCGACCCTCGCAATGCGTTTAACCCGCTCGCTTTGACATCCAAAATGGACGCCTTTATGCAAATACACAGTACCCGAGATTATTACAGAACTTACTGGATTGACGAGTATTCAAATTTTTATGAGCCTTGTCTAAGTTATAACCTCCAAGACGAAGATTGCTGAAATAAGAAGATATCTTTATTAGTTAAATATTCTCGAGTTAGAGAAAAGTATTATTTATGTTATTGTACAAGAAAATTGACCACAAAATTTGACAGTTGGTTAGTTCAGTTATATTATTATTAGCTGATCAGCAAACGTTGTACCTACTGACCCTATCTGATCACCTAGTGGTGCGAAATATACCTATTGCACCAAATATTCTCATACCTACAAATGTACATACAAAGAAGTAAAGCGCCGTTTCTGAGGAGCGCGACCATAAATATACTGACACGAGATTTTATATTATGTAAGAAGATGTATACCTATTTATAGACTTAATTGCTCTCAGACCCAGTAGAATTGGAACAGATTAAACAAACAGCGATGATCAAATATATAGTGGTCAGTGTACAATAGGTATCTACGTGTTTGGATTAGCGGACACTAATAAATATTTATCGTTTATTTTAGACACAATGTGCAAACATCTAACACCTACTATTAAGCAGGTATAATTTGGTTCTTAGAAAGATGTAATAATAAGAGAGAAAATAAAAGCACAAACATGTAAACCTTTTCACGGAAATTTGTTTTCTGGTTCATTGTATGTGATACATGAAGAAAATTGTGGGACAAACAAAAAAAACAAAATCAATCCTGAGAAAATGGTCGTTTGAAATAATATACACATCATCGTACATTACAGATGCGACCGTTTGTTTGTTTCTTTTATTTCGTTACTTTCATACCAAAGCAAATAGACACATTTTTTAGAGTATTATATACCTTTACAAAGAATTAGGAAAAGAATTTAGACTACTCTTTATCCCGAATTCCTAGTGTGGTTTAATTCAACGCCAGCGGAACCACTCATAGTTGTATATAACTCGGGCTCTCGGGATATTCAGCTATTTGAGACGTGTGAATCTAGTTTAAGACTCCGTTCGTGTGCACTCGTCCTTAGTCTTTGTTTCCATGAATACTACGAGTACAGGGGAAGCAATCAAGCGGAACGAGCGAGTCGCGAACTGAATTATGCCAACACAGAAAAACTACCAAGCCAACTTTCGATCAATGCTTAGTAACTCTCCTAGATGGGATAAAGCATAGATACGGGCTTCTAGAAAAAAGGCAGATATGTATTTGTAATTACGCAACATGAAATAGATCATAATTCCACAGTCGTTTGGTGCAGATTCAGCCATGAACAATTTCTTCTATATTTATAGTACTTTCAAATATAATGAAAAAGAAACTGTTATCTATACTGGTGAGGTAAATAAAACAAGAAACAATGGGACTACGTATTGTATTTTAACAGTAACTTTTACGTAAAAATGTAAATTCACTGAACGTAATCAAATCGAGATATGGACAGCAACCGCGAGGCGCCGGCAATTTTATAAACTCTTCAGCACAGAAACTTTGAAGCGTTATATTTTATGCAAGTGTTCCGCGTCTAAATTTACCATACCATTCTATTCGCTCGGTCGTCACGTCTCGTAGTATTCGGAAACGCGTAAATCAAACAGTGCCTCATGAAGATTTTCACCCCGGGTGTGGTGACATGGCATGCCGGCATACTATGTTATCGCACATAGAAAAAAGAAAAAAAACTGATATAGATGCCCAGTATTGCCCAGTTACCTCTGGGTCCAGAAACAAAAGTTAAGGTAACCAATGACTTGGCATTAGACAAGAATATTTAATGGGATATTGTAGAACAGTCTTATAGTACTTGTAGATCATTAATAACATCATTGGTATATAAAGGTATTAAGAGAGGTAGGTTTTTGAAACTTGTGGTCTGCTTGCTTCTATCATAGATTGTTATGGCATGACGCCGGTGCGGGGTCGGTATAAGATGTCTTTTAACTCGCCGACATCTCTACATTGACGTATTTTTAAATAGCTTTTTTATTTTAAGTAACATCTGCAGCTTTAAGCTGTAATGAATAGTTGGTTATACATGAAAAATAAACTAGAAGCTAATTTCAAAATTTAAGCTACAATTAGGGCCAATTGAAGCCCCGCTCCGTCGCTAGTTCGCTAATTTTGGAGAACGGACCTGCATTACCCTTTGCAGTTATATCAAGTCATAATGAACTCTATTCCAAGTAGTTAAGAACTGCACAAACTGCTGATGAACATTTTATGGGACCTATTACAGAGAGCGAGGATTAAAATTAAATCCGGTGAAAGTTCTCGGTTTGCAATTAATTCGTTATAAAACTAATTTCAAAGAAAACTGAGCTTTTGACAGCGTAATTGTGTTCATGAAATATTCGAGTAAGTAGGTAAGTCGAAATATTAAGAGCTTAAAATAAAAATAAGTGGTCATTTAGATAGACACTTCATGACTACTTATATTTATTTCATTTCTTTTTCTTTTGTAATTATGTATCTACTTACAAGGTTGCCGTAAATATGGATTGCTATTTGCTATCCATTAAGCTCACAATCTCGCTCCACAAATCCATACTCACTCTTTTAGATCTAGAGCTAGATCCTTAAAAAGTCCTAGGGCAAATAGATGCCTAAATGCTTTACAGGCATATATGGATACTTTGTTAAGAGTAGGCGATTTTTATATTTATACAAAATTAATTAACATCGTATTAGCCTTTTAGGTGTGAAACAAAAAAGTAGGTACATACCTACCTGGACTAATATGAATTGTCGAAACACTAATTTAAAGAGCTTACCTAGTTCTGAATATTCATACTATGTTCAAATTACTAGGTATCCCGTGGAAACACGGCCGGCGCGGCGGCGAGGCGGCAGCGAGGCGGCGGCGATGCGGCGGCGGTGCAGGCGAGCGCGTCGCGATCTATCCGAACCGTATTCCCATTCCAGATTTAAATTAAAAACCGTTTGTAAAAGTTTCCATTTTCAGTCTAAAAGGATTTTTTCGCGTTGAATATTTTTATCTATTTTTGGAATTAACATACGCATACTTCACGCGGTTATACAGTTTTCGATCGCATATGTTGATTCCATAACATTTTGCATTCGTCTCGTTTAGTTGCTACTACCGATTGACATTAGTTTAGGGGCCAAAAGTTATTGTGATAATTATATTTAAAATTTACTAAAACTGTAAGTTATAATCTCCAGATTCTTAGTCTGAGTTACTCACGAAATACAACTAAATATGGTGACGATAGCTACTCCCGTGTGTGAGGTGCTATACCTGCCGCGTGTAATCCTATAAGTCGGTTTCCGGAATTGTCAGAATAAACAGCAACCCGAATATTTAGCGACGGGCACAACGAGATTACTCCGCATTTGCACACCGGCCTTTATTACATCACGACGTAATTTCACAACAAAATGGATGCGCTGTGACGTCACGGTGGCTGACTTAAAACAAAACATTTGGAAAAATATAACAAATCTTGTTTACGTGGGTGGATCAAAAAGTACCCGCGTTAAGACAGAAAAAACTATTTTTTAAGGAGTTTTTTTTTATTTTTTTAAATAATTTCCTTCGAGGTCTTTACACATAACTCCAGTTTTTGGCCACTTTTTGAACCCCTCGAAAAATACGTTTTCTCAAACCCTTTAAAATACGCTTTTGATTCGGTAATCACCTCTTCGTTTGAGCTGATGTTTTTTTCCCTCGAGCCAAGTTTTCATATTGGGGCATCAAAAGAAGCCGTAGGACGTCAGATCAATTGAATATGTGTTAGCAACTCGAGGCGCCCCTGGTGGTGTTTACTGGAACTTTCCTGGGACCCGCCACTACCGCCCGACGAGTTGATAAAAAGGAGTGAACGAATCAGCGCGGCCCATTATTTTCTCGATTTTATGGAGGGAATTACCTACTTATAAATACTGTTGATTTGTGTCGTTTACTTCAATTAAAGTTCTTAAAAGTGAGCTGGTGTTTAATTTGCTAACATCAGAAGTGGGATGGCAAGATGAGTTCACGCTCGAAAAGGAAGCGCAGCCGGCCATTCTCGTCCTCCACTTCGTCTTCATCCAGTGCAAGGACGGCGTCTCCGTCTCCTCGCCGCAGGCGGACCAGAAAGGTACCACGTGCTGATGAACAATTTGTGAGTACATCAAATGCTATTTCTTTGAACAGTATGATACCAGAGTTCGACCCTATTAAAGACAATGTGGACGCTTGGCTAAATATTATCGAATATTATAAAAAGACCTTTGCAAGGAGTGGTAGAATGGCTCGGTACCAGGCCGTTAATAAGCTCAAAGGGTCTGCTAAAGTTTGGTACGAGTCGTTGTTACGAACGAATGACGAATGGACTCGTTGGGATTATACAACTTGGCGTAGAAAGATTGCTAAAACTTTCCAAATTAAATCGTATCTATTATAATAGGCAATATCGGTGACGGTACAATCAGTGCATCTATAGAAGCGGGTAGTTTTGATTCATGCGATAAGTTAGCAAGTTCTCTGCATAGCCGCAGGTATAAAAGCAAACCGGTTTTGAAACATAGTGCTACGCATAATAACAAACAAATTGAAATTCGAAATAAGCCGACGGTACAATCAAATTCTTCACCTCTTGCGGATCAAACTATAGATTTTGCTAATTCGAGTAATGTTCAATCTCAAATTCGTGAACCGATAAAATGTTTTACGTGTGGTGGCCCTCATAAGCGAAATTAGTGTGATTTAAAATGAGAGTTTTGTGGTAAAAGGGGTCATAGCGATGACTCATGTTATAGTAAAAAAAAAAAAAAATCTAAACAAGAGACTAAGCAGGAAACAAAGTGCATTGATAGTTTGATGTCTAAAAATAGATTTATGAAAGGTGATAATTAACGAGTTCGAACTAGACGCATTCATTGATACTGGAAGCAGCTGCCCACTTATTAGTGAATCATTAATTATTGTATCGTTTGAAGAGTTATTCATTAAGCTCACCAGTAACGTTGCAAGGATTTTTGAAAAATAGTTTTAAAATTGTAACGAAAGGTGTCACGGTTAGCTTAAAGTTAGATTATGTAAATTAAAAAAAATTATATGTAGAGATGTATATTATTGATGAAAATTCAGGCTATATTTATTAGGGACAGTGTTTAAAATCGTGACTGATTGTAGTGCTGTTCGTTCGCATTGACGAAAAGAGATTATTCCTCGCATTGCAAGATGGATACTTTCTACACAAGAGTTCTCATTTGACATCGTGCATAGGCATGGTATACGTATGCAACACGTTGATGCACTTAGTCGCAACCCTGTGCAATCTGGGGAAAAGTCTGAAGTTGAGGTTGTTCTTTCTATAAATTAAGCCGATTAGTTACTTTCTTATTAGCTAAAATAAAAGGAATTCTTGAATCAGGACAGGCCGATTCTAACAAAGATATTTTCTTAAATTATGAGTTTCTAGGCGGAAAGGTTTATAGGCGATTTAGTCTTGATTAAAATTCAAAGTCAAATCAATGATGGACGAAGTACCAAACTAATGCCAGTTTATAAAGGTCCATTCCAAGTAACGAAGGTCATGGGTCAAGATAGGTATCAAATAGCTGATGTACGAGGCAGTGAAAGGTGCTCTAAACTATATACAGGGAACGCTGCGGCGGAAAACATGAAACCATGGATCAAAATCCATGGTTTTGACCTTGATGATGAACCGTGTTAGCAATTGGGTATGTACAACACTTTACCTACATATATCATTAATTGGTCAAGTAATTAGTAATTCACTGTGTATTTACCTAAAGCTATAAAGAGTTATAAGAACATTATTAATTTTATTGTTGTCATTATACAAAATTTTTGATAGTTTGTTATTTTAGGCCTGAATTAAACTAATTACTAGACGTTCCCTAAGTCTAAAGGGGATGGGCTAAAAGTTAGTTTGGTTTATCCTAAGTCTAAAGGTGAACCCTGAAGGCCAAGAATAACTTACAGTTTTTGCTCACATAATCATACGAACCTGAGACTAGAGGCACGGTGATATGTGAGTAAAACTAAAATCAAAAGAACTTAAAGAACATGATGACCGAGGCGATTGTATGAATGAAATAAGATTACAACTCAAATATTTCAAATAAATTTTATTGTGTGTTACAGAATATTATGTTGTACTCGTGTCTGAGGGCAGGCACGATGCAGCATGGCCGTGTTAGCAACTCGAGGCGCCCCTGGTGGTGTTTACTGGAACTTTCCTGGAACCCGCCACTACCGCCCGACGAGTTGATAAAAAGGAGTGAACGAATCAGCGCGGCCCATTATTTTCTCGATTTTATGGAGGGAATTACCTACTTATAAATACTGTTGATTTGTGTCGTTTACTTCAATTAAAGTTCTTAAAAGTGAGCTGGTGTTTAATTTGCTAACATATGGTGGGTGCAGCAACAATTCGTAGCGAAATTCCACTAATTTGACAGCGACAAACCTGGATGAATGTGCTGGTGCGTTATCGATGCCATGCAGCATGTGTATTTTTAAGTTTTTTATCAAACCGGTCCAATAATTCACTATAATATTGCCCTGTAATTGTTCTTCCTTTTTGTAAGATGTTAATAAGGAGTATTCCCTTCGAATCCCAAAAAAATCGTGGCCATGACTTTTCCGGCAGATGGGACCGTTTTCGCCTTCTTTGGAGAAGATTCATATGGGAAAATCTATTGTTTGGACTCGCTTGGTCTCCAGCGTATAATAATATACTCAGGTTTCGTTAACAGTCATAACTCGAGACAAAAACTCCATCGGGTTTCTCTTAAACAGATCCAAACTTTCCTTTGACATTTACATCCGAATCCGATTATTTTCATCTGTGAGTAAACGCGGCAGCCAAAGCATATAGATAGCATAATTCAAATGTTGATACAGATATAAATTGTGTATAAATAATAGTGATGAAAACAGCAGCCGCACCTATTTTAAGCAAGTATTTTGCATCGAACATTGATCTCACTTGAAACAAATTAATGAAAACGTATTTTTACAACTCACGATTTTCTCCTCTTTTATTTGATAGCTCACTAGAAGTACTCGAACATGTTTTCTAATTTGTTTTTATTAGAACGTTTAATTTTTATTCCGGTCACTTATTCACGTATAAGAAGTTATCGTCGAACAAACATACATTGCTCAGTCGTTGCCTGCCCAAGTCAAATCTAAAATCTCGTTTACGTCGTCGAATAATAAAAAACCTGAAGAACCAGATCTCGCTTTTTTGCATAATGAAAATTATGCTGTCCAATTAAGCGCGGTGAACTTAAAAACGCCGCAGTAAATATAAAGAGTTAAACGCATTGTCAACAAAGAATGCAGCGCGGCCAGCACCGCTCCCGGAAGCACCCCGCCATTACAACGAATACAAATGCGACGGAAAATAAAAAGTCAACTGTTTCAAGCAAAGATTTAGGTACCTACCAGAAGAACTCTATAAACCGACATTACTGACATTTGGAGCGAGAATTAAAACATTTTATATTTAAGTTACCTACCTATACTAAAAATTCTTTACGGCCTTGCAAGAGAGGGTTTGCAAAAGGTGATAGGCGATATATAAAACTTGGTTTTATGACGTAGACAGGTTTAATGTAGGTTCTATTTTTAACTAATCTTGTTATATATATTTTACTATCTTCCGCCCGCATCTTCGTCTGCTCACGATGAATACTTGTTAACTTATTTTACATAATACCTATCGTTATAAAAAGTAGTTTATATTATTATGTTAATCTGTTGTATAAGCTATATTATTGTAAACTTTCATCAAAATCCATTCAAATATACATTCTAATATAGGTAGGTACATTGGCATCTATGATATTAGTAGAATAATAGGATTAATTATCCTTCTACTGCACTGCTACTCTTGGCTGAACCTGATTTCTCTGATCTATTAAAATTGACGATGTAGGTATGTATGGCATATATATTATTATTACAATCGAATATACAATTCATGATTATTTTGCAAAATTAATGCCGTCTCGCGCACCCCTAAAGCGATTGAATTATTCAAAAATGTTTGTGATAAATACTTTGTTAGACTGTACCTATTATGAAAACGGTCAAACAAATAACAACGTTATAAGAAAAAAGTTGACGAACCACGAGGGACTTGACTTTGAAGCGCGAACAAAACATTTTTTAAGAATAAAAACAAATAAAATTAATCTTTTAACAAATGTAAACTTAAACGCTCAAGTCTTTAGACACACTTTTAAACGAACGTTGCAAAATGCAGATCTGTCTGGAGTATGGAGATAACATTTTTTAGTTTGGCAACATTGCAAATTAGCGACTCGCCTCGAATTCACGAGGGCGTCATTTATTAACATTTTGAAATAAAATGAAACTACGAAACGTATTTCAATAAGGAGTCTGAAGGTACGATGGAAATGGATGAAATAAATAATGTCCAATAGTAAAATAAGTCAGATTTAAATAAATTACTTTAAAACACAACTTTGTGTTGCATGATAATTACGATATTACCTCCATGTTGGTACAATATTGTTCAGCATGTTATATAATTATTGTTATATTTGTTCAAATATCTATAACGATAGCAGAGTTGGGCATATTTAATCCGTGGTGTCGGTTTGTCCTTGTATTACACACGTTGTTTCTGGACAAGGTGCCCATCCATTAGTATAATACTCTGTAGCTACTAGCAATAATCTCTGGAGAATATTAGCATAGTTGAGTTCATGATTAAAGATTAAGTAGAAAATTTGTATTTTAAACGATAATTTATTTATTTGCTAGAAAACTTATTCATTGCGAATCCGAGACTAAATCGGTAATTGTGAAATAAAACGCTATTCTAGTAACTTACAATTTTCTATTTATTCCTCTCACGTAATTTAGGACAATAATAAATGAAGTCTAGTATAACATTGGACTTTGTTTGTATCGCTCCTCTTGCTGTCTACTCTGAATGTCATTGTAGACAGACTTTGAATTCAGCCGTTCTCACACGCAGCGTGTGATTCGCATACGAATTGCTTAGTCACGTGTGAAAAGGCTTTATAAGTAAGAATATGAAAGGAAATAGAATTTTGATTCAGGAAATTTGTAACTTCTTAACAGACTTTTTTAAAATATAATTATTCACAGGTTCAAATAATACAGGAAATGAAGATACGATGTTCTTATCATGGAAAGCGGTTCAAACTATTTTGACCTTTACAGTAAAGGTAAAAGAATTATGTTATTGTATTTCGTAAAAAAAATAGCTGTAGGTAAAGTTCATTGATAAATTATTCTATTACCTATGTATTAATAACAATATTCAAAAATATGGGTATACATAGCTATATAGGGTAGCTACTAGCTACCCTAAATTCCACCAAACTCTCGTCCACAATGCGTCCACTTAGTCAACCAATCTCACCTGAATGCATTCTGGGCGGCGGCGAGACGTGATTGCCATCTCTCTTTTGTTTACATAACCGAGTGGAGACCGCAGTGTTTCTCACCGTTTATCATTCACATTATTATGCCGCCTAGATTATTCTCGCTCCAGTTTAGGACAGAAGTCCTTAACTGACGTCGACGTGAGACGTTGCCAACTTTGTTAGAAACAAAGTTGTCCGGAAAAAAGTCTCAAAAATACTACGCAGGATCGAATCTGTAGTAATTAACTATTAATGTAGGCTATAGACTAAGAAAGTCCTTGAACATCACAGATTATTTATATCCAAAGATACATATATAATTATCGGTGAGTGGTTCTGCGTGCTGATTTTTTTCAGTAGTCAGTAGGCTTTGCAACTTCCTAATAATATATACTTAGGTAGGTACTCGTATTATGTCGATATCAAGACTATAATACAAAGCTTTATTAACAGCAGGTTGTTTAAATTAATAAATTAGGGAGATTACATTCCTTAAAATATTTGTTAATTTAGATCAATCTCAATTTAATAATAGCATTCACGTCAATACAAAATGGCGGCTTTTGTGAAGCAGCCCCTATTATTATAATTATTTTGATATTGTTGACGTTTAATGTTTCCGCAATTTTACGCGACCATTTTCAACAATATAATTACTTTTTTATTTTTTTCTACATTTCTAGGCTACACTTCCACTTGTATAGGTATAGGTATATAATTTTATATAAGTAGGTATCTATTTATTGATGTTGGAATGTTCAAGTGGTGCTACAGGCGTATGTACCGTAGCTTGTCTTAAATTAAATCTTTTATTCTCTGCGCTTTTTCGTAAAACGCCGGAATATTTTATCTTATAAAACAATTTCTTTTGTAGTACATAGTAAAATATTTAAGGTTAGCGAGTAACTCCAATTAATTTTCGTCTTTGCTCTTTTGTATTATTTGGGAACTTTCCAGCTCTGTTTTTGTTTGGGATTAAAATGTTTAAGTTTTAAAATTACACAGTTTGTAAATTAAATTTTACTTTTAGGTTATTTAATAATTATTCTCTATGTTGTACTTAATCTAAACCTAGGCTAATTTGAATAAAATATATAAGGCAATTTGATCTGATGAAACAGTTATTTTATATCAATGTCCAATATCTGGTAAAGTATAAAAATGAAATTGTTTTATTTCAATAAAATAATCTCAAAAGGATGTGATACAATAAAGATGTGTTTTTACCAAATATTTATTATAGTAGAGATAACTGAATACTATTAAAAATCAATCTTTAAAAGAGGGAATCATAAAAACAAACGTCCCATTTTTACTTTTGCATCAAAAACATTTCATACTCCGCGCTCGAGGCTAAATACAGTGGAAGTGCATCGATCGTTCCCGGAATACACGCCAGCCCAGGGACTTATGCCATGCAGTATTGTTTCAAATGCAATAAGTAAAATATTATATATCTCAAACATTAAATTTACATGAGCTTTAACGTTTTAATACCTACATATCAAGTAGGTATGTATGTACGTTTCAAAACATATCAAGTAGGTACGTATTTTTTTAAATTAAAGAAAATATATAATATGTAAAAGCTGACTCAGTCATGTAAACGTATGAAGAAAAAAATACAAAAAGTTAGTGAGGCAGTAGACTGGACCAAACACATTGAACTTAGCCACGTCCCGCCATAAGCTATCCTGGCTAGCGCCCAACTTGGCTGCCGTCTCCTGTGCCATTTATCGTTACTGCTTCGACACCTTTGTTTAAACGCACATCTTATTGAGTAGTCTTTAGAATAAATAGTACACATCGATGACATCGATAAAGTTAAGAAATTTAATCCACGTGGAATGTAATAATAATAATTAACGAAATGAAACTAACCGAACAAGTGTACATTAGTACATTACGCACCGAGGCCAGTAAAATAAAAAATGTTGTAATTGTCGTCCGAGGCAAATCCGAGGTTGACAAAATGTGATCTGAGGTTTTTTTATTTACTGGCTGAGGTCAGTATACTATTTTTCTGTTCGACGAAGCCAGAAAGCGGCTATTTCATTTAGCGCAGCGGCCAGAAAGTCGGCGCGCTGCGCCGGAGGACAGGAAATATGTTACTGCTAGTATACATAGTGAGGTTAAGATAGTCTTAGTGACTACGTAAGGAAGAGAGTATATTGTCCATATACTTATTATTATGTCAATCAAGAAATGTTATTATACCACAAATCGATATCCAATTAAATAATCGAGTATCGATGGCATGCCGCTGACAGCCAATTATCACAACTTCCTTGTAACTAGAATAGCAATACAAATATTGTGTTACCTCCGATTGTCAGTTCTGTTAAGAGAGGTCAATTTATCTTAATCCGTTGAGAAGGTTAATTGTTTTGATGTAATTAATATTAAAAAGGTTTTTATGGTATTCTGTGTAAACTATCCGATGAAAGTGTTAAGGCCGGCTTGACAATGAACTTAACTAAAACAAAAATTATGACAAATTCCCAACAAACAGTAACCAATGATCAAATAACAGTAAATAACGAACAAATAGAATATGTAAACGAATATATATATTTAGGCCAACTAATATCTACAGATAATTGTATGAACAAGGAAATAGAACGAAGAATAACTAATACTTGGAAACGGTTTTGGTCTCTCAGGGAAGTAATGAAGAATAAAAATATGCCAATGAAAGGAAAAAAGAAAGTATACGAAATATGCATTATGCCATGCTTACTATACGGGTGCCAGACATGGGCGTTAACGGAACTGCAAGAAAGTAAACTAAAAATATGCCAAAATGCAATAGAAAGGAGTATTCTAGGTATAAAAAGAAGAGATAGAGTGAAACTACAAGAAATTAAAATGAAGACAAAATTTAAAAATGCACAGACAGCCTACAGACAGCTTAAATGGCGATGGACGGGACATATGTTAAGAGAAAGTAAAGAGAAATGGACTAGGTTAGTCACAGAATGGTATCCGAGAGATAACAAAAGAAATAGAGGCAGACAAACCAAAAGATGGGAAGATGATATCAAGAAAACTGCTGGTCCAATATGGACCCGTTTAGCAAGAGACAGAAATAAGTGGAAATCTTTAGAGGAGGCCTTTGTCGAAAGACAAGCTGTTACGAACAAAGATCCAGTTGCCGATCATCCAAATGGATTTTAGAAGAAATTAATAAATTTATTTTAGTAAATAGGCATGTATTAATTGTAAGGAAAGAAACAGCAATAAAGGCTATTTTATTTATTTTATTTTATTTATTTTATTTATGGTATTCTGGTAACTGACGCTGAAGCCTGAGTAGATTCGAATCCGTAATTACAGTGGATCTAAATGTAATCACGAAAGTTGTCGAAATGACGTGATTCAAACAAATACCAAGAGGTTACGAATTGCTAACATTTTATTATATATAGTTCGGGCTGTGTTAAAGTAGGTAATGATCTTTAAAACCCACTGAGGTGTCTATATTGTCAATAATATTAATTTACATATTTCTTCCATTCAGTTTTTTTACTCAAATATTAAAAATATCTATCAAAAGTTAATACGACGTCATCAATTCGAACTATGAATATCGTAGTTGCGTATCAAGATTAATTATAATGAACATTATTTCCGAAGTATAGGTATATATAATATAATAATATGTTTGGTTACACAAATATGGCTTTATATTTTGCTGCGGATTTTGCGCAATACCTAACTTTCAAAGCGCATACATCTAAGAGTGAATTCTGGACCCTGATGTACGACCGTATTGTTCAGGTAATAGGGGTTATTTATGATCGTTATATGTTGCATTCATCGCTTGTATGGATACAGATTGAGTTTACTAACTTGCATATAAGATACCCCTATCTTGTAGGAACTTTACAAAGTTGCAACATGTAATATCGTGATTAATGTACCTTGTAGTTATATTATGTATGTGTATCAACGATTTCTTTTTTATAATTTAAGTTGCTAAACTTATAATGAAAATTAAATGATTGCCGAAATGTCTGATACAACAGTTATTTTTTTAAAAACTATGTTGTAGGGTAATTCTGTAAAAACGAGAACTTTTTTCCTGAAATGAGGCAATTAAAAGTAAAGTTTTTGTTCGAAAAAATATTGTAACATTTTTTTGGTTGTTCGTACTAAAAACTCGGAGGTCGGATAAACATGCCTGCGTGGTGTGACGTTATTACAACAGCTAACTGGACTTTATGGAACTGGTGTGAAGGCACTAGTTTTTAATTAAAAAAATCTATCTATAGCAAGTTAATTGAGAATAGAGTTGGTGTGTTTATTATGAATTTAACGAAACTGATATGTTTAAAATCATTATGCATGATAATAAAGTGTTTTATTGTCTAGGTAAGTAGGTAAGTGAGTTCTACAAAAGGTTACTTATTTTACTATTTGGAGTTTAAACAATAGTTTAGTTTAATCACGATTAAAAAACATTAGTCAATAACTGTAACCTACTCGAGCTTTACTTGGATACAGAGAATCAAGCCATTATAAACATAATGTTAAATAAATACGTCTAGGTATTACATCTCTAAAATGTACTAGATCTACATCATCAAGCAATGCCGGCGGGACGCAACTAAAATAAAGAAACAAAACACGAAAGCAAAACAAACTGAACTATCCAAATATTAGGTTGTAACTCTAAAACAACGGCCCTAGACAAACACGGTGGTTTATGTATCGCAATTAGACCGCCGGTTAACTGGAGTTTATGTCACCGGCACCGGCCCACGCGCCGCTCACCGGACCGTGATACATAGTTTTAATATACAATAACTAGCGACCCGCCCCGGCTTCACACGGGTGCTATAAATCTTAGAGATAGAATAGAGATAGATAAATAGTATGAAGTATTGAACTACTTGTATACTAATACGATTTTGCTTAAAACGCGACAATATTATTGTCCGTTATCGGTTTGATCTCAATATTGTTGTATTCAAATATTGATGAATACTGACATAATATTATACGCCCTAAGGAAATGTTGGCCAACGATTCCTTTAAACCCTTGGTGTACCGTGAAAAGTGAGTTACCTTATTTCATACTTGCACTAAAACAAGCGTACTAAAATTACCAAGCCTTTATTTCCTATTAAGACGTCATTTTATTCCTCCACCTCTATAAACCCCTTATCAATACACGCTCAGGTCTGAATTGCAATAATCTACAGATCTGCATACTTGCAAAATAACACAATGATCGGAAAAACAACATTCAAGTTATCGCGGAACAAAAACACAAACATGCCATGATACGATATACAATAATATCATTTTTCCGTTAAAGACAAATCTGAAGACTCGCTTCGCTCGGCCGACTATCTAAAGGCCGCGCTCTCAAGCGATTTATACACCTCAGTATAGCCGTGAATCAATACTCGCGTCTATCCCGGAATAACCCTGCTCGTAAAGAGGGAACTATTCAAAACAGCTGATACATATTTCATGCCTCCTTTGTACCGACGAGCTGATTTTAAACTGATATTTGTACAATAACTTTGAATTCCCTGAATCGAAATTTACTTCGTACTTCAAATATTCACTGTTGACGATTTACTGATATCCTCTTTTAAAAAGATCCCTTTGAGAATTTATTGATTTTGAAGCAACGACTTCTAAGAAGTCTTCTTTGCTTACGTAGCTTTATCCTTGTTATTTTAAAACCATTAATATGTTTTGATGCTTGATAGTCTTGTACGCAATAAGCGCTCGAACAATTTAACTTAAATATTTTGTATAGATCTCCATAATAATATGAATAGGTATATAAATGTTATCACAAGAAAACATAAGAATCATGCGAGATAATTAAGAGCTTCGAAGTACCTAATGAATCTACGCGGTACATCTAGAACTAATAATTTCTAAGAAATTTGGGTTTTCATAATGAAGTAACTAGAAGCAACTCAGTTGAAGCACAGCGGTCACGTCTTACTTAAAATTCAACGACAAAGGAAATACTTCATAACGCACCGAGCGTCACGTATCGAGAACCGCTCTTAATAAACATACCACCTGATCCCAAATATGTATTTACAAATGTATGACTTCGCTTCTGTGTGGCGAGGAATGTCAATATTTCATTTATTCATGTTATGGTGTAATGGAACATAATGACATGCGTGTTTGCTTCTGTCAGAGTTCAAGTCTTGCCAAGGTCAGCGATAAAAAAATACGGTAGGGTTGCTGATGGAAATAATATTTGTGGCATGGTAGGAAATTTTCAATTTACATAAACAGGTACTTATCTACTAGGTTACAGCTTGACTATTCTGACTTGATCTCAAGTCAATCCGGGCACCTCTAAATCTGCCTACAAGGCTAAATGCACCTTTGTCATGTTTTTATAAGAGCCGTTTTCCAATCGACTGACCTCAAGCCGGGCACGTCTGTGAGCGGCGTGCCGTCGGGCAGCTGCCAGGCCAGCTGCGGAGGCGGCGAGCCGTGCGCGGCGCAGGACACGCGCGCGCCCGTGCCGTTGCCGAACACCAGCCGCGCCGGCGGCTCCATCAGGAACACAGGGCCGTGTTCCTGCCCCTCGCCGCCTGGAACAACCATACAAGACTTAGGTTTAAGAAACAGGAAAGCGTACTGGTTGATGGTTGATATGACAAACTATAGATAAATGATAATTGGGTGATCGTAGCACGTGTACATCATGCTAGGATTTGAAGAAATGATTGCACGGTTGAATTACTGGTATTAAATTAGTGCCCATACCATACTTGACATACTCGTACATAAACTTTGTAGTGAGGTACCTAATTTATTGCTAAGTGCATTGTATTGCGATTTTAGATAATAGGACTTGTTATGCTATCGTAAAAAACACTTGTGCTGTAAAATCCTGTATTATGAGTCTATGGCTACTTTAAGATAATACTAATCTTTTGGCTTTAGGTCGTTTGGTGACCGGGTAGATATAAAAGTATTATATTATCAAAGTTATTCCTTTCCGGGTTTTATCCATCAAAGGTTTCTCAAAGTGCTTTCGAAACAGCTTACGACATGTGCTCGCAACGGTTGTTAACTGTATTCTATTATGTTCTTCAGAAACGACGCCTAAGGTTGTTAACTGGAGAAACTGCCGCCATTTAATTAAAATGACGTATGACAATACCGTCACAAAGTCAGAGACACGCATTTCGTTGATTAACTAATAAAACGATTTACGATTAAAACGTTCTTTACGACGTCGTGAACGTGTCACTCTGCATCGGGCCGCTGCTGAATATGAGGCTAACTATACTCGTACAATACAAACTTTGTTACATTTAAATATTGCTAGAATGTACAGACCGTATTAGTAGTTGTTGGCTTCTGCCTGCGACTTTTTCTATATTAGAACTCTTCGTGATTAGTATTTTACCTACGCATTATTATTATCGTTATAAAATATAGCGTATAATATGTAATTCTGATGTATAAGTAATTTTTGCGTAAGTAGGTACTAAACATCCATCCATCTCGCAAACTTTAGCTTCCATAATATAAGTAATAATAATAGTCTGGTCGATAAGTGAGTTCTGTGAGAAAAATCGAGCTACAAATAGGGCACTACCCTTTTTTCACTACGTTTGTTTATAGAAATTGCAATTTGCAATGGCGGATAAAAAAACCCCCTTCTCGAAATTAAATTCTGAATCGAATGCAACAATCCCTATATTTTTAAGACAACTGGATCGATTTTTCTCACAGAACTCACTTCTCGACCAGACTATAAAGATTTTTTTTATTTAAATGTTTTTGTCGACCGTTGTTTGCTTTGCCTTTTACATAAACGAATGCACCAGAGCAATGCGAAATTACAAATAAGCATCACTGTCAAGTAGACGTCAAAATCAAGCCGATATCGCACCACCAGCCGCCCGCGCGGCCGCGCCCGCTAGCGGTTTGAAATTCAAATGAGCATTAATATCAGTGTCTGTCTGTACGTAACCACATTAACAGGCTTTGAGCTAATTAGACGAATCTGTGTTAACTCACAACCGAATAGGCGGATATCGATTGTTTGTTAAGTAAATTATTGAGCGGTTTAGTTGGAGATGTTAAATTAAATGCTTGGATTCAAATCAAATGAGGGGTAAGAAATATATTTGAATGACGTTATTATTTTCTTATTGGTATCGTAAATTACATACCTCGTTAACAAAACAATATACATATTATGTTCATTAAATTAAAGTTTCAAGTACTTAAAATATTAATGCTTGACGTTCTTCAATTATTCATTGCCAAGATAAGTAATTGTTATGTTTTACTTATAAATCTACTGAAATATTTAAACTGACTTAAGCTTTCATAGAAATTTCTTGAATCTTTTATGACTCAAACGTTCTAATATTTATTAAAATGAAACAACTATAAACGGATTTATGTCGCGTATTTTATTTTATTAGCTGACGTTTCGAAAACTTTAAAGTTTCTATATTCATAGCACAACTGAGCTGACATCAGTTCATCAAGTATCTATGTATAATAGAAAAAAAGATAATTTAATGTAAGTAAGTATATTAGAGTATTTTTTGGAATAATTCGTTCCTACGTATTGATTCTTATAAAACATGTTTTTATTAAGTAAAAGCAATTGCTGTCTGTCTTACTTCAACAAAAAAAATTGATATTTAATTGCAAAGCATTCTCACTAATTAGAAGTTTCTCGAGAATACTATAGAGGATGATTCTTAGTTATCCAAGTCGCAACATAATCCATGCAAGCTGAATAAACAAGTTAAATGGTCTTTGTTCTTCGTATGAAGCGGAAAACAAACAAAGTATTTTAATTCTGATTACCTATAATTTATTGTATAAGACGAAGACAGAATTTGGAAGTAAGTAATTACGTACTGCCTTGACCTTGCCCTTTTAATGTCTAAGGTTTTGCAGTTATTACATTACACGGATAAACTTGCTATCATATCGATTTTTCTTTGTCCAATGATATTTATTTATTTGACAACAATAGTTTTAATAATTAAAGTTACAGATGCCTTGCTAATTGACATATTTGAAAAAAATGAGAATGGAACAAATTGCCAAAACATACAAACAAAAAATAAAAATTTCAACATTACCAAATCTCTACGTAATCCGTCGGCAGGCAGCGTCGCGCGTCGCCGGCGAAACCGCCACAACTCACTTGATGAAAATCTCAATTGCTCGGCTTAAGTTTAAAAAGTTTATAAGTTATTCAGCTTGCCTCCGAGCCCCGGAGTGCACCCGTTTATGACGTTATGGCGAAACTTTCGGCTTCACAATAAAGGAAGATACGACTTAAATGTTTTGCGATTTACAAAGACTTGTACGTGACAGCTTTATTTCACTGCGTCATTATTAAAGATACTGTAATACAGCGCTATTCGGGAGCCAACAGTTATTTATATAGCTATATTAAATGACTGCTTCCTAGGAGTCATATTATTATGGATCTTGTATGAGTTTGGGAACAAATAGTCATACTAAGAATAATATGGCTGTTTGTTTTTTTGGAGTCATATTACTATAAAGTTTGTAGTAAAGGTTGATCATATTATTCATATTGTTATCTCGTTTGTCTTAGTCATACAAGACCCATACACTCCCGAATAGCAGTACTGGCTATCTAGTACAGTCAGCATCAAAAAAATAATATATCCGGTGCTTAACTGTATACGTCTACATGTCTCTATTGATATTGCCATTGATAGTGTTCCGGCGTATTTGAACTGCACTCAAACTTTTTGCTCTTTTTGCATTTTCAAACATGGTAACAACTCAACACTAATTATACTTCATTATTAATTCAAAAACAAGTCAATCTGAACTTCTTAGGGGCTAGCGAATACAGAGTTATGTTATAATAAGAACGAATTAAAATCATGTTTTTATAACCTACGGCTCACTGAGAACACAAAGGCGTCGGCGAACAAGTTCATATAATAACAACGCATATTTATGTACTTAATATCCATACAAAATATTTACTTTTCAACCAACCGCACAATCGAAACTTTATCGGTGTGGCAATAAATATGGCGGAATTTCATAGTAAAAATTTCAGTACAAGTGCCTTTGTTCCAAAAGTTTTTTTTTGCGTATTTAGAAAGTTACAGTGCATTGCGGAAGGTCTGGCTTTGTTTCGGCCGGGAACGGTGCGCGCGTACTATAACAAAGGGTGCGATCATTTTTATTTATTTATCGGTTACTACCTTTTCCCCGGGTCACAAAAGGCTTTATGGCCGCTCTGTGATTTTTAATGTGGGATGTTGTTTTATTATTAAGCAAACTGCTTTATATATTTTGGAGGTTGTTTTGGTGACCCTTTTTTAATGAAAACGAATTATGTTGTTTGCTTATTTTAAATTATGTAAGTGCAGTTGTTGTACAAGTAATAGTTTTACATTTCGCACCCCTAGATCTAAAGAGAGCTAACTCAAAAAAGGTACTTTTTCAGGAGAGGCGAGAAACTGATTATATGTCCATATGCACGCATGAGCTTTCTGTATAAATTTATACTTTTTATAATAAAGTTAGCAGAGTTATATTAGCTGAAATCTTTTTTAGTGTAGGTGGGTTTTTATGGAATCCGATGGTGTGCATAACTCAAATCTTCCGGTTTGAGATAGATCCCTTTAGATCTAGGTGTGCGATTTGTTTTTGTTAAAGCACTTGCCAAATAAATAGCGTAATGTATGTTTGTATGATTTCTTTGAGATTCTTTTTATTAAATAAATCAACGCTAAATTTGTGTGTTTGCATGTATAGAGAATTAGATTCTTCCAAGACACATATCCGATTAGACAACAACATCGAAACTAGCTGACGCGTTTAGGAACTCCTAAACGCATCACGCTAATAAAGAAGTTCAATATACAATCACTTCGTTCTTTTTCTTCAGCGGGGTAACATACAGACAAAGCCACAACGACAAACTACTCGGAAGAGTCTCGAAGTCTGTGAATCTTCCATCTTTAACAAAAGACGGTCTAGTGGCCTCGCTCTCGGCGGCGAATCAAAGCTTGCAGGTGTCGCCACAATCGGATTATACACCCCCCCTCTCCCCTCCTCGCCCCCCACCTCGCTCACATACACACACACACACACACACTGACATCTTTTAAACTCAGACCAAGTTAGGGTACCTATGCTAAAGGTGGGTTTAGAACATTCAAGATGATAGAATATTAGTTACGGTTATTCAGCGAACTTCTTGCTTCTTTATAATTTCTGATGCTTTCGCGGTTATTACACATTGGAATGAAACAACTGTTAACGGATTTAACTCGCGTATTTTTATTTTATTTTATTAGCTGACGTTTCGGATTTTTTACAGTTTCCATAATCGTAGCACGACTGAGCTGACAATAGTCTAACGCTAAAGTTCTTGCTTCTTTGTTAATTTAAGTATGATTGTAGGATACAAAATTAGAATCACTCGTGTATTTGTCTGTCTATCAGTCTGGTCTGTCTGGTAAAGACATTTCCTTCTGAGTCACTTGTCTGATTAGTTTAATCGTTTTTAAGAGGATGGAAATAAAAGACGCACAGACAGATAGACATATAGAAAATTATAAGATTTCCAATTTTTTAAAAATAACCTCTTTTTCTGGTGATATGAAATAGCCTTTATGTTGTGTTCGCCGTCGCGGAACTAAGCAAATCAGGTTACCGGGTAGTGTGAAGAGCCTAATACTACAAGTTCGAAGGCTTTCATGGAGTTATATATTATAATATAATCAAGTTAGTAAAGTTAAGGAAGTTTTGAAAAGTAAAAAAGTACCTACTATAACTTGGCCTACGTACATAGCTATATAATCGTCAAATAGGATCAATATGCGGAACTAAATTTTATTCGGAGGTTAATTTATTTATTTTTTTAATAATAAAAACATCTTTATGTGCTTGAATATAATTATGAATGGTTTTTAAGAACAAGCTTGTTGATTATAAAAACCAAGTAAATTATCATTCTGAAAAATAACTAGGTAAAAATGTCATTACATTTGTTTGAAATAATATGTTATAGTCAAGTATTAATTATTATATAGGTATTTGGAACTGTACAAACTTCCACTCTGTAATAAATTTGAGTTGTTATTCAAGTCTGCTAAATCTTTTCGTAGCATTGCCCGTCGTAGCCCTCTCATTACCGAGCTACGAAATGCTACGGTATTCGTAGCACTTGTAGCTTCGTAGCAAATATTTGTAAGTAAAGTTCGTTTTCAATAGGCAGTACTAGTTTTCACTAAAGCTTAAATAACATTGGATAGTTTGATAAAGTTTATTTGGTATTGTATTAATAATGGTATTTTTTGATATGATAATATTTTTAGTGATACGAATAGGGGAACTGTAAAGTTTTCAAACGTTACTTTTAAATTAAATAACACGAGTCGATTCCACTATAGTTTTTTTATTTCAATATTTATATATTATATTTTAGAGACAAGTGACACTAACCAAGCCTTCTTAAAATGAATATAATTCTCGGTTAAATCCAAGATGTCGTGGTTTAAATGAAATTTCGTTATTTAGTTAGCATTGTCGATGTTAATTTCCATTTGAAATGATAATCTCGGGCTGCCGTCGGAGCTCTAAGTTCTGATTAAGTCGGAGTTAAAATTATCCAATGGTTTTGGCACTAAATGCCATTAAATATACTGTATTTTAACTGGTAAATTGTAAACTAGATCAAATACATATTTATGCACATGAAATTCTGTTTGTGATTAATTAATGTTTACGAAACTCGTTGATGTCTTTTGTTAGAAATTTCTGGGAAGTTATCTAAAGATTAAAAATATTAAGAATTTCTTATTAAATATTGTTTTGTTTAATATTATAACAATAGGAAACGTTTTATAAACTACAATTATTTGATATTAGCCAAGACTCACGTAATTTAGAATATTAAAAATATTTACCAATCGCAGTATTTGAACTCACTACCTTCTTCTTCGTAAACAGAGTCGTCAAATTCTCTTGCTGTTTAACATTTTCATCTTTACAGCATCATAAGGTTGATAATTAAATAGAATCATAAAAAATTACGTCCACGCGAAGTTTGACCTCTCCTTCATTTAATTAACATAATAAACTGAGACCATAAATTTAAAAACAAGGTATTCATCAAAAAAACCCTAACTTAACTGATCCCTTGCATTTTCATTACAAGAAGGCATTTTAATTTAAACCTTAGGTATTGTTAAATAAGGTTGTTTTTGGTTTGTTCATGGGGGATGTCATAACTTAGCACGCAAAGCGCATTAGCATATAAACAAGAAGCCGGCGTTGTCTTTCTGTCGCGTAATGAAACTGTTCTCGAACTCATTATGGGTTCATAACGTGGGGGGGGGGGGAGCTTTACACACCTCCCCCCCCTCGCCCTACCCCTTCCCCGGCTTCATTGTAATTGTTTACGGACTTATTCAATTTATAAAACGATAATTGGGTTATTTTGATGAATTGTGTTTATGTAAACTTCAGAACAGAGGCATTTACTTGGGACTGTTAAAACCGAATTAAATTCCAAAAAATATTGCCATTGCAGGTTCTAATCCTATTTAAGGCAGATGCCAGTGTGATGAGCATGCATTTGTACGTGATTTTTGAATGTATTGTTATTTTTTCCGTTGTAGTGGCAGTAGCTTGGCTTAGTATAGGAATTTAGTGTAAATGGTCTAAAAATATTATAAAATTAGGTACTTATTATTATTTGATTTTTGTTTGTATGAATGTAATAAAACTTTTTCAAGGGTTGGAATGGAACAACGATAAACGCATTTAACTTGCCTATTTTCGTTTTATTTTATTTGCTGACGTGACTTTAGCGTTAGACTATTGTTAGCTCATTCGTGTTACGATTATGGAAACTGTAAAGAATCCGAAACGTCAACAAATAAAGTAAAAATAAGCGAGTTAAATCCTTTAATAGATGTGGCATTCCAATATGATTGTAATTTGTTTTGTGAGCCAATAAATAAATATAGAGCCGCAGTGTTGGATTTTTGCTTTTAGTAACACTTAGACAAAATATTTCATGTCCCGATAGCATCACGGTTGCAGCGCGACCGCCGCGAGTTATATATACTTGATAACTTACAGGTTTTATCAGATAAACTTAAAAATATCACAGAGAATAATTTAAACCAAGTCTAGACGAACTCAAATGGAATTATGAGAAATAAAATCTGAAGAATTTGTAGCATTTATTTAATTTGTTTAATTTGCAGAGTGAGTCGAAGAACAAAGGTTACAGTTACTAATTAAATTTTTAAATTAATTTAAACAGTATTAACTAAATTATTATGTAAGTAAGTTCACTTATTCAAATAATTCATTATTAAATAATAATAACTAATTTGAATAAGTGAACTTGTGATATGATGCTTTCGCGGCTATTACACATTGGAATGAAAGAAAATGAAACTGTAACGGATTTTAACTCGCGTATTTAATTTATTTGCTGACGTTTCGAAAACTTTACAGTTCTATTTATTTTATTAATATTTTTTGTAAAATAAGATTATTTTACAAAAATACTTCCAAGGTCGATTTTGTAATGAATCTCTAACTGAAACCCAGCGCCGAAGCCTTGTTTTTGACAGAAGATTTCGCCTTTGTCCGTTCGTTTACCTCGCATGTAGCACCCACTGAGAAAACAAACCCGCTAGTTGTGAGTTATCCAAAGTAATTATAATGTACTTTAACCTGTTTGTGAAACTATGATTAGTTTTAGCGATGTTGCGTTAAAAGGTTTCTCTGAGGCAAAATTAAATGGCCCATGTTGATAAATTATGTCGAGTTCAGAGATAAAATTACATTATATATTTTTTATGTACTGTCTAGAAAAATATCGTTCACAGCTCTTGTACGCAAAAAAAGCGAAACAACACAAAATTAACCTCTCTCATACATTTCGTTAGTACGAAAAACACAACCGCTTCAAAATATAGCCATATACAAGTTCCACGGCATCAAGTACCGAAGTCAATTTCAAAAATATACGTTCCCATTTTAAGTACAATTGGAAAAAACAGACTTTTGTTCCCATTCATAAACAAACGAAATTCTACTTTTATTTCGTTCGGAAAATCAAGACTATTGTTTTTATGCAGAGCACAACAATCAACCCCGCAGCGGTTGTTTGTGGTCGATTCCATGTTTTATTGGAAAGGTATATCTTTTAGTTACCTACCTGAAATTGGTTACAGTGTATGGTAAAGTTTTCTTGATAAAGCATTTATTTCTTCTCGTCTTGCGTGTTTGTAAAGATAGTAAAAACATTATATCGTCACCATCATCATAATTACTGCACTAATATTGGTCCCAAAGTCATCACAATAAGCCGGTCAAGTGGATTCTAGTGTCATGCAAATTTTCTAAACAAACAAGTGATCAAAACCAAAACCACCACCATTATGCGGCAAAATTAAAAATAAACTAAAAGATTTTTCCCTGTGTTGGGCAAAGGATCGGATTTATCGATGACCTGTTAATTAACATGTTAATTGGGCCCCGGCTCCGCTCGCGCATGTTCGAGGCACGGCATATGTTGGCATCAGTTGCGGCACAAAAATGACACTTCGTGACAGTAAAATAATTAAGGAATTTTGATGTGTCTGACATAATCCAGATATAATTGTTGACAAATCCTGATTATAATTTCTGACGCTTTCGCGGTTATATATTTGTATTATTTTGAAAATTTCTACATTTTTCTTTTGTTTACATTTACCTATTTCATTCTATTAACGACGCACAGACGTAGATATTGCCATTCTAGGCGGCCATAAGTCTAAATCTTAAAAATCAACATACTAATAAGCTTTATATTACATTATCTAATAGACATTCCTGGGCACCTACCCCCAGCCTTTTTACCCCGTTTGATAATGTTAGTGCTGAGATACAGATAATCGAAATTAGGTCATCACTCGAAGTTTACGTATCAGTTCTCGGTGCCTTGAATTTACTTGTGTTAAAAAGGTTAAAAAAATATATTTTAACGTCTTTAATATAAGAAAAAATGATGGATTCTTATTATACAGGAAAGTATCTTTCAAACTAATATAAATTTAATGTATTTTTTATTGGTTTATTGTCCTAAAATAGGGCTCAAACGTAACAAGTATTTTTTAAGAAAATTATTGGTGATTTTGGAATTGAAAAGCTAATTTGAAATGTTTCTCAGTATTTCTCTGCTTTCATTTTTATTTTATTTGTGTAAGTATATATTCAGCATTATTTATTATAGAATAGTTTCTGCCGAGACCTGCCCAGTCCAAAAAAAAAGTACTTTGAAGTCTACACTGAATTATCTACTAAAAATGTGATTTTTTTTCTACGTGGGTAATAAGTCGTTTTTTTTCTACAGAATCATCCAGAACGTCTGCATTTAAAGTGATAACTCATAAATATTGGTTTAAAAATATGCAAGATCAAAATTTCCCATGTTTACGTGAAAAATAGGAAAAATTGCAATGCTATAGGTTCTGATGCCCTAGAGTTTGGGATTACAGTGATACATGCAAGAATACGACTTTTTCAAAGCATATATATATCTAGCCTATAAACCAAAAGTAGAAAGAGTTAGAAAAACTAAAAAAAATGGAAATCCATGAATAATTTCGGGCAGAAACTGGCCTATTGATATACGTGCCTAAATCCCACTTTGGTTACACCAATAACGCGATGGTAGTAGGCGTCTCCGATTATCCAAAACACTTAATTTGCATCTGAAATTAACTAATTTACTTATTAAAAGTGGTTTTGTAAGCAATTTCAAGTGGACATAAAATGTATGTAGAGAAATATGACGAATATGCCTAGAGTACGGAAACACAGCATGTTGAAGGTATGGGAGCACCCCATGACTCCAGCATGGCTCTAAATTATGATCTATGGTGCTAAAACTATAAAGAAAGCCTTTAGGCATAATTTGCCAACTGTCAAAAGACATTGCAGAAGCCCGAAATTTCTCATACCGTCTAAATTTTGCAAGTAAGTTTTCGTGATAAGAGTGCAACCTAGTCATTTGTTACTAAGACTGTTGCGCACGTCAGTATATTTGAAGTATGAGGACTTCCAAAAATTCTCAAATACTTAAAAAAAATCTCGTCAAGCAATCGAATTATTACTGCCAGGATTTGCTTAAAAAAGACAGTGGACTTTCATAATTTATTTTTGGTTTTTATTTATTTAGTACATATTTTTACACTTTATTATTATTGTTTTATGTTATATCATTGATAGAATATGTATTAATTAAATTTTAGTTTTTTAGAGATTTTTTTCTTTTATTTCAGAGTTTTTTTTTGTAATAAATTCGATTTTATCGAAATTCCGATTTATTTTTATTCCGAATTAAATTAATTTTAGTGAAAATGAATATTTTTTCCGATTTACCCCATTTTAGGGATGATAAGATGCAAAAATAATATTGGCCGCCTAGATCGGCCAAATCTACGTCTGTGCGACGGTGTATCGTTGCTGGTTGAAGGATGCTGTTAGTCTAGCGGTCACAATATTCACTTCACCAAGTCGCCACTCCATCTTATAGTCTGTCTATATTTCATATTACATATTCCCAAATGTTATAAGAATTAATGTTGTATTAATACGAAAAACAAGTAAGTAAATATTTAAAGTTTAAATAGTTTACATTTTAAACTACAGAGTACCTAAAAAAATATATTGAAAATGATTTATGTTTATTGAGAATGCTTTTTTAAGTATTTACTAAATAATGTAAAGTACAATTTGGAATGGTGATTTTCATATAAATCACCATGTAAATATTTTACCGTGCGTAATCCGGCGCGGCGAGTGCAGGCGGCGAGTGCAGCGTGCAGCGGGCGCGGGGAGTCCTTGATGCAACGCTTGTATTCATCATCACGGATTACATGGTGGGAAGGGGGGGTGGGGGGGCAATATTTATTTATTGAATCGTGTTAAAAATATAAGCGTATTTGGGTATTTTCATATACCTACTGTTAAAATATTTTGTTATACATTAGTGTCATCTTTTTTGTTGCAACGATGTGATGATAAGGCATGAGATAACAAACAAAAATGCATATATAACGGAAGGTAGTTTCTGAAAGTAATTCCTATTTAACTAAACTGTTATCTTATCTGTAACCATTTTTATGATGTAATATATTCTAAAAATATAAAGAATGAAATTAATAATTTAATAATTTCTGATGCCTTTAGAATGAAATTGTGTTGTTTTAACGCGAACACAGCAATTTATATAAATTGAATATAACAGATCTCCGTTAGTAAAAATATGTCTTATTGACTTTCTCGCAGAGAGAACGGGTTTCAAGAAAAGGCGGCGCAAGTTCAACAAAGTAGTCTCCACTATAATAATTGTTATATTATAAATGGAAAATTCTCTAAAAGGGCGTGTTCTAATTAACAATTTTTACTGAATTAAAAAGTAGTAATAACTCGGAACATTGTAAGAGACCGTATTATCTACTGCGAAGATGAGAAACAGTCGAGACTTTGTTTCATTGTCCAAGTTCCGAAAAAAATATTGAAAAAGGTCTGTTTATGTACCGACATGGTCGATTGTGCTGTATTTTTTCTATACTTTTATAATTATTTGTTTGTCTCTAATTAGTCATGTTTAAAGACCTAAGTGTTTCTCTCGTATTATATAATGTGCCAAATGATATAATAACTGGTGGCCAACCTAATAAAGAAATTAAATAAAAAAATATATGTAAAAATGTCTGAAATACAAATTAGAAATGCGAAGTACTGAAGATGTAGGTAAGAAGTAAAACTTACCGATGGCAAACAGGATGATGAGGGCGGATACCACCCAGGAGCACATGATGACGTCACGGGACTCGCATCGCTCGCCGACGCTCACATTGCGCACCTTGCTCGTATCCGGGCGCAGTGCATCTGGAACCAAACAGGAACAATCAGCGAAACATGCACCTTCATATACTTACGAAGACATAGGACACGGTCACATACATGCCTTGTGACCGTGACCCTTGTCACCATTTATGGAGAATAAATTAGAACAAAAACGGTCACATTTGTTATATTAGGTTACATAGATAAATATTTATAGAAGGTTGTCGAGTCACAATTCGTTGAAATACTTAGATTCCTACTATGAGGCTTAGTCGTTTCCCTTAGCTTGATTTTATGGTGTCATAAATATATTATACTAGCGGCCCGCCCCGGCTTCGCCCGGGTTCATTTTTTTTTATAGCCTATGTCTATCGGGAATAGTGTAGCTTTCCAAGAGTGAAAGAATTTTTCAAATCGAACCATTTATTTTGGAGCCTATTCAATCAAAACAAACAAAGAAACCTTTCCTCTTAATAATATTAGTATAGATTAATGTTGCGAGATTTACTGTTGCATAAATGAAAAATAAAAAATGCATAAAAATATGGATATTGTTTGGTTCGGGCATGTTTACGCCAACCGACACCTACTCTTTTAAACGCGAAGTATCTCCGTATTTTTTAATTCTCTAAACACAACAAAGTGTATCCATTAATAATATTCACGGAAGACTCGTTAAAACGTCCCTGAATTTTTAATCCGGGTCCAAAGTTCAAGTCATGATCCCGAGTCCTGTAACAGGATTACGGGAACAATTAATGTTGAGCTGCAGATATAAATCACCAGATAACAAATCGTCACGACGAGTTTTTAAAGTAGCGCCGGCAGAGATAAATGAACTCGGTTGGAAGCGTGTAATTATTTGGGCGCTGATGGAATCTAAATCATTTTAAATCTTATTGTTTAGGGGTAAGGTCGCAAATCCTGTACGTATTATGAAGTAGGACACTCATCTTGGAACACATGAGTTTAATAATTTTGTATCTTTTTAGAAACAATTGCAATAAATCTTTTATTAAAATGTCTTAATTTGTTATAGGATCAAGAAAATCTACAGCAAAAACTTAATAACACGGTAAGTTGTCCGCCAATTTTGATATTAAAATACATTGAAAAATCCGAAATTTCATTCCAATTAATTTAATACATTTTTGGATGAAATTTCACGGTCCATTATATTTTAATAACCTTTTTGAGAGTGATTTCCGATATCATAATTATCTTCAGTCGGGCGACGGTCGCTCTTTACTTTTATGAATTTATATAATATTTTAAAATCGGTTGCTTTAGGCTATAGGTTATATTTCATCGGAAGTGTTGATGGTTATGTTTGTTTTTAAAACAATGACGTGTTAAAGATCATTATGTATTTGCCGAAAGATTCAGATTTGAATGCAGATACTCAATACTAATAGTCTAGCATAGATCATAAAGTTACGATCTTGATAACACGGTGATGTGAAGTTTACGATCAAATATATACTTACCTTATTTTTGGGGATGATAAATATTTATTGGAGCTTCTTTATTGAGGAACTTTGTAAGTAATTATGCGTTAACGGTTGAGTTTTATGAGCAGCAGAATAATGCAGTCAGGGCGAGATTCATAAAATCCAAGTGAGTTTCGAGTAAGTATTTTGCCACTGGCTTTGGATGGATTATATAGTTTAACATACAAATAGCTAATTATCTTTTATGGTTTCGTGGTTATTGCCCGTTTAAATAAATAAATTATAACGGATTTTATAATATCTCATGCTTTCTGATAACTATATATTTTTTGCTGATGTTTTGAAAACATTTCGCATATTCGTTTACTGACAAAATTTTAAGAACACCAGTATAAAAAATAAAGTACGTGACTAAAACCGTTATATTGTTTTATTCCAATACCTATATACCTAACGGATGTCATTCGCGTAGATTGATTTGAACTGTAAAGTTCTTAAAACGTCTGCATAAAATCATTATAAATCATTGATCAATTGTGATGGAATAATCTTTAAAGTGTAAGAAAAGCCTATCTGTGACAGTTGCTGTGATTATAATATTTAGTAATGGAGCGTCCTGCGTCCTGAACGTCGCGGTCTTTCACTATTCTCATGGAATAGTTGAGTGGAAATTATGAAAGGGTCGTAATTCAGTTACGGGGTAGTGGGAGGACTCAAAGGGTCCGAATCACTCCGCCTTCTAGAATATTCTACCACTAATTAGAGGGCCTTTAGGGTTGACACGAAATCTAATGTAATATAATATTTTTTATCAACCCTAGTGTAATAAAGAAGAAGTTTAAAAAATATTAGCTACCAGTGCCTTTTAGAATATTCTACTGCTACTTGGCTGGTTTCCACCAAACTTGACTAAATTTATACTGACACAATACAAATGTATAAAATTTTGACTATACAATATTAATACTATACTTAGAAAACGTTATTCAAGTTAGCTCAATCCTGCTTGAGAAATCACACTAGTTAGGGTTGACAAGAAACAAAATAATTTTGAATGCACGATTGCTTTTTTAGAAAAAAGGTTGAACATAGAAACTCTTATATTCGCAGTTTACAAAGCCCTCATTAAATACAAACTTCCTTATTTATTTCAGACTAGCTGAAAATACATCGAAGTTCATAATCCCTTAATCATAGCAACATAGTAATTCAATATTAATAGTTACATTAAGTAGTATTAAACATTTCCCTGTATAATTGGCAGCCCTACCGTGCTTGTGATCAGAAGTGATTAGTTAATAAATTCTGCTCAGAGAAACTCTGAATGATTGACATATATTTAGAGGAAACTGAGAATATAAGAGCGTTTATCCTATCCTATTTATATTATCTATCCTACATAATAATATGTATACCTATTATCCTTCCAGAACACTGCACGAGCTAGAAGCAGCCCTAGGTGGAATTGTGTCATTCCTTATTCCCAGTAACGAGTAGTCAATACAGCTGCAGGGAGCTCTTCGTAACGGCCATTGTTCCCTCGAGCTGTGTCACCAGCAGCCGGAATAAGCTGGGCTTATTATGCTAGCTAATTGAATTATTCACCGTTTGTGATACAAATGTAAATGGTACCTGGGACAAAGATTTTAAGTCCAACGGTAAATAGTTTCAGATAGTTTTACGGTTCACATAGAAGTATTTACCCGTGACTCTGAGTGCATAGTAATTATACTTCAGTTTTTGGTTATGTATCTATTATCGCGCTTAAATGTATATATATATCCCACTTCTATTGTTTAAGGTAGGTATATCTATAGTAAAAATATCTTATGTCTCAGAATATAAAACTATCACCAGACCAAATTTCATCTGAATCAGTTTAGCGGGTTAAGAATTACAGCAGACAGACAGTATTTTAGTCTATTAGTTGGGATTAAAAAGTACCTATTGAATTCCATTCGGATAAAACCGCCGCGGGCTCAATTCGTAATTAATACTTGAACTTGATCCCATTAACTTAAGTAAAGGTATTATTTTCTAAGAACCAGTTCTGAAAACAACGTAATAACCAATTGGAATTACTCCCTCCTGTACCACGCTACAGATTTTTTCATCCCTTGCAATCTTCTCGTGAAATGTTGTCTATTTGTCTACTTCAAGCTAAAACCAAGATAAATCACCGACTAATTCTAACCTTACACTTGAGTCATAAGGTCTAAATTGGCTCGACAACAACGCTAGATAGACCTAGGATCAATTATGCAGCCACACAAGAGGAAGGCTTGACGGTCCTGGCAATGTGTGCCATCCTTTTCTGTTAGTAACAAAGAGAGGGAGACGGGCATAGAGAATTTTTGAATAGTACGATATACCAGTGTTGAATAATAGAGTGAAGCATTCATATACGTTTGTATTGGATTTGTAGGGCAAATTTTAGTTGTTCGGAAAATAGGAATATTTTACGAGTAAAATATAATGTCTTATAGACATGTCTTAAAAGTAATATTAAAATGACCTATTTTTGTAAGAGTAAGTTATTTTGTAACACCATCGAATCGTTACTCATGAATTTTGTTATAAAGATAAAAGCAATTCGTTTAGTTAGTAGTCGCTTTGTCGTTATAAGCACATTAACATTTTACACAATCTGAACAATCGCAAGTACCTATTAACAATAGAAGTCAGCTGTAACGGCGAATTATAAAAACACGTCATTCTTAATAATGGGAATTTAATATTAAACATACAGCGGTACAACACGTCAACGGTCATATTAAAAAATGTATTATATCACAAGTGACGTTTAAATATAGAACGATGTAAAAAGTAAAAAAATAAAGTATAACAAAAGAGGCCGCCTAGCAGGCAGTCGCCAACAATAAGTTTGTGACGAATAATAAAAGTATGTCTATATCTCAATTCATTAAACTTTTATATGAAAGTCAAGATGACGTCAAGTAGCCTCATAAAGTTATTTATATATTTATAGGAACATTAAGCGAATGCGGATGTTAATCAGCCATGCACTGCCTCTCGTAAATAAACTTAATTTATCGACATTACTACAACCATAAACAAAATGGCCCATTACTCCACTCAGTACAATACCGACCAGCAGAAAAACCAACAATCAGCGAAATACCAACACTATTAAAAGGATGTAGAATTGCTTTTCAAATGCATGTGTTCTGAGCGAAAAAATAAAGTTATGAATTTGTTTGAAAACACTTGCACGAGTTTATTGCGATGGTTTGGTATCGAAATGCGATATAAAATCACAATATACGAGTAGTAAAGTATTTTATTAGTGTAAGTCGGTCTTAGCGTAATAAAACACATTGTCATGCTTGCAGGTTTCCATTGATATCGATTGCAAAGAAATTGTAAGGTTGTAAAACACATTTTTATGGGGTACTTATAATACAAAGGTCAATGAAATACTAAAGTTTACTCCACATGGGTGTCTTTCATAACGTTCGAGTCTAGAATAAGGCAATTGTTCTAAAAGATACAAAAAAGCGTTCAAGCTCAAACTCGATAATAGGTAACTAGTAATTCTTGACATATCTTCATAAATACATTACCTACCATAATATAGTGTAGATTTTATATCCTTTAAAAAAAAATCAAACATATACCAAAGTTGTCATAAATTATTAGATAGAACCTCCTGTAAAATATAATTCAAAACGACTAACATGTTTAAAAAACTTTTTATCATTTTCTCGTCACCAAAATAGGGTATTTGACATGTTTTTAAAATCCATTTTATATTATATAGTAGAGTCTAAGGAACCCAGCAAAAGTTGTTTTTTTAAAATCTGGTATGTATTAGCTGAAAAACATCGAATTAAAAATTAAATATTTAAATAGTGTGCCAAAACGCTACTTTGACAATATGGCGCCGCAATGAGGTCGGTGACGTCACATGCCTGTTTGACAACTAGGCGCAACACAACTAGGTAAACAAAGTTTACGGGCATGTGACGTCACGAAAAACTCGGCCCAGCAGGAGCGTTTTGTGTCACGTGACAAACGTTTAAAAAATGTAATTTTTATTTAAGGATTTTTAAATAAATCAATCATTATTTTCAACTTACGTTAATGAATAATCATTTTTTAACTCTTAATTTATACTGTTAACAGTAATTTACACTTTATTTTTCGCATTGTCAAAAAGCCTATTACAACAAAATATTCGTAGATCATCTACGGGCCGTAGCACTACAATGCGTAGAGGGTCTACGGCGTAGCAGTCATTAGGCGCTAGGGGTGTAAATTTATGACAGATTGAATCAAGGCACCGTTCATTTGTCAATGTCACGGCAATAATTATTATTTAGGAAAGGTTTCTTGTATTCCGTGTTTGAGAAAACTGTGTCATCGCCAAAGAACTTGATTTATGTTTGTATTGTATTTACAACCTACTATAATGAAGTACCTTTGTCGTGATACAAATTACTTATGCGTTATACTTGTTTAAATATTATGTATGCTTTAATAACGTTGTTTCAATCGTTTTTATTACAAAACTTATATGAAGTTTAGAAATCAATATTACGACTTAATTTATTGGAGAACAATTAAAACTATACTGACGATTAAATGATGCTAACATTTCGTGAACTGTATAGTTCTCATATCGGTAACAGGCTTAGCTGCGTGTTAGATTATCGTCAGCAAAATCATTAGACATCATTAATTTATTTACTTTAATTTATAGAAAAAATATATATGCCAAGGTATAAACACACTTCAAAAAGAAAATGAGGCACACACGGAAAAGAACAATGCGCGTGCTTACATAACATAGTAACCAACCTAATCGACATACTAGAGAAAATTCTAGATAGTTTTCCAATGATGACTTAATTACTGTTTCCTCTAATTTATTCTCTTTTACTCTTACGCTGTAAAGGTTCCGAATTTAAAACAAAATAACTCTCCAGGTGAGTAAAAGGGCGTGAACAGACAGACGAGGGGTTGTTTGTGCCTGGCCGTGCCATAGGTGCGATATCAGATACAAGTGACGTGCACGAAGAAGAATGGCCGATGCTATCTGCGGCGATTTGTCGCGGGTTCACTGGATGAACGCCCTTATCGTTTGTAAAAGTTGAATTAGCCATTAATTGGTAGAAAGTTGTTTGGTTCTTATTTACGAGCTTAATGATTATTAGAGTTTAAATTTTCTTCTGTTAATTAACTAATTTAGTAATCTATGTTATTAGACGCGTGCAGTGGGGGAAATTTAAGTATGGAGTATATACCTGCATATAGTAAGAGTGAAGGGCACTCTCACTTATTATATGTTCTATTTATTCATTTATTATATGTCGCCTATATAGACTGCATACCTAGTTATTTTTATAAATATACTTAACATTGTTTTGTTTAAATATAATAGGTAAGACTTTAACTTCGATAATTCCTATTTTAATAAACAAATATTGCATGTTGTTATAAATACAATTATTTATAAATGATTAGAAATATGCGAACTAGTTTATTATTTATAAAAAAATGTGATTTAGATAACAATAGTTTCGGATAGCGAATAATTATAAAATAATATAATAATAATTCAAAAAGTAAAAAAGTGATTTGTAAATATATATATAAATGGAGACTCTCTGTGTTACTAAAAATATTTATTTTTCAACGTAAGTAAGAAGATTACGGATCTTTTTAAAAAGGTTAAATACTTCACTTAACACCCCAGACGGTGATCTGGGAATCGTCGCGCGATTTGAGTTAAGCTACTTCGAGCAGCAAGAGGGTTAAAAGTTACCTTATTTACATTAGTTAAAAGCCTTTTAGAAAAGAGCGTTGTTTCTTTTAACGGTCCAACTTCTGAAGTAAGTCCGATATAATATTATAGTTGTTTTTCCCTTTTTGGTTATTATTTTTTGGATAATGTGTGTAAAAATTAAAAATGTATACAATCTTTTTTATCTTTAGGTATTCATTGCTAAATGAAAATTAGATAAAAACGCAGAGAAAGATTTTAAGAACTTAATGGCTATGATTTTATTAGAGTACCAATAATCTTTATGGGTACTTTAATTTAGGTTAAATAAATAATTTATCACCTAAATCGACCAAACAAATTAAAATATTCAATAGCTACATACATTCTGTGGTGTAATTGGCCTTTTCGTTGGCCGGTATAATTGCAAATAGTTGTACTAATCGTAAATAATAATATGTATTTATCTCTTGGACTCTCTTCTCTTTCTATTGTATCCAACCGTCAATTAATCAATGTTAAAATATAAATATTTTATATTTATAATTTGGGGGGTTCAAATTATATATAAATATTTTACACTTACGGGGGACGAATTTTCAAAATTTGCCTTCTTACTTGTCATTTAAGAGATCTGTTTGTAAAATTTCAAGCTTATAGTCTCAGTAGTTTTGTCTATTCGTTGTTATCAGTCAGTCAGTCAGGTGAGCCTTTTATAAAATAATTATAACATAATATAATAGTATTATAATATTATAATAGTATACATTGTATACACAAAAAGATGTGCGACGTTTTCATCGAATTCCAACGAAACGCAGCATCCTCTGGAGAGTTAATCGCAGTCCAGTTGATTGACGCCTTAGGGTCGCACAAATACTACCAGGGGACTACCTTCTAATTCCACTGACAAAAAAAAAACATTTATATGACTCACAACATGGACGTCTAAGGTATAATTACAATTTTGGAGTTAAAATCATCTCGCAAAGATATAGGGATCAATCAGCTGCGAACTAATACTTAAATATTTTTTTTTTATCCATAGGTATTCGATAAATATTTTATTAAATTAGGTCTGTATACACCACTGAAAAACACGGCAAAAAACACACCGCAGATATTTCTGACGCTACTGTGCTTATATCATATTTTTCCGCTGTTACCGGCGCTTCAAATTTTAATACCGCTGATAAGGCATATTCACAGATGCGAGATACATTTTGCGTACGCATTTGTTTAACATAAAAAGAGAGGTTATTAGGTTGCTTTAAAGATAAATCAAATGAACTTGTATTTTTTCTGATATGAAGCCACACATCATTTATCTCATTTACTTTCGTGTTCTGAAATAAATGTCAAACCCTTATTACTTTTTTATAATACAATCCGGCTTATCACGCCACGTGTGTTAGATCAGCTAGAAAAGCCGCTTCGCGGATTCAACAGCTGACTCCCGCACACCGTCGGAATGAGGGGCATATGGGGCACTCCAGCGGCCTTTAACCCTAGACCGTTACGTACCTAGTTCACGCTCACTGTGCTCTACTACCCGGGACCACGACACGACCGCCCGCGACGGCAGCGCGAGGCTGACTAAATCCGTGCCTCTGAAGCCAGGTCAGGTCAGGGTAGGGACGCGTCCACGACAGCATAATAAATTGTATAAATGTTTAACGTGGATGTTTGAACGGTAATTTGCCGGGACGGAGGGTTATTTTTGCAAGGTGTGATTGGTATAGATGGAGGTGGCTGTGATTTTTTTGTTTGTTTAGTTTTGGTGCTTGAAGGTTGATTTAAGAGTTTTCGATTTTTATTTTTACCAATTGAACTCAAATTATATTGTATACTAGAATAGACGAGGTGACTCCTCCAAAGGCTTCATGAAAATGAATCTATAGCTCTAGTAAAAAAAATCCTAACTCTAGATCGACTGATCGACATCAAGATTTGCATGTGTTAGGATTTTTCTTACATTTTTTTTACTTTTTAACGACGCAAAGATGTTGGCCGACCATGGCGCAATAGATAAAAAAAAATCCCGCGATTAGAGATAGATTGAGTTTTCGTACTACAAGTATATGGACTTTTTTTATGTATTTTTTTGTCTTTGTATAGAAATTAAAAAAAAAACATGGACAAAACACATTTTTTAGATTATACTAACGGTCCCGGCAGACTTCGTCCCGCCCGGCAAAGAATCGATTTTAGTATCCTATGTCCTTTTCCTGGTTCTGAGCTACATCCCCAACAATTTTCATCCAAATTGGTTCAGCCGTTCTCGAGTTATAAACGGAGTAACTAACACGACTTTCTTTTATATAATAGCTAGGTATAAGATATAAGATAAGATAAAAAAGGAAATAAATTATTCATTTTTAAATAGCACTTATGTTAACAAGTAAAGTTTCATTGCCGTCGGTAAACTAAGAAAGTAAGTCCTTAACAAACTCAATCAATATACTTACTTTAGTAAGCGCGATCACTCGCTCATTTACAAATGAAGTCTGAAAGTTCAGCCGCTGTAAATACGCCCTAATCCAGCATCCCTCTCACACTACCACCCGTACGCACACACCGCCATCTTGAATTCGTTACATTGCTGTGTGACATTGCACCTGTACGCGTGCTGACGTGCGCTTTGTTTGTGTTAGTACTGAAAATGGCTGCCGCCTTTTACGCGCATGCGAATAGAGCACCACGTACATTTGCAGTTATTTTTTTTCTGTTTAGGAGAATGGAACGTTATACAATGATAATAAAGTATATTATTAGATCGAGTGATGGAAAATGCATTTGTTTTTCAAGATACGGCGCGCATTTGAAGTTGAGGCTTGAGGAAGGTAAAGGACTCTTGCGAGGTAACTTGGAAGCCTGTGTGCTATTGATAATGCTGGAAACGAAGGCATGGCAGAAGAAAATAATTATATTTCTCTCATTACAAACGCTTCATTCAAAACGTATTTATAACTAGTTATATTTCACATCCTATATTAAAATAACGATAAATCGTTGTCTATACAACTATTACCTTCCATAATTGTTCATTATTTCCTCTTGAAACACCTATAGATATCTATTGCAACTCTCTCAGGAAATATTTTCATATTTAAAGCGGTTTAATCATTCCTTGTTAGTCGCGTAAGTACTCGTCCATATCAAGAGAATAGTGAAACCTGTCAATTTATAAAATTGAAATGACAGGTAATTTGTACCTTGCGCCTCAGACAATGGAGCTGTCACGGCCATATACCGTTTGAAACCAAGTTAATTTCCAGGAAAATGAATATTTTTATCTTGTTTCCTGTACGACAGGTATCTGCGCAGAATAAGGGAGGCTTCGTGAGCATATCACGCTTTACTTGGAGTTCTGAGCCGATCAAACTTTGAACAATTTGAATAATTTTGTTATCATAATATACTGACGAGAATATATAAATAAAGAAAGCCGAAAACATGGAAGAAAAAATAAGGGAAGTAGGATATATGAAATTTGAAAATTGCTTATTTACCTTCTGTACTTTTTTTCCTCATGTGGTTACCTATATTTTGATTACATCCTTTTTTTTTATCTTATACCAAATACCATAGAAATTAACAACATATTATAGTTTTTATAAGTTGTTAAAAAATGGTTGCGAAGAACACATTCCGTAGGCGGAATAGTGGATGGTCTTTAGTATTAGATATTGGCGTTTTAATGGATGATATGCGAACAACATTATATTTTATTATTAGTCATATTCACAGACTGTAAAAAGAAAAGAAAAAAGTCTTCTTTCTTAAACATATAGTGTTCGCTCGTAATCTTATTCGCCAGAAATATTATTTGTACATAACTCATCGCCTGAGAAAATGAATTTTCAACTTAAACACGGCGTATTAAGATTATATTTCAAATAAAAATATTTTTTCCTAAAAAATTGTTCTTAGACGATATGACCGAATGGCTATTGAAATTACAATCTTACGTTCTACAACAAAGGTTTTCATTGCAATGGATCGAATATAGTTTTCTTTTTTCAATTCAATTATGATCGTTAAAATGGTGACGGTAAGATATATTTTTGAATGAAAGCAGGAAGTTTTGAGAATAGAAGAATGTCCGCGACATGAACTGTCAGCAGGGTCGTGACAGGTGAGCAAGGAAAAAACAAAGAACCTTCTACAATATTTGTGCGGTAACTTTTTGAATAAAAGGCCGAAAGCGATTCTCGTGACATTAATGTTATTTCTGTTTGTTTCATTAACTCATATTTTTTGGGTTCCGCAATTTATACCTTAAAATATCATTTAAAGCCATCATCGGAATTAAAATATATAATATCTACGTTTATACTATTGATTTAATAAATTTAATTTCCTTTGAGAATAATATAATATACAAAAGGAAGCTTCGTTGTTTATGTATACATACTTTCATGAACCTATACCTCATTACAACCCGACATCACTAAAAGTGTAATACCAAACGCATAATTTAATAACGATATTCGCATGAGATTCAGAACTTATATCGATTCATATGTAGTAAAGGTTGGTAAAACAAAACATAGCTGGCTGTAGGTACGCCTGCGGCCTGCCGGTACAGCCTCCGTGGCTGGCGGTGAAGGACTGGCAATTAGTCACTGACTCCCTCCCTTCGACCACCAATTAGTACTAACTAGATTATTCGAATTACTCCACCGCCGCCCGAGACGTAACTTAATCATTATTATTATATCGGCACCCTACGCCTGCGTAACGTACACAGAATAAGGTTAATTCTTATTTTATTTGCTCTGAAACCTTCATAAAATATATCTAGGCAGTTCTTATAAATGGCATGGTTTATTATTCTGGCCCGATTCCAGGTCAGTTGTGATATTTTTTGAAAATTATTTTATTTTACAAATATGTATGTATAATGCTGGTTTGGCTTTAAAACAGATTGTCACCATTAATAAAAGGCATTACAAAAACAACACAACATGAAAATTTTGCAATATGTATTCCTAAGCTCTTACCACCTTTTTATCACCTTAATAAATCTAACTTATTCTCTTCAAGTGTTCGTCGTGTATATAATTCGGGTGATTAACAGCGGAACTTGTGCATTTTTAGCGTTGGGGATTTGCCAACAACTTTTAGTTTTAAAAGAATGGTGTTTTAAATTTTCCTTGGAATTGGAGCATGAAATAGGATAGCATAGTTCTTTTAAAGAATTAAAATCACGTCACAATCTGCATACCTACCTAAAGTGTGTTTTGTGATTTCCGAGACTGGGGTTCAAGTTACCAGCTGAGGTGCGGATCCTATTCGCCTGCCGCTGTCGATTCATAACTGCTGCATTAGAAAATATGCCACAAGACTGCCACTAGTAGTTCACCATCGCTTCAATAACCACTCCGCGACACTACTCGGCCAACGTGTACTACTGAAGTGGATGGCTAGGAAATAAAACTAAACATCAACTTCATTATTTTTATTGATTTACTCTCCCAATTTTTTCACTCTTAATTATTATTTACAAAACTTAAAGACAGGCAGTGATATCGTTTCAAGTATAAATTTAGGTACAAAATCAATATTACTATAATACAGCTTAATAATAACTGTAGATAGACCATAATAATATTTGGCATATTTTATTTGGCAGTTTTAGTTCTTTAGTATTAAGTAGAAACAAGTAAATTTTAAAAAGAGTAAATACCTTTACAATGTGTACCTACTATAGGTACACATTGTAAAGTAACCAAAATGTATCTAGCTGTCACAACCACATACCATACGAAGTAAATGTTCAGCGGATCAGAATAAAAAAGGTATTCTTGAGCAACCAACGCTAACGTGTGTCCTTTGTTAAAATTTCGTTTGACACGGCAAGAAACCAGAAAATCGTGAGAAATTATTATTAATTTTATATTTTACAGAGAGATTTTTGAGGGTTAACGAGTTAACGCGTGATCTCCCTGTCACAGTCGCTTTTTATTGCAAAAGTTTGACAGTGACATATTCATACCTCAGAAGTCTAATACGATGCTGGGTCTGAAAATATATTAGGTATGTAGGTATTTTTTCCTAATTACTCATTAGACGATAAAGTTGTTCATTGATTTCTATTGCCATTGTATTCATTTAATCTTTTATGATACATGGGTGTATGACTTGGTGAACAGAGTGTAAACCTCTACACCGCTTTTACTGTGGCTTTTTAAGAAAATTAAACTAATTCTCTATTGTTTGAAGTCTACTAAACAAACGGCCATAATGATTTTATGATTATCTTAGTAGGTAACTATAATAAAATCGGATATAACCTAATTATTTTTTAGTCACTGTTCAATTAGATATGGTTTATTGTATTCTATGTTAACGCTAAAAATCTGAACACCACTTAAATTGAGCAGAAAAAAACGGTAAAATTTTACTGCTTTCTGATAGACTAGCAACCGAGTAATAATATTTTTTCTTATCAAATACCTAACAACTATGTAACAAAAAATATTTAACACTTTCTTCTTTCTTTCATCGATGATAACATATTTTGAGTCCCAATGCCTTGTAAACATTTTTGATTCCAAATAGGCCTTGATTTTTTTAATAAAATATAAAACGCATGGGAATATTTACACTTACGCAGTAACCTATCTAATTAACATTCTATATTAATTTATTAGATTTTGCTTTCAGCAGTCTTTATTGTCTTATTGTTTATACGTGGATTGTAAAATCTCTCCTCTCTTGCTCTTGACGCTGCTGGTACCTGTAAAAATAAACGAAAAAAATATTATAATATAAAAACACAAATACAAATTATTAATCTTGAGTTAAATTATGTTTTTCTAGAGTTAAAGGTAAGTTTACTTTAATTTAGCTTATTTTTATTACTACACGGAATTTTATTTTATAACAGAGACATCTGGGGGCGAACTGATGAAACAGTAAAGTATGAAAAGCGATGGAGCTTCTGACGTCACCGTCGCGATGCTCAGTTGTTTCGTGTTTTTCTGTTTGCTGTTAGATGTCGCCAGTAGTAAATGAAAAAGGAAAACTTAACAGGCACAATGTCGGCCAGGCCAACTAATGCCGCGCTTGCTTTAGAGAGGTAGAGGTATCGTTAAATATCTACACAAATATTTTTTTATGTAGACAATACATAACATTCTTTAAAAATTAAAGCTTTTATTAGAACCTGAATGAAAAGTCTACATTTCAGTCTCAATTAAATTTTACTAGGTACTTTTAGTATTCAAAAGATGCAGTAGTAAAAAAGAAAATAAGTGCCAATTTATAGGGTTGGTCTGTGTAAACCTATATTTATTTACACTTTATTGCACAATAAAAAAACAAATGTACAAAAGGCGGACTTAATGCCATACGGCCTACCAGACAACCTTAAAATATACCTAACTTATAATATAATCATTTGTTAAACATGTGAGAGACCTATATGTACGTGAGTATGTATTGTGTATGGTGTAAGACGGAGAGGGTGACTATGACTATATGAGCATGCAGTACGCAGTAACGCACCTGGTCTGCGGCGCGGGGTGCCTCCTGGCGCGGCGCCGCTTGTCGTGCGGCGTGTGGCGCGCCGACAGCGAGCGCGCGTCCCCCGCGCTCTCCGCGCTCGAGTCCGTCACCGCGCGGAACACCTCCTCCGACGCTTACCGAACAAACAAACATCATTTCATTATAATATTACGATAGTTTACTTATTACTTATTACTCTGTTTATTTATCAAGAGATATTAGCGACCTCGAGCTGAGTTATAAAAGACTTTAGCTCCGATACCAGTACCCAGTACAGTAGCATTATTACTATTTATTACCTTTTGATGGTGCGATGGGCATCCTATAAGATACGCTAGAGTTGCACTCGGCGCAGGGCGAGCCGCTCGAGTCCGAGTCCGACTCCGAGCGACGCACCATCAGCGTCATCGCGCGGGATAGCGTGTACTCGTCTGCGGAATGACAGGATATTACATAAACATAACAATTAATAAATAACAACAATTTGGCCTTAGCGGCTCGATTGGAACCAACATTCAGTTAACAACGTGTTCGAGGAACATGACAGACCTGCGTTGGTGAGCGAGCGCTGCTTGTGGCGGTGCGGCGGCGCGGCGTCCAGCGCGGGCTCGGCGCGCCCGAACGTGCGCAGCGTCGCCGCCGTCGCGCCCCCGCCGACCCCGCCGACCCCGCCGACCCCACCGACCCCACCGACCCCACCGCCACCACCGCCGACCCCGCCGCCGCTCATGCTGAACGTCGCGTACGGACTGATCTCGTACATCTCTGAAACGATTTACACACAAATCACAATCTGTATGATATCTCGAAAGAAGGACAGCTTTTGTCACGGCACTCTAATTTTACGGAAATTTCCCTGAGAGATCAAGAACGGTAAACCACTGCACCATTCACTAAATCGAATGAATTCGATCCAGCATATGGTTGACTTAGTAATTCTTCATTTCAATTGTTTTGGAAGACTCGTCCTTTTTTCTCATATTTTGCTAATGCATACCATTATATAATTAGAATGGTATAATTATTACCTTGCTGTTCCTTATTAGTGGCGGGATGCTTGCTGGGCGATGACGTGTACACCTGCTGGCAGTTCCGTCTGTTGTCTCGCTTCTCTATTGATTTGTTGTCCTCTTCTGACACTATGTCCCCTTGCTCGTAGCCTTTACGTAGACAGGACGTTGGCTCACTGCAGTTGATGTAAATCACAGATAAAACATATCAGCTCTTTTTGTATGATTTTTTAATACTGTAGGATGTTTATTTTACTAGACTAGACTACTACTACTAGACTAGACTAGACATTTAGAGGACTCTGAAAGTTTGTTCCATTTGAGATAGACATTGCATACAAATTAAGGTTAACATCAATTCCAATACGAAGTTTCTTCTCAGCAGTGGGGACGATATAATTTAGTATATCTATCATAAGGCTCCAGTTAGGCATAGAGTTCTTATTCTTTTTGCATTAGTTGATAGTTAGACTAATTTACGAAAGTACTAACCTTCTTCTCCATGCCAGCACCGCGAGCAGGAGCAGCGCCGTGAGCAGCGCGCAGCCGGCCGCCGCCAGCAGCAGCGTGGCGTGCTCGCCGCCGCCCGGCGGGAACTGCGCCGGCGCCGGGATGCGCTCTGCCCGACGACATAACGTCGCACATTATGATACAAGAGAATTAAAAGTAGGTAAACAGTTATTATGATATTACAGCGCGTTCGATTATTGTCAGAGACGAATCGAAGTGGAATTTTTTCTCACAAATTTACCTCCTTCTTCGGTTAAAGTGGAGAAGTAGTAAGTGCCCAGCGTGGTGCCCGCGGCGCTGGTGGCGAGCACCTTCAGCTGGTACCAGCGCGCAGCCTGCAGCGCGCACCACACCACCGGCTGCGCACCCGCCGGCGCCGTGTCCGACCTAGACACACCAGGAAGAAAACATGCTACGGTTCCCAAAGACCGAAGACTATACGTTTACAGTTCTTCAACATGATTTATTCTAATTTTCTAAATAGAGAAATATTGTCAAGAATCTGTTAACTGTGTAGGTACTTCGATGGACGACTATAATTAATTACTCACCTCCAAGTAGACTCGTCGAAGCTTTTAATGGAGATGTGGAACTGCGTGAGCGGGCAACCGTTGCTGTCCCACGTGAGGAGGTTCAGGCGGACGCAGGAGCTGTTAGTGGTTATCAGGTCTTTCTCTGAAGCCGCTTTAGAGGCTGCAACAAATTGAACTATCGTCAATATCTTTGGACATCAAGTTTAGAGGCACGATGTATCAACTGCAGGTAGAGTGAATGTACGTACGTCCTCCCTTGGTGGAGGCGGTGAGCTCGTCGCTGTAGGGCGAGGCGCCGACGGCGTTGTGCGCGGCGAGGCGCACGCGGTACGCGGCGCCGCACGCCAGCCGCGCCAGCCAGTGCGCGCGCGCGTCGCCCGGCAGCCGCGCCGTCTGCCAGCGCTCCTCGCGCGCCGGAGTGTGCTCCAGGGAGTACCCTGGACGACACCACAGAATGCCGTGCGAAATGTCACCATACTAATACACTACGATCGCCTTTCAATGACAATGGTAGCATGGATTTAAGATTACTTGCATATGTCTTACCATGAATATTTGAGCCACCGGTTTGCGGCGCTTCCCAGGTCAGATGCAGCCTGGCGGCGGTGGCCCCCGTCAGCCTGAGTACCGGTCGAGACGGCGGGGTCAACGCCCTCACGTCCCAGCTGGTCCGGTCCTCGCCCCAGGGATTGCGGACGGTACAGGTGTAGTTGTCCGATACGCTTCGATCGATATCTATGGTAAAATTTTAAAGAGTTAAAAATATAATGACAACGAGCCAAGGGAGTCTCGAGTAGACGATTTGCAACTTTTAAGCTTGGATTTATTTTCACAATCACTAAAATTAAAAGGGGCATGGACTGAAAACGTTACAAACAAACTTTTATAATGGTCTTTAAGAAGATCTTAAATGGACATTGTCGTCGAGTGTATGTGAATACTGACTCAGTATGACGAGGTCGTGTTCGTCGAGCGCGAGGCGCGGGTCGGCGGCGAGCGGCGGCGCGGGCCGGCGGCGCGACCACGAGCGCAGCGGCGCCGGGGACCCCGCCGCCGCGCAGCGCAGCCGCACGCGCAGCCCCGCCGCCGCCGCCACGTGCCGACCGAACGACGCTATCTTCGCTGGTGCTGCAGGATCAATACATCACTATTCAACTATGGTTGCTCATTCAGGTAAATATATATTTGTAGGTATTGTAGGTACATAGAATCAGATGCCACACTGCACCAGATGCTTTTCATTCTACCGCTGAGTATAATAATATCGTAAATTTACAGTTGTCGTATGTAATGTATGAAGTTATGTACTCTCACACGTCTCATCAATTTACCCTTTAAACCCACCTCTTCCATTAGGTTTCCTCGCGACGACTGCGCTCATTTCCCCTTCACCAGTGTGAGTGGCAGCCGTCACCCAGAACTCGTAGACCTGGTGCTCCTGCAGCCCTCGCACCTCCACGAGAAACTCCTCCTCGTCGTCTTTGTGAAGCACCATGAGTTGGGTGTGTTGGGCCGTTCTGAAATACACAAATCCGTCGAATAGTAAAATCCTACTATGTTACGATATGGATATCGGTAAAATCTGATCGTCAGGTCCACCGACCTCTGTGGTCTGCTGTACACAGTATAATGCTTGATTTTCCCGTTCTTCTGCAAAGGTGGCAACCAGCTCACTATAACGGAGTCCTCCGAGTTGGCTAACGCTTTTATATCCGCCGGAGCTCCGGGAACTGAAAATAAAAAACGTGTCGTGGTCAGTCTCGAACAATGTTTATAGGTACTGAACGATATCGCTTTCGGATCAGTGTATGTTGATCGCGTGTGTGTGTGTGTGTGTGTGTCTGTGGGTGTGCGTAGTTACCGTCCTCATGCGTGGCGCAGTGCACGGGCGGCGCGGGCGGGCCGGCGCCGGCCGCCGTGCGCGCGCGCACCTGCACGGAGTAGTTGGCGGCGCGGCGCAGCGCCTGCAGCACCGCCTCCGACCCGCCCGCGCGCCGCACCTGCCCCGGCCCTGCCCCCTGCGCCTGCGCCGCGCCCTCCGACTCCTCCGCCGCCTGCAGTGGACGACAGAACGGTACAGATTGTATTCAATTGTATTTTACCGCGAGGGCTATACGAAATCTTGTGGAAATTATGTACCTCGTACAGTATCTCGTATCCCAGTAGCACTCCCCCTCTGAGAGCGGGAGGTGGCGGCTCCCACCACACGCGGATGGACTGCGCCGACAGCGGCTCACAGCGCACGCGCTGCGGAGGAGCCTCGGGTACTGTTCACGATATAAATATTTATGATCACTTGTGGAAGCACAGTTTAGAATACCTAGATTATAACTCATCACTCGAACTCATTAACTAAAAAGACAGAGACTTTGAAACAGAGTGACAAAGTCGTTCCTCAATTATAGATAGTGGAGTGGTATAGAGATTATAATAATATTCTAACCCCCTTCGAGGGTGGTAGCGGTCAGAGGAGCACTGGGCGGTCCGGCGCCCACGGCATTGAAGGCCCTAACGCGCACGTCGTAGTGCGCGTGCGTGCGCAGCGGCGCCAGCGTGGCCTGCGCGGCGCCCCAGCCGGCCGCCGACAGCGCGCGCGAGGAGTTCTCCCCCGCGCCCGCCTCGCGCCACGTCACCACGTAGCCCAGCAGCTCGCCGTTCCAAGAGTCTTGGGGAGGCGCCTGTTATGTGTTATACGATTTAGCCTTTTCCGAGCAATTGTGAACTTGTTACCTCGGTAAATAGAAAAGGATGAAAGAATAGAATAATCTTAATTTTATATTAGAATTTAACTTACTTTCCATTTCACGAGCAGTTCTCCCGGCGCTGTTGCTTGTACTTCAACATTGTGGGGAGGCTCAGAGGGGGCTAGAAACAACAATTGCATCTTAATCATAATCTAATATGTAAGTAGAAATCCAAAATCCAGAAGACATCTCCCCAGTACCTATTGGTACTTAGGATATTTGTAGTTCCTCAAGATCATTATTCTTTTGTGCGAGGATCTCACCTTCCTCTTTCGTTTGGACGATCACCGACTCGGAGTAGTCGCTGTCTCCGATGGCGTTGACGGCCGCGATGCGCAGCGCGTACGCGGTGGCGGGCCGCAAGCCGTCCACGCGGTACTCCAGCACCACCTCGCCCTCCGGCTCTACACTTTCTTGTCTGAAATACGATTAAATTTTTAGGACTTCACGTTTATCTTCCCGGTAAAAGGCTTGCTCGGCATAAGTCTTTGTTTCCGACTCAATTAGTGTTTTTTTATCAACTACGTAGGTACCGAATAAGTATCTCTAATCAAAATAAATCAATGATGATGAGTAAATTAAAAAAATATAAATTGTGAAGCTTATAATATGTCTTTTACCAATAACTGATCGATATCATAGGTGGTTATACGCTGATCACCAGGATGAAAAGAGTTAACTTACTTTTCAAGGACTCTGTCAGCTGGCACCTCCCTGGTGGGCGCGTCGGTCCAGTCGTCCTCGGAGCGCAGGCGGTCGCCCACCACGCGGTACTGCAGCCGGTAGACGCGCACGCGCGCGTTGCCGTCGTAGCCGCGCCGCCAGCTCACCGTGGCGCCGCGCGCGTCGCGCCGCGACACCGCCAGCCCGCGCGGGGCTTCAGGGAACTCTGGAAGGTGATATTTTACCTTACTTTAATATTTGGATTGAATCAATTAGTTTTACTAAATGACACAGCTCCCATGAGTGACTAAAATCTAGGGAATTACGAGTTAATACCTTGAACTGCCAGGTAAATTAGCAGCTCATCTCTGCCGAAAGCGTTTTCTGCTCTGCAGCGGTAGACGCCTGAGTCGTGGCGCTCCGTGTGAGCGATGTTCAGTTGAGAGCTCACCCCGCTCTCAGAACGTTTCTCCGATACTGACACCCTGGAATTATATCGGTCACTTCGTAACAATAACTCTGTACTTCAACTGCTATACTCCTTTTTTATTTTATACTCGAATGCTTAGTTAATCATTTACCTGTACGTCGTGAGTTCGACGCGTTTCATATTGTGTGTCCACTGCAGGGTGAGTGGGGGATCTCCTCTCGCTTCGCACTGAAGAGTAGCTTGAGATGTTCGCTTCACAGTCATATTTCGTGAAGAAAATTCAAAATGAGCGGGCTCTGTGAACAAATTTTTTGCTCAACAATAGGATAATATTATTATAGTATTTCTGTAAAGTGCTTTAATGAGTCATACAAGTTAGAAAATAACTGTTATATAAGTATTGAATATATATACCGTTAACAGAAACTGTGACAACTTTAGATAGTCCTCTGCCGATTCCGTTCTCGGCGCGGCACATGTACTGCCCCTCGTGGTGGTGCGCTGCGGGCGCGATGCTCAGCGATCCGTTAGCAAGTATTGAATACTGAAGATCCATGTTTGAAACTGGACGAAAATCATTCGTGGCTGAACCTGGAAGTTAATTTATAATTATAGGTTCTGAGACTGCAGTAACATAGTTAGAAATAAACATTATTTAAGAGCATTAGGTATACCATGTCCTTTAAGCCAAGTAATCCTAGGTTCTGGGTATCCTTTGGTAGCGCAATGTGCCATGATTTGAGTTCCTAATAACGCTGATACATCTTGAGGTTCGAATAACCATGTCGGAGCAACTGCAATAAATATAAATATGATTAATTTCCTTTGAAATTATGTTATTGAACAGAAAGTTAATTTGATCGTAGTACCTTTAACTGCCAGTCTCGCAGTATGATTCACTTCTGCTGCAGAATTGCTCGCCACACAAGTGTAGTCACCGCTGTGCTTTGAAGTTACATGAGAGAAGATGAGGAAACTGAACTCATCCAATGACTTTTCTTGAACCTAAAAATATATTCTTAGTAAAAATTTCGAAATTATTTTATCCTATAATAAATGTAGAACATTCAGAGTATGTTTCAATTACATTCATGCCAAATGTGTAAGAAAGAATTAGCAAATTTAACTTGTATAAGATCATGTTACCTGCAGGTTGGAGGGGATATGCTGACCATTTTTAAGCCAAGAAAAGTAAACCGGCTTATCACCAGACGTGATGCCACATAAGACCTGAATAGAACTACCCTCAACAAGGTCAGCCGGAAACGAAAAACCGGCTATTTTTGGAGGATCTGAAAATTAAAAAAAAAATACTTATTCTTACAAGTACATATTACGCATTCTAAATTCGCTTTTTTTTATTAGTCAGTTATAGAATACTGATCTAATAAGACTTACTTCTTACAAATATCTGTATGTCCTTCTGCGCGTATTGCCCCGATGGTGCTGAAACTCTGCAGGAGTACATCCCAGCGTCAGCCGGTTCAGCCGGCCACAGCAGCAGTTCTCCCCCTAGGCCGGACAGAGCTCTCCCGCCGGTGGGACTTAGCTCTTGACCACCTCGTTGCCATCGGATCTCACTGAAAATGAAGATCAGGAGGTTATCTAAAGTACCTATTTGCTACCCAATCCTCATGAATCTTATTACCTACTACTACTGAAACTTGAAAAGTTTAAGACAAAAGTAGAGTCATGTTCAGGTACATGAGTCTCCAGGTGGGTAATTTCTAAGAAAAAAAATAGTCAAAACTCTCTTAGGCTAAATGTGATAGAGGAAGGGAAACTAAACATCAAACTGTACAGGATGTAAAAAGAACAAAAAGGAAACTTATAAGTTTACTAAGCAAATGCACCTCCATCAACCTGATTGGAAATCCGGAGTAGGGGCAGTAGACGGTGGCGTTGACCCCGGCGACCACGCGCACCGGCCCGATGCTGCGGATGGACGGGTGCCCTGGAGTATTGAAATATCAAGCAAGGGTTAATATAGCATTAGATAGACCTATTTAGAGTTATCGAAATTTGTCAAAGACTACTATAGGTACATACCTACCTACTGATAATGACCATCTCGTAATTTTGATCATAAACATTTTCTCCCGTAATAATTTCATTACCTATATAATAGAGCTACATGAAATTGTATGCTTTTTTGTGAAATGAGAAAATACTAATTTGAATCATTTACTTAGACATTTTGAATTGTACTATTAGTTTCAACGTAAGCATGTTACACGCATTAAAAAGCAAGTTAACAATACTACCTTTTACATTAGACATTAGTTAGAAAGATTGGGTTTCCGCTCACCGTATACGTTGAGCCTGGTGGAGTGCTCGACGGCGCCGCGCGAGTTGTGCGCGCGGCAGGAGTAGCGGCCGCCGTCCTCGGGGCGCACCGACGAGATGTTCAGGTAGCTCACCACGTCGCCGTTCGAGTTCATGAACTGGCTGATGGTTCTGTACACATTTTAATGTTTAAAATTAATTTTATATGCATTTTTCAGCTAGCACTGTCATTAGACTAACGTCAGCCCAGTCGTACGAATATGGGAACTGTAATGTTTTCGAAACGTCAGCAAATTAAATAAAGAACGCGAGTTAAATCCGTTATAATTGTTAATCCCAATGTGTAATAACCGCGCAGGCGCCAGAAACTAGTACGATATCAAATATTGCGAATTATTTACACTATTAGACTTTCTTTGACATTGTGAAACCACACGTATATAAATAGCAATCGAGATCGTGCAAAGGAGCTACTAACATTTGCCTTATTAATGGCAATATTCTTTTACAAATTCTCATGTTTGCTATTAATTAGCTTAATCGTCCGATTGGTATGAGATAGTATGAAAAGCCTCAAGTTATTTAGCCTCACCGTTGAGCAGTATTGAGTTCCTCGAGCGGCTGCATGTCCAGCAGCCAGGTGAACCGCGGCGGCGGCGAGCCCGAGGCGGCGCAGTGCATCGCCAGCGCCGGCCCCGGGTGCAGCGCCTGCTCGATGAACGTGTAGTGCAGCTCCGGAGCGGTGTCTGCAACATCCAAGAGCTTATTAAGACAAGTTTTCTATGAGCTTTGCCATACGTGCTTTACGTGGTAATCGAAACAGCGAACGTGGATTTAACCTGTAATAGACTTTTTTTTCGTCTCGCGATAAAGTATATAGTTGAGATGACACGAAGGTAATCTATAACAAAGCATTTTCGTGGAATAGCTAAAAATACATCAACCCTATTCCTTCCCGAACTAACAAATTATTCCCAATAATTCAATTTCCTCCTACATAAGCAATCCCCTCACGCCTTAACGACACGATATATGTTATGTATACAAACACACAAGATAATATTGTATATACAAACACATTAACAGACGACACCTAAATAAGGGGAAGCCGCAAATGACCGGAAAAAGGGAAAGAAAAACAAAAAGACGAATGTTGCGCCAACACATCAATGAGATGACGTTTGCTTTGAGACGGCAGAGAGGAAACATGGAAGCAATCCTCCAATAAGGTCATTGGTCTTTGAATAGTTGTAGGTATACTGATTATTCCAATTAAATTTTGGATATTGACAGAACCGAAAAGACGTTTAGGAAACCGTTATAGGCAAGATTTTTTTTTATACTTTTAATTTTATAATACTTTGTTTTGATTAAATTATTTTTTCTTTCCCTCCATTATTTAGATCGCTTATCTCTAGAGTCAGCCGCGTGAGTTTATGCAACGGGTAAAATATCTTGGTCATATGGGGATTTGTCGCTAATCACAACATGGCGGTCCTCCATAGACCAATCAACCGGTAAATCAACAAACGCCAAAACAGAATCCAATCAGCGGATCTCTGCGGAGGATCGCTCTCAATCACCGCTCAGGGTGTAAACACGAATTCATTGACACTTATAATTGGCTGGTCACCATTGAAAGATTACGTTTGATTTTGCTATGGCCTTTTGTGATGGGTTTATAAAAGAAAATGACAAAGAAAATCGATTATACTGCTTGTAGATAATAACGATATCCTTAGGTACTACGGATGTTCGCTGATTCTCCATAAAGACAAGATGGTTACTAACAAAATACCGAATTGGATAATCGAATGTCGTTCCATTTCAGCTAGACAGCCTAATTATCACATACAAATAACCATGATACCAACAGATGTACAAATGGTACAATTAGATGCAGACACGCAAGTTATGAGCTTCTAAATTGCGGGAGGCAGCGGTTCGTGAGATCTTTATTACGGCGCTCGACCGGACGCCGTGACGGCTATACGTTACTGGGTGGAATGAGTTAGAGGAGCTAGCGGATACGGCTCGGCTAAGTATGTGATGTTAATAGTAATCTCTTAGCTCAACATCGGAAAAAATGGTCATCTCCAACTACAAAAACATGTGTATTCCAAAGGAATCGAATCCTGTGTGTAAATAGTATTTTTAATAAAAAGTCTTAATTACAAATTAAAATTGAATGTACGAATTTATGATGTTCTCCTAAAAATTGGATATATAATGCTATAAATTGAATAGGTATGATAAAATGAAAGTATCTAAAATTTTAATGAAGTGATACTTCTATCGACTAAAATATAGTCCAAATACAGTGACCAATATGGACATAGTTTGCCAAAGTACGTCTAATTCACAAACTTAATAACGACTTCTGAAGTGTCATCATGTGAGGCTCGTGGCTTGCACCCAGGAGTCGGAGCTGGCGCGCTGCCAGCACGTCACTGTTTGCTTTGGATTAATATCAAAACATTTCGCCATGATGGACTAATTGTGACATTGTTACTCGTTCACTGGCTTACACTTTATCTATTCAATAAAATAATTTAAAAAAATCGTAATGCGAAAGTATTCTATTTCACTTCATTATTATTAACAGTACTTTTTACATCAAAGAGAAGGACAATAGTATTGGATTGAATCTCATAAAAATGAAATTTCAGTGAAGAGGTAATTTTGTGAATAGGATTAAGTACGTCATAATGTGAACTGTGCCATAGTGTGTTTCCAGGAAAAGGATAGCGCTGTCAACTAAAGCCTTTGCTTAACAATGCTGACAATACGTTTATTCTAAGAGTCTTATCAATGATATTTACGAAGAATCAAGAGTGACGTATAAAGTTACGTTTGGGATGGGATTGATGTGGTAACGCTTGACCTAAATTGTATTTGCCACTAAATGTTTTCTCTATTAAGCTGTCGCAGATAAATTGATCGCACTGACGGTCACAATCGAAGCCTAGCTTATACCGCTGGCGCAATTCACAAAATTATAATCGAAAATACGATTATTATTATTAAATGGTTGATTTTACTGAGGAAAAGGAACATATTATTTTATTAAATCTACAAATTTCAACGTTTTTGATAAGAACAAAAGAGTAAAGTTTACTCGCAGAACATTAGCGGAGATTTCTTACAACCATCTCAAGAGTATTTCAAGCCTGTATTATTTCGATATAATTAAATATATATATATCAGTTTTATTTATACAAAAGTGGCTAACGTCGCTAATGAGGAGAGTTCAATATTGGTGTCAGTGAGTTCTAACCAGGATGGAGAAACCTTTCCGCTAGCAGCTTGCAACTTTCCTGAACGTACTCGTGACAGCGACGGTGACGCATGGCCTGTCCGGTTATTGCGCGCGTTAATCAATAACAGGCATTCTGCCGCCGCCGCCGACCGGACCAGGCCATACAGCGCTATCGAGGACAATTAATGTTCCAGTGGAAATATCGCCCGAATAGAAATTCGATTTAAAAGGTCCGCTAGAGCCAGAACCGAGGCACAAATCAAATTGAGTTTATTTTGGACAGTTCATATATATTCGGCCACGTAATTAATATCTAAAGTTGGATAACCAGTTTAGTAGGAGCCAATATTCTATCAGAACCGAGGGCGCTCGCAAACCAGATGTTCAAGGAAGCCACTTTCTTACGCAAATTCCATCAAGGTTAAGGAGGTTAATACCATTTGTGACAATTTTAATAGGGATACAAGATCCTGCGATCAAGACCCTCAGAAATGAGGAACCGACTGCAGAAGAGAAGATACCTGTAAAATTGAATTACAAATAATATTAATTGAACAGGTATTTGTTATTGATCTACAAAGGTGGTTTTGTCATTCTTGTTGCTTGTACAATTTTCATTTCATTTGCTGCGTAACTTTGTCCAACTTCCAAACAATCCCCAATGGTCTGTGAATTCATTAACAATCTGGACCTTTGATTTACGGCGGGCACTAGTCTACATCGAATTCTCCGAACTCGCATTTTACGACAGAGTCGAGACGCTGGCTGTACCGCCCTCATGCCGAAGAACACCGCCAAGTCATTGTTTGATTTTATGTAGGATTAACAATTCTCATGAAATAATTATTTTCTTATTTTATTTTTTCTATCGTAAATAATAATTAATCTTTGGAATGAAACAACTGTTAACGGATTTAACTCGCGTATTTTTATTTTATTTTATTAGCTGACGTTTCGGATTCTTTACAGTTTCCATAATCGTAGCACGACTGAGCTGACAATAATCTAACGCTAATAGACTTTACAAATTTACTTAATAAAATAAAATAAAAATACGCGAGTTAAATCCGTTAACAGTTGTTTCATTCCAATGTGTAATAACCGCGAAGGCATCAGAAATTAATAATTAATCTTGATTAGAGCGGGACATGATTTCCTGGGATCATGGATGATGCTGTGCCGCAGTCGTGTCCATAGGAGAAGTATCAAGATACAGAGTTAGGTAAATTCTAAAAAAGAATAAAAAAAAAGTAACATTACGTATACAACCTAATAAAATAAGCGCATGCACAAAATATACCAAGAAAATCTTGTAAACAAAAATTTTACTCAAGATCCAATTTCACTGGTTAGCGGTGTTTTTCCGTATGACGGCAGCGAGACCTTCCTAACAACAATTCGACAGGCAACATAAACCAGCAACAATTAACACAGGGCGGTAAATCGTCGGCACGCAGGAAGCAATAAAGGCAAAAGAGGGAATAATTCGATGATGCCCAAGGGCTGGAAAGGCTAACAGGATGTTTTGATCTTTTAAGGCAACGTGGCTGAAGCAATTTGGTTTTATGACAGATAGATAATACTGCGAGGGAATGGATCTAAGTTTGGCAAAAGGAAGACCTTTGATAGAGCTGTAGACTAGTTTTCTTTGAGAAGTTTTGATAACAACTAATATTCTTACATACGTACACAATTATGCTTATAAAATTACGTATGTAAAATACAATCATTGTATTATATGAACTATACAATGATCCCTAAAATATCCTGTAAGTAATAATAACTTTTCATACGACGTAAAGAAATAGTTTGAATAATGAAGTCAAAATAAGAAAAAGAGGTCCCGCAGTAAAGTTCCCTAAACGTTACACCCTAGTTGAAACTTACTGTCTCGATCGTTTAACGATAATGATTTGCACAGATCCATTACATGAGACTATAAACATTAATATAAATTCCGCTTAATATGCTTGACATGCAAATGAAGTCGCGATAAATAGGTTCAAAATCGAAAATTCGACAGTAAAAGGTAATGTTTCCATAAAATCTAATGAGTTTGAGAGCGAACCCGAAGAAAGAAATCAATTAAGGGAACTGACAACGGGGCCACTTTACATCGGGCGTTACGTTTAATCCACTTTTTATGCTTTTCCTTTACAAAAAGGCTGAATATTTTAATTTAGAAAGACGTTTCTGCATCGTTAAAAAGTTCCAAGATTAGATTTCAACCCTTCTCTTTTATTAAAGTTTGTGAGAACTATTTTATTCAGTTTAAAGACAGAGCTTTTAGCGTCCGTAAGTTTGATACACTTAAGAAGACCTGTTTACGTTTACTTTACAGAGTAAATTGGATTTACAATATTATTCTAAAGTTCCTAGTTTGCTCGTGATGAGAACCTTCCGTAGAAGAAATATAAGATATGAGCTGAGAGAGAGCAACATAATTAGGCATGATGTTTACATTATACCAACCTCCGAGCCTCAACTCAGCAGCAGCCTGCGCGCTGTCCATGTCCCTCTCAGCGAAGCACTGGTACATGCCGCGGTGCGCCCTCACCACTCCGTGCACCCTCAGCGTCCTCTCGCCTCCCCCCACTGGCACCCCGTCGTGCAGCCAGCGGATTCTTGCATCTCCGTCCACTGAGCAGTTGAAGGTCACTGAGCTTCCGGAGTTTGCCACCTGTTGAAGTTTAATTTGGTGAAAAATGTTATCCGATTATTTGGCAGCAGATGAGATGCGCATGATTATAAAATTAGGTAGGTATATAAAAAGTAAAAGACATTCATTAATATGTTTAGGTAACATAAAACCATAATACATGAAACCATAATTAATGGCTCTATAGATTTAAAAAGTTCCCCTGAGTTTAGTAAGTTGGTGATTGATTAGACTATTATTGTTGCTAGTTGTGCTACGAATATAGTATCTGTAAAGTTCTCGAAATCGTTTATAGTTGTTTCATACCAAAAGAAAAATAAGTCGTCGTTTGAACTCGTGGAGGACTTTGGTTTAGTTATTTACTCTTTATTGCGACTTAATATTTATCAAAGCACTTAATAGTACATATTAATGAGAATATCGAATAGTCCTGTTATCAGCTGAAAATTATCTGGCTTATGACCCGCCATAAAATACTTTATGGACTTAACTCCAACAAAGGATTACGTGATATCTCATTGATATTTTATGATATCCACTAAACCCATTTCCAGCAGTTATGCCTTACAATGGCTTGTTCAAACTTTCTGATTTAAACTCCATCATTTATGTACGCTTCCGAACTTTACAAGACTTGAAGATTAGCGAGTCTGATTACAAAGTTTAATGTATTGGAAATAATGATATGCATAATGAAGGTATCGTTTTATACGAATGGACTAAACTACATTATCGGATAGTTTTTTTTTAAACATAAAAAATAGGCCTAAAAGTTACAATTCCATTATGAGTACACACATGACTTCAATACCTACATCACATCGTTTGCGCATTTATTCTCAACTCAGTGAAATCTCATCAAGAAAAACTCCAAACTGCTCTCGATTACTTGCCGAAAGACAAACAAAGGCGAGTTTGACGGGCGATCGCCGATGGCGTAGCAATCGACTGATGCATTATTCAGGAACGCTGTCTTGCGACTCGGCGCGGCACGTAGCAAACTGGATTAGGGGTGGCGCAGGTTGGGAGATGTCGGGAATTAGGAAAGATATTCAATAAATTTAGGAGTAACCGCGTGAATCTATTGATTTAGGGACCAAAACTACTTCTACTTAAAACAATTGTCACTAATAATCTGATAAAACTCCAAATAATATGTTCGCCTCGTTATTCCTCGTCCCTACACACGAGATATACTACAGTAGGGTCAGTAGGTACACATATAAAAAAAAATGTTTATTTGTAAATTGATGCGTGAATTGGGAAAGTTTCCAGTTTTCAATTTGAAATTAGTTTTACAAAAACGTGAAACGCGACTTATGTATAATTAATTGTCTCTTTCTATTCACAAAATATTCATTATACCTAATAAGTACATATGAGGCTATTGATAAAAGTTTAGATTAAATTTTAATATTGTTGAGCAACTTTGATTGAACTCCATAGGGTGGAATGCCGAACACTTGTATTCATAAAATATGTTTATTGACAACAAACTTCTAACTAGGTCAAGTATTTGGAGTTTTGTAACAAGGTTTCGATGAATTTGAATTCCACAATGCAAATAACGAAACAGAAAACTTTCTGAATTGTTTTCATAAGCATGAAAATAATACTTTTTCCGATTGTCTTTTGTTTTACTCGCTTAGTAGTACATTTTTTTTTGGGATGAGGCATAGCATGTGTTATATTTTATAATAAATGGGTTCGTGTAGAACTACAGTTTTAAATTCCCTGATTGATTTGATCTCAACGCATTTTCGTTTGTATATCCGCTTCAAATATTTCCGCATTTCTGCCACAACACCGACATAATCTTAAAGCTCACGTCAAGCAAATCCCAAAAAAACAATTCACAATATGCCACTTGGACCACATCTATCCAACATAGCTTTGCGATCTCTCCCAACCTAACTACGTCGCTTTACAGTTCAGTTTACCTTATCTCGAATGTAGCGATGAATGGTCAGGTGTCAGTCTGCGTTACACACGGTCGTACGTATGACATCGGTCGGAAGACTCTTTCGTCTGCTTAGAATGTGTTCAGAATATTTATTTTTCAATTTCTCAGAAACGAAAGGCTGTGATCTGAATTTAGTGGTTTCAACGATGCCTCGAAGATTTGTATTTACGACACGAGTGTCGTTATGGCTGTGGATGTGTTCGGAAGCATTATGGAGGCCATAAAGAAAATGTTTGGTTTTTATAATGAATTTTCCTGGGAACAGGTTATAAATGTACTCTAAAAGTGGTTTATTATTTTCCCGTGTTGATCACAAGTTTGACATTACAACATTAGATAGTAAATTGTGTATAAAAATGTTTTAATATTTTGTCATCAACAAACCTAAAGCTTGTAATAAGTTTTATCTATATTAGAAACATTCATGAGCTTTCGCTTAGTGAGATGTGTTCGAAGATCTAGCCGATTTGATATCGGTGCCCTTTCGTTCAATTTTCAAAGTTAATCAAGGACGTATGTATTCTATTTATGGTCTACACGGGTTGCCAGGGCAAAGGACAGAACCTTTGAACTCAATCGAAGCGTTAAGTCGGAGACACGGGCGACCGGCGCCGCGAGGGCGGACCAAGGAAGCCTTTGCTGCTGGCACTTGTTGACAAAATGACCCAAACATGGAGGAAATTAAACTGTCCTGACATCGTATAACACATAACATTATTTGTGTATAGGGGACTTTGATCCAATTTTAGATAGTTTTTGTATATGGTGTACCAAAACAACTTATTTTTTAGTCTTTTAAATTTTAGATACAACTACATAATATTGTAAATGAAAAACTAGGTACTTAATAGAAAAGAACTAAAAATTAATAGTCAAGTAGTTTCAACCAAATTATTTGTAGGTAGAATCGAATCCACATTCCAAGGGGAAATGTTTAGGTACATGGCGTTTTTGCTACATCAAGATTGTTGACGAGATTCCCGTGGTGTTTCTTTTCACAGTGCCATTTTTAGAAGGGCTAGTTGATATTAACATGTTAAAGTCTCCTTGGTTACCAGTTTTAATGTTTACCTGCAGCTGCGGATGAACGGAGACGACCAGCCTGGAGCGCACCGCCAGCCTGGCGTCCCTCCTCTGCTCGCCGTACTGGTTGTGCGCGCGGCACGTCCAGACCCCGGCGTCCGAGGGCTGCGCGCGCCGGATGATCAGCACCTGCTCCGACACCGAGATCCGGATGCTGTTGGACACGGGGGACAGCCGCCCGTTCGAGTGCCGGAACCAGCTAACAAAGATTCAAATAGTTTCACACACTTCTAAATAAGGTTATTAGTAATTAGACGTTTAAGGAACATGAGGTGATTTATTTTTCTATAAAATATATTATTATGTCTATGTAATATAATTATGACTACAGATTTTATTGCATTGAAATCTGTTTCAAGACAGTATTGAGATGCGCAGATCTCTTCGTAATCGTAATTTTCAAACAACGAAATAATTTCCAAGAAAGCTAACATATTTATTTTAAATTTATTAAAACAGCTGTTTGTTCAAATAAATAAGTATTTCCAACAGGTTTAAACAATTTCGACTGCGTTCCCGAATTTTAATTGACAGTCGGCCGCGATATTTAATTGAACTTGTCGTTTGATTACAAAAACCAATTTATTAACTCGGTTAAATTTTGTGGGATTTCCAATGACGAAAAAATGGAAACCGATTTCACTGCAACCGATATAACAATCATAAAGCATTTTACTTAAAAGAAAGATAAGTACACAATATTTAAAATACATACTAAGTTTTTTTTTTAATTCAATGGTAGGTACTTTTTTTTAATTCGACATAAAACAATGAGACTAGGATTTTTTAATAGTTATTCCAAAACATCTGGAGCGCTTTTGTATTTGTTTCCCTACTCTCAAGGTGAGTATATAAAGAGCTTTACAAAGTATATAAACACGTGCTGGACTCATCAAGTAATAATTTGGGAAGCGTGACAGGCTCGTCGCACCTGTAGGTGGGCGGCGGGCTGCCGACGGCGCAGCAGACCAGGCGGATGTCGCCGCCCTGCACCACCGCCTCGTCCTCCGATATCGACAGCATCCTCGGCGCCATGCTGCCCGTGGAATCTGGAAACCAGGGTCACGATTAGAGGGATCATCATTTAGGATTTAGTTATTATAATATTTTAATCGAGATATCATTGGCTTCCAAATTTTTATGAGACGCCTTTGAAAAAAGAAGATAATTTTAAGCCCAGTTTGAAGTAAACTGAAATTTATTTTTTTTGCCGTGTTTAAGTGAAACAAATTAAAATAACACATTACGATATTTAAGTAATTCGTGTAACAAAAGGAAGCCCATAAAACTGGGCTTGCTTATTGTTATATGAAAGACAAAGATTTTCGTTTGAGTGAGTATTTAAACAAAATGAACTAATTTTGATGAATTGTAGGATCTCTAATACTTACTTTCTCTGGGAAAATGTATTCAGATGTTTCGTATGTAAACGGAACAGGTGTAAGTAGGTACTGAATTCATGATTAAAGCCCCTGAGCACGACTAGTCAAAATAGGTTTGCCATGTTTGACAATTTATTTGTTCCTCTTTAATATTTTATATCTAAAAGCTTTTCCATTGAAAATTCGCTGAAGTATTGTGGAAGGATAAAATATGATAAATTCCTCCAAACGAGATTACCTACTCGTGTTTTCATAAAAAGCGTTTTCATTGGCACCCCCTTATTGTTCTCAACTCACACATAAACGAAATTCATTTATTGGTACCAGGAATAAATTGGGCTGAAGCAACAAAAGAACAGTGTCAATAAAAAATGCCATGGGAAAAATGTCAATTCTTGTAACTTTTCTTTTATCATTATTTTTCTTAAGCATACACTGTATTATTGCAATATACCTGCCAGTTTTAAAGATTACTTTAATTTTATATCCGAATGATGAGTTTCTATTATTGTTTTTAATTAACTTTACGATTGCATAAAACACAGCATTTTAACGAATACCTTACTGCATGTAATTATTAATATAACTGAGCGTAATTGAAATACAGTTTGTCCTAGTGATAACGAAAATCTTTGCATCAACTTGGCGGTTACACTTACATACGCCGATATCTAAGTGGCCAAACATTTTCCTTGCCAACGGTAACAGTCGGAAGTAATCACAAATGAACCGCAAATACGAGTGAACACAGCAACAGGTGCGTATTGCACGCTTTCTTGAACCTCGTCCCAAATAATCACATCGAGATTCCCAAGTTTCGTATTTCATGTTTCGCGGAGCGATCGCCGACGGAGTTTCCATATTTGAATTAAACTGAACGGAATATGAAATCTTTCCCCAACTCCATTTGAATAAATGGGACTAACTTATGTATATCGGCACTAAGCGATTGGGTTATTTTTATATTCTGAATTGACTAGGATCCTTATTTTTTTATTGCTTATATCAAGTATAGGTAAGGTGCGTTCTGGTAAGATCGGACACGGGATAACATCGTACGATGTGAATTTATGCCTAATCGGGGAGATTTTTTTAATTCTGGCAACATGACATAACGCGCCATTTCATAGTGCCCCTCTGTTCATTCCGCGATAGTTGCTGCGCTGAATTTTACCTGTGATATGCTCCGTAACGTAAAAATTGCCTAATTTTCGCAAATAAAATCGATCCGAACTTCACCTTGCAAAGTTTTTTGTCGATAGATGGTAAGTAATTGTTTTTTTAATTACAAATAAATACCTATGCGTGTTTTTAATGGTTAATAAACAGATCTGTATATTTAAAACAGAGCTAGGCCATCTGTAGACAAAGTTCCGATCTTACCCGTGGCAGCTGAAGATCGGATGAAATTCTATACCACAGTGGTTCTCAAAGATTTCTCAGTGGTATATTATACGATTTTTTCTGCAATATTTTAAATAGGTGATATAAAATAACAGAACAAAGTAATTTGCCACTTTACCAACTATTACGTTATACTTACATATAACCGTAGTTAAAAAAACACTTACATTAATAACTAAGTGAATTAATCATATTCCGAATATTGGTACTTGAGCAACCCTCCAAAGTTTGAGAACTGTGATTTTACTTGATTTTGTTAAAATGGGTAAGATCGGACAGCAAAAACGAAAAAATAGTTTTTTTCTAAGAAAAGTCGTGTTTAAAATAATACATGCATAATTCTGGTGTATATCGATACACAGGATAATATCGGATATTTCCCACTAATAGACTTTATTTTAGCGGCAATAGAAACATTTTTGAAGCCCGTCCGTTCTTCCCCAACCAAGCGAAATGTCGATCAAGCTCTAAAAATTTTCTGTGTCAACTTTGATCAACTGTCACGTACTAACCTTAGCATTAGGAACATTGATTAAATTCACACATTAAAGCCTACTTTCTATAATGCCCTTGCAATAGATGTCATCCCTTTATCATTAATACAAGTTGAGAAAAAAAATATTTTTTGGCGTCATTCGAACATGTCCAAAATCCGTCCGATCTTACCAGAACTCACCTTACTTTTAGGAAAGAATTATTATTGTTACCTACATTATTAGATATACCTATATAATTGACCTGACATTAAATAAATTACTAACATCATCATATCAGCTAAAAACGTCAACTGAGTTGGACAATTAGATAATATAGGAATCTACAAGGTACATTCAGAAATGATTGGGACAACCACATTCAACAAGAGAAGAACGTTATGTTATATAGCAAAGAGCTTTCTACTGCGTCTTCCGAGACTCTTGAGACAAAGAGTTAATTACATTTTAATATTTATATATAAACAGTAATTGTAGTAGGAAAACATCAAAGTGGAACACTAACGTGATACAGCCAGCATCGTTGGTTCGCTCCTTCTCTTCTCCCCGGTCAAGGCGTGCTGGGCCTCGCAGGAGTAGGAGCTGGCGTCGTCAGGGCGCGCGGCGCGCACCACCAGGACATCAGACCGGCTGCCTGCCACGATGTAGCGACCACCTGCTCGCAAACACAACTCACAATTAGAAGACAAATCCTATAATACTATAGAGTAGACATCATGGCGTCACTAGTACACTTCCTTAAAAATGTATTCAAATCATGTCAAGAGCGAGTCGGTTTTGGACACCAAGGGTTTTAATTTTCATTACCTAGTTCTTGAAGCAACGCATGCCACCTTTTTTTCAAGAGAAAAAGTAACCAACTGATACAATGTGATAAGAAAGTATTCACTAAAGCGGGAGGGGGACTGTAAAGCGCTCATGACTTTGAGATTAGTGTTTCGATTGAGAACACTCGCCGGCGATGCTGCGACAATGTTGAGGGACTTAGTGAATGGTACAGTCGAGCACACAATCACAATCCTCTTATATATTATAAGTCTTTAAGAGCGCCAGCGTAATAAATAACACTAGGTATTATACTTCCTTTTTCTTCCGTCCAGTGCACACTTTTAAATATTGTTTTTGTCTTATATCCATTGTCTTGTTTAAGCACAAATAGTATGGGGTTTGGATTATTATTTTATTCGAAATATTCTTTTAAAAAATACGATTAAACACCTGGTCTATATCATACAATACCTACAATTTAATAATTTGAAGTAAAGTGTCAGGTACTTCACTGTTTCCTGACACACAATCAAAATTCATGTATTTTAAAAGGGTCATTCAATTCAAAAGAGCCTAATCTATCTTATAATGATGTTTGAGGTTATTACCAACTCCAACCTTTACTTAAGGATACTATTCTCTACCAAAATATGTTCGGCCACTACGGCGATGATTACGATGTGCCAGGGTACGCAATGTCATGCAATGTTTATAAGCGCCGAGCCCTTCACATCTCCACTCCACTCGCCGAGCGTTCATCGTTTACGATCAGATAACTTTCAGCGGACTTTTTCAATGAATTCTAAATGTGATGCGACCTGTCCTGTTGAGCTTTGGGTTTGGAATGCCGTATACGACACGATTTGTCTTTACGGTCTGTCGTTTCGGATCGCATGAAACGACGAATCGATTGTCTATGCCGACATTACAATTTACTTCATCGTTGAAGATACTGGAGATTATTACTACAAGAACTCATCGTGATCATAATTTTGCATGATATGGCACCTTGTGACCGATTTCGAAATGTGTTTTTACAGTTTAATACTTTGCACAATTTGAAATCGATCTGAAACAACGAAACGTAAAGACAGATCTTACTGTATTTGGGCCTCGTTAGGTCACCGTTGCCACCCTCTAACCTCAAAATATATTACGTTATTGGTAATTTTAATGACAGTGTATTACTTATTACATAGTATAATCCTACCGTTTTATATGAGTAAAGCATAATTTATTTTCCTTAAATCTGTTGTTCGAACACCTGTGAGATCTAAAAATCACGCTAAAATTTCTTCCTAAAGTACTTTCATAACATTTGCACTTAAAAACATCTAAAGTTAACAGCTTTCTCGTAAAACTGGCAGTTAGCTGAAGCCACCCGGTAATGGTCACTCACACTACAACGCAGGCGTCATTAAACTTAACGGAACTTTAAACAGAACCTATTTATCCTTAGGTGTACATAACTGCTATATGCTAGATTACAGAGGAATGCTCGAAAAAAAATGAATATATAATAACAATACCATGTTTGTTTAAAAAAGTAGTTTATGATTTTAAAACCTCCCTGGACCTACTTAACAGAATATATTTATTTTAAATGTTAAGTATTGTAATTCGAGCTACATAAATTGTCAGATGGTGAAATACTTAAGTAAATATATCATATTTTAATAATTTAGATCAGCCAGAAGCAGTCCATTGTCTCACAAGACTCGCCACTTGATTCCGATAAACAAAAATAATTTATTTAAGAATATATTGCTAAAATGTTTCAAAGAAACTGTTCCTTGGTGAAACGCGACACGCTCACCAACAAAATGAACCTTCGCTTTCGGAACAAGAAGCTGAAATAATTAACAATTTTGTATTCAAAGCGACTCTAGTGAGCGCAAAGTTAGCAATTAACAATTATTCATAACATTATGAGTGCAAGTGCATCAGTTTACAGCGCAGCGTGCAACGCGGAGCAGAAGATTATAATGAATTTAACAAGACGCCCCTGTGCCCCTGCACTGTGTTGAATGTACTGCGATGGTGCAGACAACAATGACGCATTGTGATGAGCGCACTGCATGCCATGTGCATATTCAACTCTTATTTAATTACTGTGGCAAATTTACAAAAGCAAATAATGAATACTTTGAAGGCTAGGTGGATGGAAACCGACAAATTACCATTTCACTTTTGTAAACTGTAAACTATTTCAGTCTATTGCATTTTACTTGGAGTTTGCTTTTAATTATCTTAGTTAAGTATATTAAATATAGAAATATAATATTTTCAACCATATAAGATTCCTTAGAAACACAGAGGTCTTATAGGTACATTATTACTTGCAAGAAAGTCTTCCTTTGCTATATCCACTTCAATGTAGTCCAAGCGGGTACATTCAAACGACTGCAAACTCCCAATAGTAATTCAGACCAATCAAAATAATATGACAATCAAAAGTGCCATCTAGCGACGATGATCCGGTCCAATATACTGAGTAAACGAGCGTTCAACAGTTTACGAGCGGCGTTCCGTTTAACGACCGCCTCAATGACACGGCGTTTATAAGATTAACATAAAACAAGTTGCCTTTACGACTGCCGTGAGCGTATTAAAGATGTGAGCCGATGTCGCGTAATGGTCGCGAATAGAGAAGGGCTTTCGAGAATTCGACTAAGTGCTTTTTATGAGTGCGACTTTAGAAATTATAGCACCACAAAGACTTTTTGAGTTGCTGTTAAGATTTGAAGGTGCTCGAATGGCGAGCGTGTACACATTACACAAATATACCTACACATCTTGCGATAGGTCCTGAAAGGTTTAATAACTGACGTTCGCACTATTATTTAATATTTAAACGGATCAGCTGTAATTAACATGGGTAATGATTAGTTTTCGAAATATCCACTTAATAAACATATTGGGAAGTCAAATCCATTGAATTGATACCACTGGATATTAAGTCCAAAAATAGATGTACCTAACTGCTGTAATAATGATGTCGAAAAATTAAGTCTGATGGAATTTCTAAGAAGATTATAAATTGAGGTGTTTAAAGTCCAGCAGTGAGACCGGCCCCACCAGAGTGCAATAAACTATAAGTCTGCTTGCGACTCAAATGGCGATGTATGGCGGGAGACAGTCAATATTTACTCAACGAGCAATAAATTGCACTCGTGCCAAGCAACAATTTATTGCTTATTAATGCAAATGTAGTCAGTCTTTTGATTAACTTGGTGAAACAATATAAACATTTGTTTACTGATACAAATATGTTTTTCTGTATCAGTATTGTGTTTAGGTACTGATGCAGGTGTTTTGTGGTAGTAAGTGAGCACATTAATTGACGGTGTTTAATAATTAATTAAAATTTTACTATAGTTTTAGTACCAGACCTTTAGAAACAACTATACCTTACAAAATAGGATCTAATATATATTTTGTAACAAATTTCCAAAGCGCTATTGGTTTAACTGCCTGTTTCTTTTTCGGTCGCGCATTATAAATGGAATGCAAATATCAAGAGTTAAATAGATCAAGAGTTAAAGTGATCAAAACTTTATGTAATCCCAATTCACACAAGAGCGACATTTGTTCCTAACTAGTAGCTAATAATATTATGTGGGAGCACGCCTCCTCGCCGCGAACGCGAACTTGTGACGTCTCCCTCTGTTGAATCAAACACAACTCATAATCTGTGGGAGCCGCCGCCGCTGGAGCGCTGCAGAACTGGTGCTAAGCTCGTGCGGCTCAGTGAGCTTAAGTAGAACGCCTCTAATTAGATAATCTTCTGCTTTCATTATATATTTGCCAACTAGTTCTTTACTCTATCCACGTACCTACTAACTTTTAGATATGTTAAAAAATAAAAATATGTGTATAAGGGTGGATCTTCGAGCGTTTGAGATGCCGTCAATGTCCTCTACATCAATATTTAAGAACAGAGTCGATAAGTAACAAAAAATTGAGTGATATTATCCCCCGGTACTGGTACAAATACTATTTCAATCGATACTTAATAATATTATTTGCAAACATTATAGATATAGATGTAGAGGACAATGACGGCGTCTCAAACGCTCAAAGATCCACCCATAAGATTTATTTATTTATCACATGGAAGACTCTTTGACATTTTGATTTTTTATTATGCCTACAATCAGGTACCTACCTAGGTAGGTACCTGTTTAAGCACATTTTCAGAATAGATAGCCAAGTAGGTACTTAACTTCGGAAGAACGTCAATCAGGAAACAACTTTAAATCAAGCGAGGCTGCTAATCTGCATAATGCAGGAAACTGCAACTGCAACGTGCAGTTTGACCGCAGACGCATATTTCTGGATATGGTTTTTAAAGCTAATCGTGTGGGATTATTTAGAAATATTGTCATAATTTCAAAGTAAGTTGACTGAAACTTTTTCAGTTACGTAATTAAACACATTGTCAATCAGAAAAGCAATATTGAATTAACTAAACGCGTACAGAGCGGAGCACATGTAGGTACCTGCCGCGACAGATTAGACAATTCAAAAAATTATGGCTGCACAGAATGCGCGCTCTTGACATTAATAGTTAGGTACCTATTCGTTTTTTCAAATCTTACTGTAACTTGTATCGAAAAAAAAGTAAAACAATTTGTAAACATCTGATAGTTATAAAAACTTCCCGATATAATAATTTCCGTTGCCTCCGCGGTTATTGCACATGGCATGGGTTCCTGATATGCAACAAGTTTTCAATCCGATAATAATCAGAGCTAGTAATTGGTAGTTACTGAGCTAGGACGTATCCCTAGGCACGAGGCTTCATAATTGTTTAAATATATCAAAAGCTCTCCACGTTTCTAGAAAGTTTCATGACAATCAACGAGAATCAACGTCTTTAGTACAAAACTCCATAATTGTCTGTCTCTTCCACGCTTTAAGAGAAGTGCATCAGACGGACATTAAACTTGCATTAACGCCGGTTAAGTTCGACCGAAAGTTTTAATTTTGAATTGCATTCAGCCCAAGTTTCCTCCATTTTAATGTCTGGATTTAGTTCGATGTTTTGAGAATATTGAGGATTTCTTATTTAGTTGTTTGGCGCAGTTCAATTAAAGTTGAATGTGTCCAATTATAAGAGAACACATTGATGGATTTAATGCATTAAAGGGTTGTTAATTTGATATTTTACAGAAAATCGGTAAGTGTCTATGCGTTTGTTTCGTTAGGTATAATATTTACTTTATTGTTATATTTACACTTTCAAAGTTTAGAGTTTTCTTAGATTATTATAACATTACAGAACAAAAAATAACTATTTTGTTATTAACTTTGACATTTATTACAACTGTCATTTTAGGATACTTACTACTCAACTGTTAGTTAACTTGGTTATTTTGAACCTAGTCATTATAACACTATGTAATGCAAAATATAAATATTACCCAGCTATGTGAATTCACTTGTTAATTGTCACCTTAAAATGCCTCGGAGTATGTGTGGTGTCGATATCGCGAGTCAGCACGAGACGCGGCATTATTTGTTAAATAATAATATCTCTGAAAGCAAACATTTGGCACCAAAACAACACTGTTTGTATAGGACGATTCTATTCAGCCGATCACATTGCTATAATTCATGTGTATGTTTTGAACCTTATGCTTTGATAATAAAGTTGCTTTCGGGATACAGTATTCGTGCTTTAGTGATTACAATTTGTACCGAATGGGAATTATCCATGTCAACTCCAATAGTAGGTATAATAATATAGTATAATATATGCGGTCAGGTAGGAAGGGTTGTTTGCTTTGCAGGTGTTTTGGATTTCACTAAAGGTATTTAGTTAGCTTAGGTACCTAAACCCTTATCCAGATTTATGTAAATAGCTATAGCGTATATAGGTTTGTTTGTAACAAAAACACTTTGTAGTTGAGATATTTATAGCCCATTTGGGTGCTGGAAAATTCTTATCTATATTTTTTTTATTTACAATTTGGTTAGGTTTTATTGACAACCTCAAAGCCTAATAAGAATAATAACAAGTTAATGATAAGGACGTAAGTATTATTAGTACTTTCACTCCTTATAATTTTTAAACTACGTTGTCAATTTTCCTTATACATTTAATATTGTAATGTACATGTAATCTCTTTCGTTTAATATTTTCTAATTTAGAAGCTTGTGAGTGTCGATAGGTAATGGTTGCAACTAATATTATCAAGTATCAATTGCCAGTAGGTACCAGGAGATAATGTCACTTAGTTTCTTGTTACTCATTGATCCTGTTCTTCACTACATAATATAAAACAAAGTCGCTTTTCCTGTCCCTATATCCCTATGTACGCTTAAATCTTTAAAACTACGCAACGGATTTTGATGCGGTTTTTTTTAATAGATAGAGTGATTGAAGAGAAAGGTTCATAGGATCCGTGTGAAGTCGGGGCTGGTGGCTAGTAAATAATAATATTATTATACTGTGGGCTGACAATAACGGCGTTTCAAACGCTCAAAGAGCCTTGTAGTGTAGGAAGCGAAGTAACAATATCCTTGGTTACATAATTAGGTATATATTATAAGTTGTATGTCGCCGGGATCAGGGTATTAAGACTTAAGTCTTGCATTAATTAATACTCGGAACGAGATGATCCGATGATCTTAGCATTATAATATTATGTACTTATACTGTAACAGACATGAATACCCTGTTTCCAATATCTAATTTGTATAATGTTATTAAGCTCCTGTACACAATACGTACTACATACCCACTTATACATATAAGTATATGCATAATAATAATTAGATATTGATATGAGATTGTCTAGAGTGGAGACCGCGTCTCGGCAAGCGTAGTGTAGGACGTCCTCAGGCAAGGTGGAGTGACGATTTGCGTAAGATGGCTGGCAGGAGCTGGATGCGAGCAGCCGAAGATAGAGCAAAGTGGCGTGCAATTGGAGAGGCCTATGTCCAGCAGTGGACTGCGATGGGCTGATGATGATGATGATGATGAGATTGTATTTTTATGTTGTAAAATAATGAGAAATAAATGAATCTACCTACTTCAATATATTTATACATTTGAATCAAATTTTAATGTTCAAACTTTGTTTAAAAAAATACTTTTCAGTTAGTAAATAAATTAAGATTTCGGTGTGCACCTTATTAATAAAATATAGCGTTGGGTTAGGTTAGTACATACACATAATATTATGTGTTATTTATAATTCAATTAATTGTTGTGTGAAATATTTAGCCGTATTTAAAAGATAAAACAGTAGGTACGAATCTAAGAAACGTTTTCTAGTTCTTACAATATCGGCTCGAAAGGTCTCGAATTCACAAAACAACTAGCACACTTGACAAAGATCCGTTAAAATAATAATATTCCAACAAAACTCATTTAAATTGTTTGTTTCGTTTAAAGAAGCTCTTGACTTGAGTTAATTAAATCACACTCGCCTCCGATGAACACTGCAGACACAGTACAACAAGAACAAGTAAGCCAAAAACCTATACCTACATAATTATATCTATAGTAATATTATAAAGCTGAAGAGTTTGTTTGTTTGTTTGAACGCGCTAATCTCAGGAACTACTGGTTCGAATTCAAAAATTCTTTTTTTGTTGGATAGACCATTTATCGAGGAAGGCTTTAGGCTATATAACATCACGCTGCGACTAATAGGAGCGAAGAAACAGTGGAAAATGTGTAAAAAACGGGGAAAATATGAAGCCTTATGAAGAAGTGACAGTTAGAAGACTTTGACAGAACTTGACGAAACAATCGGACGGGCAGGACGACGTCTGCAGGGGCCGCTAGTTAATGATATTTGTACTCAGACAAGAGAAAAAATCGTGATTCGTTCATGAAAAAGTTCAAGATCCCAGCGGAACTTGAATTTTTTAAGTTTATTAGTGTTTATTCATAATCATACATGAATATAACCAATTAAAGATCTAAATAATATATAGTAGGTAACTATTTGCCAAAGTTTAATTCAATCTGAAAAGTTATTTGTGTATTCATTGCTCGCTTATTCGTTTTATTGTCTTAAACATTTGATAAGTGAATACTACTGAATACTATCATATTGATAGCTTACTGTTTCCGATTATACTTTTACTTTCTTTGCACAAGAGCTGTTCACTCAAGTGTTTGCGAAACAAAAAATAACCTAATTTCCTTTGAACAAATTGATAGGTGCAGTTACCTTTCACTGATATAATTGAATTTGTGTGCGTACATAATCTATATACTTATATAAAAGAAAGTTGTGTTAGTTACCCCGTTTATAACTCAAGAACGGCTGAACTGATTTGGCGGGGAGGTAGCTTACAGCCAGGAAAAGGACATAGGATACTTTTTATCACGTTCCAGTAAAAAAAAAAAGAAAAAAAATATTAAGCTCATTTATTAAAATAGTATAACAAAACGCAATTTTTCTTTACAAAAAAGAAATAATCGAGAAAGAATTTGCTAAAAAAATAATTCCAGTTGACATTACTGCGCCTGCAACCTCAGGCGTAGTAATTGCAACTGAAATTATTTTTTTACACACAAACCTTCGCGGTGTACAATAAATATTATGTTAATTTCCCGAACGCCAGTGCCGATTTAATTTACTAGATACATTTCAGTTTCGGAAACGAGCTAAACAGTCTTACGACAATCCTTGTTCATCTTGACTGAAGCAATCTCGTTTAAATTAATGAAACTTAGTCAATCACAAACAAAGAACGAGGAAACAGAGTTTCTTCAAATTACTCATTAAAGGAACGAAACGTCGGAAAAATGGACGAAATAACAAGTTTAATAGAATTCCACGTAATCACAAATTACAAGTCGCGAGATCTTTTCTATCTGTCAAGCGCTCTGTTGATTCAAATAATAGCACCGAGTGTAATAACGCACTGGATGGGGCAAAATGTTAAATGTATAGGTATGTAGTTTAGATCTTGTCCAAGTGCGCATATTATATTATTATTATAAGAAAACAAACAGCAAAGAAGCATTGTTTTATCCTGCATATCCTTCTCGCCTATCTGCTAACGAGCTATTAGTAATTTCTTAATGAGTCAGTTTTTTCATAAATATTCACTTCTATCTCAGTGGGTGAGTTGACATTAGCGTTCACGATGTTGTTTACAACCTTTTTGGCAATTGATAGGTTATAGTAGTCAATTACGATTTTTTTTGTTAACTCCTATATTGTGGCTATTTGTATTAAATGTAATAGAGTACCTATTTTTGTTTAATCTGTAACCTACGACTTAAGCTCCGACTTTTATCTTTGGCCATATCCAGTAAAAACGTAATCAGTGTACCGTCAATTCTTTATTTTCACCCTTTTAGTCGCAAAAAGACAATAATTCCCCAGAAAGGGATGAAATCCGGGCCGGTTTTGAAGGAATCGAGTAATCAGTTTTTCTTATTTCAGCGAGCTCCGGGGATTCAAGGATAAAGAAGGATAACTCAAAGTTTATCTGGAAATTTTCCTTTTTTATTGCCTACAATCTGGATCTTTGTTAATTTGTTCTCCGAAATATTCTTGCTGAACATTCCAATTTAGGTACGTATTGTTATAAATCGTTGTTCGACCTGATTCGATATTATATTTAGAAACGAAACTAAATGTGTTTTATTAGCAAATACTATCAAGTAACAAAATCTAATACGGTATCGATAATGACGATGAACGTAAATACCGATACCGTATGTTATTATATTAGTACAATGTTAATCTAATTCAGAAACAAGCAATTAACTTCGTTAAGTACAATTTTCGTTATTATTGCGTAGTTTCCGATAGTTATTTTATCCCTATTATTACATAATAACTTGTTTGTTGAGTGATTCTCAGTATTGTTAGTGTAGCTTCTAACTAACTATAGACCACTTTAGTATTTTCGGTTACAAGCATTAAAAAAGGAAAACTCCAATAAGCTTCATTAACGCCATGGAGACAGAAGACAATATATTATTATATGAATGAGTTTCTCCATGAGGAAATACAGATAAATTATCATAAAGTTCAACTGACCTGCTTCAGCGGACACATGTGCCAGCGCCACGCCATCTTTATACCACTTGGTGACAGTGACGTGCGGCCGGACCGGCGCCGGCGCAGCGCAGGAGAGCAGCGCCGCGCCGCCCGCCACGCCGTGCGTCGACTGCACGCGGATCTCCCACGGGACGTCCATCACTGCAACAACGATACACACTCTATATTAACACGTTATAGGAGGTGCATCTGTAACTGTGACATAGAAATCTGGCGCTGCAATCGACTCACTTGCAGTGGTCGTATTCTCATGACATTTGGCAGATGTTGTCGTAGTTCAGCACCATTAGAATACGATGGTGCTGAAGCCAGATTTTAAGACTCCATTATGTAAATTATATTATGATGGTAACTGGTCAATCCCAACATTTTGTAATTGATTGAAGAGATTTATTATCTTATTCTTATTGATCCATCCCCTACCATTCCTTCTGGTAATTGGTAATTGTACTAGGTTCATTCAATAAGTCCGTAGGATGAGACATAAATGGCGTTGTTAGTTTTTTTTTCATGACATTTTTATTTAATGCTATCCTTCATACGATATATTTATAAATTTGACAGCAATCTGTCAGCTGATTCGTGAGTTACAGCATTTTCTGTGACGCATCTTTTGTTGTTGAAGGAAAATGGTGAAAAGTGAATTTAGAGTTCTGATAAAGCATTGCTTTTAGGTGAAAAAAAAAACAGTGGAAACCAAAAAAAATACTTGATGAACATTATCCGGACTCTGTTCTATCGAGGCAAATGGTAAAGAAGTGGATTCCTGAATTTCAACATGGTCGTACCAGCACTAATGATGCAGAGCGCGGACAATGCCCAAAAAAGGCTGTTATTCCAGAAAACACAAAAAAAATCCACAAATTGGTTAAAGAAGATCGCAAATTGAAGGTGCTCGATTTGGCTGATATTGTAATGATATCAAACGGTAGTGTTTTTACAGTTTTACATAAATATTTGGGTATGCGAAAGCTTTGAGCAAAATGTGTGCCGCGCGAGCTTACAGTTGACCAAAAACAACAACGAGTCGATGCTTCAGAGGAGTGCTTCGCGCTGTTTAAACGCAATAGAAACGAATTTTATCGTCGTTATGTGACAATGAATGAAATATGGCTTCACTATTATACACCAGAATCCAAAAGGCAGTCAGCTCAGTGGACAGCAGTCGACGAACCGAAACCAAATCGAGTAAAGACACAAAAGTCGGCCGGTAAGGTGATGGCGTCTGTATTTTGGGATTCCAAGTGAATAGTATTCATCGACTCACTCCAATAAAGAATCAACATCAACAGCGACTATTACTGTGCATTTTTGGAGAGATTGAAGGCTGAAATCGCAAATAAATGGACACATTTGCAAAAGAAAAAAGTGTCGTTTCACCAAGACAATGCACCATGTCATTAGTCGTTGAAAACCATGGCATAAAATATTGAATTAAGCTTCGAATTACTTAGCCATCCATTGTATTCTGCAGATTTAGCTTCCAGCTACTATTTCCTGTTTTCTGGTCTAAAGAAAATGCTTGCTGGTAAGAAATATAAGTCCAATGGTGAAGTGATAGCTGAAACTGAGGCCTATTTTGACGAGCAAGAGAAGTCGTACTATAAAACTAGTATCTAAAAGTCAGAAAATCGCTATACTCGTTATATCGCCCTCGAAGGGAACTATGTTGAATAATAAAATCTAGTTTTCTAAAAAAAATGATTTTTTCATACTTATCCTACGAACTTATTGAATGACCTGTAATGCTAAGCGCTCCGCTCGCTTTCTGATTAAATAAGCGCTTTGTGAATATTGGGGTGTTTAAATTAATCACTCACTACGTGCGCTGACTCGCGATCGACCGGTAATGGCCTGTCGATGGAAAATTAACACCACCAAAAATTACAACATTTTAACATAATATTTTTATTTCGGATTTTACTTTTTGATGACCAAATTGAACCTTGGATAACCGTCAAAAAGCACTTTGGAGATTTTTTAGTTTGGAAAAATATTTTTTGCTTTGATCAGCAAAAAATATACCTACAATATTCCCAATTAGAAAAAAATATTAGGTAAGTATATAATTTTATTATGAATAATATTAAAATTTATTAGGGTTCGAGTTGATCTCTTTTTCAATTTACTTTTGTGTTAATTGTATACCTTAATTAATTTCCTTTTCCTTGTTTTAATAATTCCTCAATAAGGATTAAAGGTAATCGCACAAAGCCGCCGGGAACAGAACGCTGCGCATTTAGCGTGACAAAACCTTTACCTACAGTCCATAATCAACATGTACTCGTATCCATTAGCATGCAGTACATCATTGCCCGTCAGTCGCCTGTAATCCCGTGACGTCACTGACCTAATTAATTACTAGCGAACTAGGTTACCGGACGCTGGCGGGCTACTCTGGATTACGGGGATTCAGATTCTACGGAATTTTGGGGATTACGACTTTAGATCGGGATTAATTTAACCCGTGTTCGAACGTACTGCGACGTTGTCGCGAAAAGGGTTAAGATTATCACGCGGGTCTTGGGTTCAATTCAGATTTGTGGTCGTGTAACTAGATTCATATCACATACAAATTAATTATATTTTGTGTTGATATTTTACCGTATTTGTAAAGTAAGTGAAATAAAATGCTCTAACAATGTGACGTGTCTAAAAATATATTCTTTAAGAAATAATAATATGTTTTTCAGAAACAAAGAATTAATCTTAGGAAATAATAATACGCATCCTATCACTACTCTTAGCTGACAGCTGCCTGTTGTAGAAACTTTGTCAAATACATAACAGTACAAAGTCATCGTCACAATTTCCCCCCCGTGTCACGTTACAAAGTTTCTTATTTCAATTGTCACATCTACAGAAGTAGGTACCTAAGTCATGGCATCAATTTCTCGACTCTTGGGTATAAAGTATCTCTCTTTAGATGCCGGTTATTTGTTATTCTTTCGCTCGTGTTACTGAATTCCCTTGTTTGATATGTCGACGTAGAGGTGATCTAGAGTAACATAATCGTACTTAAGTTGAAGTTTCATTTGTAGACTACGCATTAATAAAAATTCAATACATGTAAGTATAGTAGTAATAGTGTCGTTAAAAAAAACGGCATAGGTACGCGATGCAGGCTCATTATCTAATAATAAAGTAAAATATAATATACTTGCAAATTAATTTTAACGTGGTAACATTTATGTACTTAGGTTAAGTGGAAACTGCACGAGCCTACTAGTAGACAGAAAGAATCGGACCGTACAAATAGCACCTAATATACAAATGTTTCAGGTGGTATCTGTGTACATATGACAAACCCGCTAATTGTGATGTTTAGACTTCTACATGTTCTCCAAATAAATAAATTACCAACAGAGAGTCCACAGCGCGAGCGGCGCCGAGGGAAATCATCCGCATCTCTCTTAATATTCATGGCGAGTCATCACGAGTGTCACCTTTGCGGGTTTATTACGCTGTGGATTATTTATCACGCTTATGATAGGTTGGGCTTGAAAAATGTGAGTCTAGTTTGTTTTTACTTATTAAGACTGGCCATGAGGGTAGGCTTTGTCAAGGATTTTGCGAAGGAGCAAGGCTTGGAAATTTGTGTATCATTCACATATAGCGGTTTGAAGAAAAAAAACGTATAAAACATCGGATACGGGTTAAAAATTTTGCTGGTTTTTTCCTCAAGCAAAAATTAATCAAGTAGTTGGTTATACATTTATTGCATATTCTTCAAATCCGTAAAACCCCGGCTTATTTACCGTTCGTTTAATTGACTCGCCGCTGAAAAGAAAAGAACAATTGGAATTTTCAATTTCTTATAATACTCCATTGATTTATTCTCATCCTATTAAATATTAGAAACTTAATTTGTTCCGCAAAGAGACTTATTATTTCTCGAGGCCGATTCTGCTATAAATTAAAAACGTGTTTTTGGCAACGGGACGGGTTCTCCGCAAATTCAATTTTCTGTTTTGTTATTGAGAAACCTGGGAAATGGGTAATTTCTATGAAGAATTATTATTTTCAACAAGTATTAGTTTTACCAATTTCATCAAAGAAAATAATTAAAACCTCTCTACTTCATTTACTATCAATGAATATTTAACTTTCTGATGTTTTAGTGATGTAGACATTGACATTACTAATCATAAAAACAGGTAGTTAATTAAACAATGACCAATTAGGACTATCCTTTCGAAGAACTAAATCAGTTCAGAGTACCTACATTATAATTTTACCTACGTAGCTTTTTAGATCCTGCAGAATGCAGACATTGCTGTAAGTATATTGATCTTCTGAATACCGATACGTCATGTTAGCATGAACTGCCTTCTGATGAATGGCCTTATGACCTCTTGTGAAATAGTTTTTGATTTTTTTAATACTTCCATCCACGAGAACCTTAAAGAAAGACATGGGTATTTTTTAAATGGCAGCGCTATCGTTTCGAGAATTAATTTATGAGAGCCCGGATTTTTGGCAATTTCTTTAAAGAAAGTTAATTAGCCCGAAGCGGGCGCCATAAAGCGCAGCTGACGCCTCCGTTATACACGCACCTACTTGCTGAATATTTTCATATTTTTAGCAACATTTTAAGGTTAGTGGTCATTGGCAAAAACATATTGATAGTGGTGGATTTTATTTTACTTTTGGAGTAAGCAATAGTTGTTATTTCAATTAAGACATAAGAAATATTTTATGAATGGGCATACTCATTACATAAGATTAGGATATTATACTCATAGATACCTAATGTAATTAAGTACAACGTTAATCACTGGTTTAATAAAATAGTTATCAAACTGAAAATGTCTCACACGTGCATTCAAATTTAAATGTACCTAATGGCTTCGAATCTTTAACAGACTTATAAAATAGTGTCACTATTCTATAAGGCAAGGATTTATATTTTTACAATTCATTTATCACGTATACACATTCTAGCAACTCTACACGAGTTCTACGGCTTTTGACTGTGCGCTTCTTTTGTGAGGTCTTTCGGTTCTCACTTAAATAGGGATTGCAAAATTAGCTCCAACAATGCATTTTAAACTTTTTTTATCGACGACCGCTAAAGCCCAGTTAAGCATCAGCCCACTCACTTTAATGGCCCTCAGCTGCGCACAAAGGCGCATTGTCCGGAGTGCGGCAAATCGCCGGATATGAGTGGGGTGGCTGTAATTTGCTGTGATTTTCTCGTACGGAGCGTGTGTCCTCATGTTCTTTTTGAAGTACTTTGCGTGCGGTTTTTCTTCGGCTTTTTGTGGTTTGCAAGCGATATGTGGTACCAAGTGTAAAATATTTTAATTTGTAACTGTAGGTATTTTTTATAAAGTCACTGAACAAAATATATTTATAATAAATACCTAATAGCCTCAGTCGTGCTGGCAATGTGGGAACTGTAAAGTTATAGAAACGTCAGCAAATAAAATAAAATACGCGAGTTATATTCGTTATAGTATGTTTCATTCCAATATAACAACTTTTTATAATAAGGTTTTTTAAACGAAGTAACAAACAACCTGTAATAAGTAGGTACCTGTAGCTCTAAAAATATGAAATATAACACGAAATTTGTTTAAATATAAAAAAATCTGGTATAGAAAGCGAAAAAGTGACGGTTACAAATTAAATAATAAACTACAGGAAGATCTTGATCATATTTTCAAGCAGCGCTTATGAAAGTTGCATAAACATAGTACCGGCGATACAATACAAGGGAAAAATGCCAACTCTGCCGACATAAGGACCTATTGTTCCGGCGATTACGAACAAAAAAGACTGTAAGGGCACTCCAGATACGCCACGTTACGCTGTTGACGAATTGTGGCGTGTTTTTAGGTTAGTGGTTGGACAAAAGGACAATAGCAAGTTACTTGTAAAGATTTTTTAAGATTTTCAAAGATATCAAGATGGCGTGAAGTGCGATGGAGATTCTTATCAACAGGAGATGCGCTTGGCAACTATGATTCCACAAATATTACGCCGATACAAATACAAAAGAAATTATGAATCATAGATAGTTGTGCAAACTGAAACCAAGACATAGAACCAGTCTGTAAGGTTAACGCCCTGTGAAAGGCTAAGCGCTGAAGAGGTTTCGGATCGAGAGGGTAAGCTCTAGGGTTACGAGAGGTATACTTTTATGGGATTCTCATTCTTACTAAATGTTACAGTTGAGATTAGTAAACAGAACATGTGAGAGTACACCTTATAACATAGCGGATACTAATACTATGCCATAATTATATCTACTTTAACGGTTCTCACACAATAAATTAAAATGATTTCGTGGTTATTACTCAATGGAATAAAACACTGTACTTATTTTAGTATTAGACTATCATCAGCTCAGTCGGCTGCAAATATAGGAACTGTAAAGTTTTCGAAACGTATACAATTTAATATGAGATAAATGCGTAAATTCCTGTTTCTTTTTTTGGCAACGATTAACAAAATCTGAGTTTAGATCATTCCAACATGCTACCATTCTTTCACCAAAAATAATTGCAATAAGAGTGGCTGGGTCACGTAACTTTGCATTGTATAGTAACATATAGAATTGAAAGCATAGTATTGGCCAAGCGCACCTTCAAGCAAGATGTTAGTTCTATTCAAGCTATAGAAACGCTGTACAACAGTAACTATTGTTCAGCTTATACAGAACTCGTGCTCTGCCTGGGTTATGTCGGTGTTAAGCTAAATGCAACTGACCATTTGCTATTTTGAACCCCCCTTATCAAGTTATCCTAGAACAACAAAAATCAAAACAAAACGCAACGAAACCTTTTCGCATAACTCGATAGAAAAGTCATATCCAAAGAGAAAAAGATAAATATCCGGACACCTTCGGGTAAATTCCGTCAGGCGTTTATTCCATTAACGGACCTTTTCGGCACAAAGCCTGGATATTGGAGACCCCAATCTCGGCTTCGACCCTCAAATAAAGAATCGTATTTGCATTCCAACCTCTAGATTGATCCAGACTTTCGCCTTTCCAAATGTCAATAGGAGGTCAAGTGTTTCACAACCTGAAAAGAGATGAACTATTTTCAACCTTTCACAATAAGAATAGAGTTGCTTTTCGATTGAATCGCCTGAAACCGATTCCTATAAAAGTGGTTGTAAGGCTGAACTGGAATCGTTTTTAACGTGTATTGAGGTCTTATGCCCGTTTCAAACAATTTGTGGTTAGGTTTTTTTTGTTAACAGAACACAACGTCTTCTTTATATATTTCACTAGCAGTCAATGCATTCGATCCAATAGCAAATATTCTTAAACAAAATACCACTGCTATAAATGACAGGTGACAGATTGATTACATGTAAGTATTTCAGTAGAAAAATCGTAACGACTATTTGTTAAATAAAATACTAAGACGTATTTGTACAAATCCTTCATGTTTTCAGTTCAATAACACCTTTCCCTGCCTCTAATCAGCCCTAAAACCTACTCAGTTAGTTTATCCATTTTCCTCAATGTTGTATTCTGGTCACGCTGGTCCTTCGAACCGGATTGAATATAGGCACGCCGCTCACGTGCCGTGTTGTGTGCGACAAATAAAGGACAACGCTTATTGGATCCGCTTAGTGTAATGAAATAACTACACGATGTAAATACAGAGATAATTGAGTTTGATATTGGGGACATAATATTAGAGGTCATAATAAATAAGTACCGAGTGTTATTAAAGTTTTATAGCGCTTTTATTGACTAAGCTACCTAAGAATCTGCTAAAAATATAATCTTCACATATTCATCTCAAAACTATGTATGCATTAATTACTTAAAACATGAAAAAAATTGTGAGTTTCTAATATACTGAAAAAATATTAATTAACAGTATGATACCTCATACTGTGTAGTAGGTCAGTATATATACCTAGTATAGTAAGTATATACTAGTAGTAGCAAGTAGGTATATGTCAGCTGTGTTCCTGACCGCACCGTGCATGCGGTTGCCCAGTGCACCGCATTCTGCAACATGCATTGAACAAATGCATACAATTTGGTAATCCAACCCACTGCTGGGTAATGGTAACGAGCCACGCAATCCAATCCCATATTTACCAAAAACTAAAAACAAAAGAATGGATCGATATTGATAAAACTCCTGAGTAAAAAGAACATTTTTCTCTTCTCATACGTTTAAGTAGGTATATAAGAATATAACCATTATATTTCTAAACGTTAGGAAGGTAAGTTCGGTCGGATAATAAATACAATATAATTTCGATACTTTGTTATGTTTTATGAATATATTAACGAATATGTAAATACTATTTTTCACTAATAATATTTATGTTTTATATTTAACTAGCGACCCGCCCCGGCTTCACACGGGTGCTATAAACCTTCCTCTTGAATCACTCTATTAAAAACCACATCAAAATCCGTCGCGTAGCTTTAAAGATTTAAGCGTACATAGGGATATAGGGACAGAAAAAGCTACTTCGTTTTATACTATGTAATGATTGGGTGTTCCCATTGGTAACACTGTAATGTGACAGAGGTTTCGCATAAAACTATTTCCTCATATTATTACTCCTACCCTTAAAATCAATGTGTAAATAACAGTACCTACTCAGACGATGTCATAAACAACACTTACCAGCTTCAACCCGCATGTCCCTGGACAGCACGGCGCCGACGGCGCTGGCGACGCGGCAGCGGTACGTGGCGGCGTGCACGTCGCTGCGGTACTGCGCCGCCGAGAACGGACCCAGCCACAGGGTGCCGTTCGGGAGAGCACTCCTGTAGACAAACACATCGAATTAGTCTTATAAAAAATATCAAATTTATTTATAAGAGAAAGTGGTACATTTGTGTAGTATACTTCAGATTCAGTCTTAATATTTAACAGCTATAGGAGTTAATGAAACGCGTTCATTCCTTAGATAGTTCTATTGTAAGATTGGATCAAACACTTGTTATAAATAACTAACCTACATAATACAATCATACAAGAATCATCTATCTATTATTCTATCATATAAGAATATAAAAACATAATAATTTCTGATGCCTTCGCGGTTATTACACATTGGAATGAAACAACTATTAACGGATTTAACTCGCGTATTTTTATTTTATTTTATTAGCTGACGTTTCACTTTAGAGTTAGACTATTGTCAGCTCAGTCGTGCTACGATTATGGAAACTGTAAAGAATTCGAAACGTCAGCTAATAAAATAAAATAAAAATACGCGAGTGAAATCCGTTAATATTCTATCATATATACATCACTTTTGACGGCAGCATATTAATAATGATTGTTCGTTACGTCTCTCTGAAACTTAATGAATATTGTCATAATTGTTATTGTTAAGTTAATTAAATACCAAAGGTTATATACTCGTTAATAAGCATAATCATGATTTATGTTTATGGTGTAATTTTAATTCGTTATGAAAAATTGTTTTATTACAAAGTTCAACAATTTTTATGGCTCTGCGTAAACAGAAAGAAAAACTATACAAAGCGCCATTAATGAAAAACTTTTCTTTTATAAGCGCTGTCCTTACAAGTTAATATTTACGCTTAAAACGGCTGCTAAGTGAGTATAACCGCAATCGCCACTTCTCAGTTTCAAGAAGAAGCTGCTAAAGAGACAATCTGAAACGTAATTAAACTTATACCGCGGGGACGAGGACGCGGACGCGGCGACTCGACAACTTTTGCTGGAAGCTCCCGCTTTCAGCAGGTGAACTTTTATTACTTATTTCATATCGCGCTTATGGGCTTTCGAGTGGGCCGGCTTTATTTGTGAGTAGTTCACTTTCTTCACCAGCTCGATGCTGGTAAAAAACTTAGTTGCTGCTTTATTGTGAAAATTGACATTGGATTGAAAATAGTGATAGTAATTGAAATGTGACAGAAAAAATTGCGTCCAAGACCATTCCTTACAAAAAGTAAAAAAAGTCCGCTCGCTTCAAGGTATGATGCTCACAACAAAAGCAAAATTCTGAACTTTTCAATAAAAATATTTGAATGTACTATCAAAATATTATTATGGCTAGATGCGTCACAGCCAGCTCCGCAGCTCCGGTGTAATTAATGAAAACCATTCAGATTCAATTCCCACCACTTTTCAAATCGCTTTAATACAATTGAGAAAGATAAATGCGATTCTTGAAGAACGGCTCGACTATTTTTCAGAGATCCTTATTACATACTTAAGTAATTATAATTCACGTTATGTTAAAAAATATTAATTCATAACAAATTACATTTTTGAAATTTTTAAGTTATTATTTTTTATATTTTGAGCCTTTAGTAGGTGTAAATTAAAGTTCACAGCAATTAAAGTCATATTTTTTCATACTTACTATTTGGAGTGATAAGGTAAATCAAGGTTTAAATTTTGATCTTTAATAATAAGAGATTCAGTAGCAATGTAACCCTGAGAGTATCGTAAATATCGCTTGTTGTGACAGACAGACTGTTGTATCATTAATATCGGCGTTCAAAGGGACGTATTGTGATTCGATTTAAGGGTTTCCCTTTTGGAAAGGTTTGGCCGGATTTTTAGCATTTGAAAGAGTTATCTTTGGGCAAACGGTGAATGTGGCTTAGCGATTCTTTTATGTGTTAAGTGCTTCGGGTCCTTATATTTCTGGCTGACTTTTTAAGGTTGATAGAAAATAAATAACCAAACAGATGGACTTGCACGCGAAGGGTTTGGGTATTGTCGCATGTACATAAATACACTTAAACATTTGATTAGGGAATTAATTAATCTAAAACCTCATTTTATTAAGCGATTTGGTGTAAAAATCTTTAAACTATTTAAAATTAAAGATACTTACCCATTTATATCGATCATACAATGCCAGATGAATAGATGGATTGTTAACGAACAACGGTAAATTTTTAGTGATTTCGTTCCTGACATAAAAAAAGTTAGAATATAACACATGTGTGCAACTTTACTCACATTAATTCATCCTATTTAGGTGTCCAGCATGAAAACCATTCCAGACCGCTTTCAGATTGCCCTGCTAATATAATCCCACAAACTCCTGTGTCATCACATGGAACACGAAACTTCGTCTCATGCATTATTCATACACATGTATGATTATTTTATTGCTACTTGTTACTAGAACAAACAGTATTATTATCGTTGAGAACGCTTTTTGCGAGTAAAATTGATATGGCGTATAAAGATAGAATATTTACATTCGACACGCATGCGGTTTTATACGACGAGTGGAAAAACGCTTACTGTATTTTGTGGATGGAATGTATGAGACATTTTATTTAAGGATAAGTACATAAATACAGAGTTACATTAGGGATATAACAGAATCGGAATACTGTTATATTTTTCGTATTTCTATAATATGCGCTAGGCTTTTCATAGATATTGCTTTAAGAGAAGTCGGCGGGTCTTAGGTCTCTTTCACAGGCGTGTAATGAAGGCGAGGGAAATTTGTAAGTTTTTAAGAGGTTTATTTTTGTTATAATTACATTATCATTTAGGAATCATCTCGATAAGCAGCCTCGTGTCCTGGTTTATTAGATTAAGGTCACTGTATTGACGCTGAATGGATGACGAGGAACGGTCTTCAAGACTCCGGGCTGGGAAAGTCCTCTGTCCAGCAGTGGACGTATAGTTGCTAATAATTATGACGATCATTATTTATCTGTGCTCGCTCTCTGAATCGTTATTGGAATGTGTTTAAATATTCATTTTAATATGTTTTGGTAAATTTAATTTACATTTGGTTTGTTTTACGGCGACGGATGTTTGCTGTGCAGAGTGGTTGCATCGAAACTGCGTCAGTGTATGGTGCAAGGTAAAAAATATTGAGATTGCCGAAAATGAAATGTTTGGTACACCGTGCGTGAACCTTTGCGGTTATCGTGAGTGAGTGGTCTCACTCATTATTACTTGTAATCGTAAATACAAGTACATATTATATTACGCTTAAAATCAACATCACTGAATTTGCACTCTACGTATGTAGGTGGTACCTAGTTTCCATACAAAGATATTTTCGGCCATTAGCTTCTAAATCAACTGCACAGTTATTACTTTCCTCGTCGAAAGCCTGTAACTCGCGCCACATAAAAGCTGTATATTGAACAAATAATATTAATGTATCTCTCTCCAGCTCGTTTAATTAAAAAGATGTTTGCGATAGTTCCGAATATCCCGCGCCCGCGATTTCCCCGGGGAATGCTGGGGTTTTTAAAATATAAACCATGACGTCATCGTTACTAAGCCTGTGAAAGGTAAATTTTCATGTTTTGAAAGGAATAATTAACAAAATTAGTTGTTGCTACATTTTGATTTTGACATTTTCCTAGTTATTATATTATTACGTGAGTCAGAATTACGTTAAGCCATAGTTATTTTATTCAGGACTAGCTGTGCCCGCGACTTCGTCCGCGTGGAATTTAAGTACTGGGACATAAGTATGGATAATTAAAGATTTTTTTCTAAAATGAGTTACTCTTTATTACATAAGCTATCTGCCAGTGAAAGTCCCGTCCAAATCAGTCCAGCTGTTCTATAGATTAGCCGGAACACACAGATAGACAGACAAATAATATAAAAAATATAATATAGGTATGTATTTAATATTTCAAATGTAAATTATAAAATGTCTTTAAAAACCACATTAACAGTTTTTCCTTCTGGGGCTAATATGAAAAGGTTATCCGCATTACTAACCCGCGAGCAAGCCACGTATAGTTGGCCGTGTGAAAAACAATTCGACCTGAGATCAACTCCAACAGCCTTTAGCGTCTGCCCCTGAGACTTGTTAATTGTCATAGCAAAGCAAACGGACACTGGAAATTGTGTCCGTTTGAATTGGAATGGGAAATTGTTGGGGATGATTGGTATTCGCGGTATGTATACAGTTTCACCTGCACTACATCCAGTAAGAATCTCAGCTTCGATTAAGTTTCTTTGTAAAGAAGTTACTCTTAAGTCGGGTTCCATTGCACAATTTAGGCGGAGTAAGATTTCTCAATAGCGATGCGTTGTAAGCGTTTCGTCTGGGCATTTTTAAAATCAAAGCAAATACATGCAATAATACATATATTTATTTCAATAAATCTACGTAGGCAATATATTTTTAGATTATATCCGATATTTTTCAACCAATTCACAAAGCAAGTTCAGAGTCCGTATTTTCATATCCAAGTATAACATCAAAATCATCAACTAACCGAATCGCAAGACAAACAAAATTAAATACCTAGTTTTAAACGTAGGGTAACAACCAGTTTGTATTTATACTTTTCAGAGGAAAAAGCTATAGCGCGTTTTAATTGCCTTGAGGCGCCATCTAGTACTATATTATGTAACTATAAAATCTCCTATAGAAAAATTACCTTTAAACTTTAAAAGACGATAGCTTTTTTATTTGACATCCGATTTTGATGAAACAAAGCCTATATGTTGCTCAGGGAAGAGCTTAATCTATTAGTGAAAGCCGCGTCAAAATCTGTTCAGTAGTTTTCAAGATTAGCGAATACATACAGACAGACAGACAGACAGACAGACAGACAGAAAAGAAAATCTAAAAAATCATTTTTGTGTTCTGTTACTCTTTTATTATTGCCCACACCCATTTTTTGTTAAAAATTTCAATTGTACAGACACGCGGTTTCTACTGTTTTATTATATGTAAGATAAAAAATCATTTTTGTGTTCTGTTACTCTTTTATTATTGCCCACACCCATTTTTTGTTAAAAATTTCAATTGTACAGACACGCGGTTTCTACTGTTTTATTATATGTAAGATGTAAGATGATGCAAAACATCAGATTTTGAAGAGGTTGGATTGCAACTAAGTTAATTAGTCGTAGACAACCCTTCTTTAAATAATAAATTTAATATATAAGCAGAATAATTGCCGGTGCAACTGTTCTCCCATTTACCTAGATTACCTAAAGTGAAGTAGGTACCTGTAGTAATTGCCGCGGCGGCATTAATTACAGGTGGGCAAATAACTTGATTGAGCTGTAATTAGGATTTGGTAACTGTTTACAAACGGTTAATTGAGAGGTGGTTTCTAATTTCCATTAAAATATTTGGGTTTGCTGCAAAATAATATTATATTTTATGCATTAATGAACCGAGTTATATCTATACATAAAAAATATTATTGCAATAAAATTACATTCTTATAAAATATGTATTTTCATCTATATCAGCTTGTAGTACTCATAGTAAATGTTATGATTGCGTAATTTTGAAACCATATTGATTATGAGTGATCATTATTCGCCTTTCTTATCTAAATTCAACCTGTATTCTCACTTCGTTCCGTCGATAGATAAATACTGAATCTCAGCGTTAAATACGATTGACTGTAACTTTCACTACAAAACTTTTCTCCGCCTAATCACTTCTAAGTTTTGTCATACGTCGCCAAGTTCCGAAAAATACTTAACGAATTTAAGAATATAGGAACTTACCTAACTTAATTCTGTCTGAATTTATACACGGATCTCGACACGATAATCGTCTCGAGTTCTATAAAAAATAAAAATATTTTGATGTTACTTGAGTGATCTAGGGAGCGATGTGCATGAAACGTTTTCCTTAATTGTAACTTCAATTACCTAGTAGTGTCAGAATGTAATAACCAAGTAAACTAATAGTGTTTTGATGAATAGGTGAAGTGAGAAAGTTATTACGAGTACTTGTTATGAACCATAACTCTAGGGATCAGGTGAGAACATTGTTGGCTAATAACTTAATATAGTTATTTCCGTTTCTAGGTCGGGATAGTACAGGTACATAATAATTTGTTACGTAATTATTATTGTCAGTATTAAAATATGTAGGTACTTCACATTGCATTAATGGTCCTCATACTGGCAGTTGGTAAATTCGCAGTTTATAATCGATAACCACGCAGTCGATTCGCGTTACAGCGACAATAGATGGCGCCAGTGGGTAACATTTTGTCTCCAGGCTCGCTAAATAGGTACTAAATTGGTACTGATTTTTTATTGAGTTATGCCAACACTGAAAATTAAAAAATGTGGAAATGATAATGAATAATTTATGGAATGTGTGATCCCATCACGTTATGAAACGCCGTAGTTTCTGAGATTAGTAATTTGACTGACCAAGTCAAATTGTCAATTAGAAACAAACGAGGATTTGACAGTTTGAATACGAAACCGGTTGTAATTTTTAAATGGATTCATTTTGGTTTTCTATAATATTACTATCAACACCCGCCTTTTTCTAAGCTCATCAGTGTATGTTTTGCTTTGCCCTGATATCTTGGCCGTCCCTTAGGGCTTAAGCTGGACAATTACGCCAATGGGTTTAAATAAAGGCTGTTAATATGGAGGGTTGCCCAAAACCCACCACCTTCCGTATATTGCTCAATTAATGTCCAATAAAATTCAGAGGTAGGACGCAGCCAGCGGGGTTCATTAAGTTGAGCGAGGAAAAGGTCGCTATTGCTGCAAGGCTCTGGTTGGTTTATGCTCACAAAATTAGTGTATTACTAAGGTATCTCAAGAAGGTGATATACCCAAGTGAGAATGAAGAAAAAACAAAATCATAAGTAGGTAACTTCTTAAAACAGTGTATAAATCGGGATATACGTGGGTGGATCAAAAAGTACCCGCGTTAAGACAGAAAAAAACTTTTTTTTTAAAGATTTTTTTTTTATTTTTTAACATAATTTCCTTCGAGGTCTTTACACATAACCCCACTTTTTTACCACTTTTTTAACCCCTCGAAAAATATGTTTTTTCAAACCCTTTAAAATACGCTTCTGATTCGGCAACCATCTTCGTTTCATTCGTTTGAGCTGATTTTTTTAACCCCCGAGCCAAGTTTTCATGTTGAGGCACCAAAAGACGTCGTAGGACGTCAGATCAATTAATTATGGTGGATTCAGCAACAATTTGTAGCGAAATTCCACTAATTTGGGAGCGACAAACCTGGATGAATGTGCTGGTGCGTTATTTGGGCCATACAGCATTTTTTCCTAGCCAAATGGGGCCGTGTATTCTTAAGTTTTTTATCGAATCGGTCCAATAATTCACTATAATATTGCCCTGTGATTGTTCTTCCTTTCTGTAAGATGTTAATAAGGAGTATTCCCTTCGAATCCCAAAAAAATCGTGGCCATGACTTTTCCGGCAGATGGGACCGTTTTCGCCTTCTTTGGAAGAGATTCATATGGGAAAATCTATTGTTTGGACTCGCTTGGTCTCTAGCGTATAATAATAGACTCAGGTTTCGTTAACAGTCATAACTCGAGACAAAAACTCCATCGGGTTTCTCTTAAACAGATCCAAACATTGCTTTGACATTGACATTGAATCCGATTATTTTCATCTGTGAGTAAACGCGGCAGCCAAAGGGCGGACATCATTTTCTTGAGCAATTTATTACATAATATACTAAAAAATGTTCTGTACGACACGCCTACAATGTCAGCTAATTCGCAAACTTTAGTTCGTCGATCTGCGATAATCATGTCATGAACTTTTTTAATGGCCTCTTCGGAAACCACGTCTGGCGGGCGACCTGGCCGGTCTTAATCAAAAACAGTTGTGTGCCACGTTTAAATTCATGGAACCAAAATCTGACGGTTGTCACAGAAGGCGAAAGGCCCCCATAGACAGCATCCAACTTTACTTTTATTTCATCGCATGTTTTTCCATCTAAAAATAAAAACCGAATTACGAAACGATGTTGATCTTTTTCCATGTCACCGCGAAATACAACACTCTTGTGATAAAAGTGGCCACTAAATAAAAGGTAATGTATTGTTTTTAAACAAATATATATTTTTTAATTTCTAAATACCTTAAGTACACGATGATAATAACAACATAGCTCAACGACATCGTCTGTTTCCGAACGCGGGTACTTTTTGATCCACCCATGTACATTATATAAAACAGATAAATTTTTATAACTTGAAATTTTAACAGTATGCCAAATAATTCTGATCGGCTATAATCTGTGCCTCTATTGAAATTAGGTACTAAAAAGTTTTGGACGCTCCGTGAAACCTACTGAAACAAGGAATGGATACTATATTTAAATTTTAAATATTAATTTTACTCATTGCAATAAAACAACTCTACAAACTGCGCTGTGTAAACACATTTCATATAACTACATACATATTATATTTTAATAGAAAAAGGAATGTTTGGATGTAGGTACAGTGTATTTGACAAGTGTTTTCTCATAGTGTTGAAGTTTATTAGTTTAGCAGCTTACGAAGTTAGTAAATTATGCTCGGAGGGGTCGGAGAGTAATAGAGTTATGGGGAACAAAATAACGAGCTGAAACTGGGACGTCTTAATCAGTATGGAAATGTGGAATCTTACGACGTTCACGACCCCTTACGTTGTATTATGTTATAGTGGGACTCTCTCGTGTTATTTCGTCAAAATAAAAGAAGTCCTTCTCCTGATTTTTATAGCGTTAATAATTATCAAAATAGTAATAAGCGCTATTAGCTGTGGTAAAAAATGTTGGGTTTATAATTATGTGTCTATTATCAAAAATAATAATAAGGTAAAACGATTTATTATATCCAAGTAAAAAGTACTTTTGACTTTTCCGGTAGATATTAATCCATAATTTAAATTATTATTCCCAATTAATTTACATTGAAAGAATTGCTATTGGCGCGTTTGAGAACATGCGTATTTGATAATGTTTTACATATTAATGATCTTATCTTATCTTATAACTCTCACGAGCTGTCTTTGATACTAGCATCTTCACCATAACAATATCATTCCGGGTAACCCGGACACTTGCGAACATAGCGTTATTAAGCGAGCACGTAACGTCACTCCCCCCTCCTCCCCTCCTACCCCCTTCATCAGGGTGGGGAGCAGTAAATTCATCAAGGCACGTGTCAATTCGTGGTCGAAACTAGGAGGGTGGCGAATTCAAACTAGGATACATTGAGCTGGGTTTGTCGTAGGCCTTAAGTTCAGAGCGGTTGGATAAATTACAAGCGCTCAAGAAGAGTATTATAAAATAAAAATACTTATTTCTTTCAATTACATTTAGTTATAATTACTGTGTTTTATAATGGTATTGATATCATTGCTTATTTTGCAAACTGTGACTGAAGCTAATATAGTCAAATTATATAACATACTAAGCAATATATATGTGGACGAACTTCAATAATGGTAAAATATTCAAGATAAGTGTTTAAGAAAATTGTTCGCTTGTCTCTTATCACTTTACACCGCCACCAGCCCGCAGAGCCTGGGCCTTACACAGAAGCCTTTACAGGCCCAAAGGGCAGTCAAGTCGCTCTATGTTAGTTGTAGGGAAATTGTGTGCGGTATAACACGCCGAGCTGACCTCACTAACTGTAGTGTTTATGACTGGCGGTTCCGACCTTGTTTCCAACCCTTGACCTTTGATGAAAAAAGCAAGTTTATTCCACAAGAACAAATCCAGCGTTTATTCTAACCGTTTCAGAAAAAAACGTATATGAATTGTTTGATCTTAGGGCTGTTCATTACTAAGTAAGCCGCTAGTAACCCGATTGCAACTTTTTTAGCTGATACTTAAAGCTTGTAATAATTAATTGATAAACAAATTATCCGTCACGTATGTTAGTCCTATAATAAGGTTGTTAAGAGCTTACAGTAGATACTTTTGGATATCATGAAATATTGCTGATAATAATTTCAATATTACCAATGAGACTCCTATCATTGCAGCGATCGACCCAAATCAGCTACATTTGAATCCATTGGAAATACAGCGATACCAGTATATTATAGTATTCAGACAGGATCCTTAATTTATAACCATTGGAGCACATAACGACTTCAATAGTTGAATGGAGATCTGCTTCACTAAGCTGCTGGTAATGATACCTATAACGGCATCGTGGCTGCTATGTCTTAATCACATGGTAATGATAACTATGCAGGTAAGCGTGTTGCTGTAGGCACCTCATTTTTTTACGTCTATTTTTCCTTTTCTCTATAAAAAATGAATATATTTCTTTAATATAAGAAACGAGTATGGAAGCAATAAAAATAAAATGCATTAGGTAATTGCATTTATGTGCGGGTTGAAATTAAAAATAAACAATGTGTAAAACCATATTTTAGTATATTAACGGTCTACAATTAAACTGTACACGTTAACCTGTGGATCAAAGCGAAAGTAAATGTGCGAACGATACCGGCGTCCATAGCGATGTTTTCCTCAAGCCACACATAATTTCTGTTTACATTGTGTTTGTCTTTACGAGCCCAAAGGGCAGCGGCGCGCCGTGCGTTCCGTTGCTCAACAAAGTAGCAAGTAACTAAGTAACTGTAGCGGCAATAATAACATTGTTACTCTACTATGTTACAAACTACAACTGCGTATTTCCAACTTTACACATTGTTTACATTATCAACATGTAAATTCCTCTTGCTTTACTTACTTGCTTCTTGGACGGATGAGAGTGTCAGGACATCATAGAAAAATAATATCGTTAAATTTGACTGAAACACTGATAACGTCATTAAAACAATTAAATAAAAGATTTTATTAGCGCATAGCTATTGAAAAACTTTACAGTTCAAATTTTTAACAGTCTGAACTGACGATAACTAACACTGGAGTTAGTTGACATTATTCAAAATACCTTATTTTAGAAATTACAAGCAGTATACCTGCTGCTGCTAATAAAAAAATGTCTCTAGTTAGAATACATAGAACTTTAAGGCTTCTAAATTAATCTGCAGCAAGGAGGCGGTACAATGGTAACAAAAAATAAAACAGGAAAAAAATTACAACAGCTTTCATCTCATGTTACATACCTTTTTAAGTCCTTAAAGTTTTCTCGCAGATGCTTGGAGCTTTTGTGCGACCACAATTTGCAAAAATCCCAGGATTCCCATTATGCCAAGGATAACAGGCTGTGATTATTTTAAATGTACTTTACTACTTTCCGTAAACGAGATTTTTCAAGAGGAAAATTTTCAAGAAATCTTTTGTGTGAAATTATGACTAAAACTTTCTTATTTATAAACGAGTTTTCTGAAGTTTGGTGTTATGTAGAAACTTGAGATTTCCTGTTTTTTTTCTAATGGCCTTAGTTGCCAGAAAGTAAACTAGGGTAAGTATATAGTAGGTAGGTATGTTATAGCGCACATATGTACGAATATTTATTTAAGCTTTTATATCAAATGATTATAATACCAGATTTAGATTCATTTATTTCTCAAAAGTCATACAATATAATAACATTAGGAATAATGTGCGTTTAGGAATTTTAATGCTCATTGGAATGAAACAACTATTAACGGATTTAACTCGCGTATTTTTATTTTATATTATTAGCTGACGTTTCTGATTCTTTACAGTTTCCATAATCGTAGCATGACTGAGCTGACAATAGTCCAACGCTAAAAGTCAAATCCGTTAATAGTTGTTTCATTCCAATATGTAATAACCGCGAAGGCATCAGAAATCATTATTTGAATGCTGTTTGTCTGATATCGCTTCAGAGAGCAAGTAAGAAGTAATTAAAGATTCACACAATCAAGTGAATGAACGAGAACAATTGAGAATGTGACAAAAGTTTCATGCACGATTTAATATGAAACAAGTTTCTAGCAAGTGGGAGCTAATGTGAAATTGCAAAAACTTATAATTAACATGAAATTTGACATATTGCAACGAAAAAGTTTATTATTTTTAAGAAAATTATATATAATTAAAATTCAAACATGAAATCAAACCGTTCACTTCGATAAGAAATCTTAAAATTTTATAAGATATTATGTTCAAGGTATTGAAATAAACATAGTACCGGTACTTTGTTATATTACTTCTGAAACTACTCCACTCTTTTAATTTCACCACTGAACATACGAAACTACGATCACAAAAGTAAAGAAGCCTTACGATACTAATTTACAGAAAACAATAGAATATTTATTGAATTCCAATTAACAGTTTTGTTCCAGTGCAGTCTGTATGGGGCGCGCCGCGGCCGCGGGCTCTTGAAAAAGGCTCAATAAGGTCGTTCACGAACTTTTATTACTTGGAATTTGTTTTCCGCGCAAAGTGCCAGTTTGGCAACATTTTTATTTAACTTCATTGTTTTCGCGACACTTTCCTGTAGACGATAACTTTTAGGATGGAAGGTCAAAGTAACTGTTTGGACCTGTACCCCAAAGGAAACATTGGGTTTCTATTATACACCCCCTTTTTCAGTCTGTGACAATGAATGCCGTACGAGCGTAGGAATAGCCGACCCCCGTAGTGCTTCAATGAGGACCACCGCGTGTCAGAAATCCGCTAGATGCGCTAGTGTAGAATGAGGTCCAGCAGTCATGGACCACCAATCACAGGCCAGTAGCTTGCCTCTCATTAATTGAATGCGTTAAATTTGTCGTTTTGCAATGTAGCCGTCATTTTTGTAATGACAAGTGCAGATTAATTATAGAGCGACGAACGTATCCATAGTCTTCAATTATACCTACCATAACGTTTTTAGAATTAAAATATACCAATTATTATTTATCGTTTATTTTTTAACATTTCTAGAATTTAAAAGATCCACTGCTTATGTATATTATTTCCCATGAAATGAAAGTTCAAAGCGCTCTTTGATAAATTCCGAATGAAAATCAAAACTGCAATAATTCATCCGCAATGGATGCAGGTCGAAGCCGCGATGCAGCTTGCAAGTCGAGCGACTGCCGACAGATCGCCGTGATATTGCTGCCGCTTTTGTCTGTGGCTGACGGTTACTATTCTGGAATCACTTAATAAACATCATAAGTGAAGTTTATTTTATTTTGCATGGATCACTTAAAGTATGTTACATAAAAATTACAACAGAAAAAAATATCGTAATATATACTAGGTATAGATAACACTTAGGTACCTATATAAATGTCAATTAACAAAAACACTAAATAAATTAACTGCTTCGTAAACTACCTATTACATATCTATTTTTGACAATATGATCTCATAAAAACTATCAAAATAATACGTCATAAATTAATTAAATGTAAAACTAAAACCAACTGGCCAGTTTGGAAAGATCCGCTGGGTCATTAACCCGCGTGGCTATCATCGGCAGCCCGATCGTCAGAGGCTGGTAAAAACTTTGGCAGTGCACCGGACAGCTCGGAGCCATTAATTTTTCACAATCTGCGATGAACGTCCTGAATACGGTCCCATCGGAACGCGTTCCAGACGAAGGAACTCGAAAGAACAGTAATCTTTGACGTGATTATGGACGGATCAAAGAAAGTGCAGTCGGGAGATTACAATAAAATGATTCAAATGATTTAGAGAGCAGAAATTGTTAACATTTTTGTTGCTATTGACATATTGCAACGAAAAAGTTTATTATTTTTAAGAAAATTAGACAGACTGTCACTATCATTATCTCAGCGTGCTACGGACCTGGGTAAGTAGGTATAAGATATTGTGCCAAGACATTAAATTTGTAATTGGATTTTAATCTGATAGGAACATGGTTTCTATGTGTAGGGTAGGTACACATAGACACCATGTTCCTATCAGATTAATAATATATAATAGATATAAAATAGAAACAAAACTATTTAATATTAGAGACAACTCCGTATGTATATGTTGGTAACGTTTAATAATTCAACGAAGTGTCATAATATTACATAGAAGTTAAAATTAATTCATGAAACTTTAATACTAAACAACAAACAAATTAAAGTAGATTTTCAATACACCGCACCGCGTCCCGAAATATCAACGTGGAAACTTCGATAGTATATGAGGCTTTAATTAAAATATTCTCAACTTTATGTACCTATTGTGTAATTTATTGCAGGCTTATAGCAAACATTATTTATTTACGACACATTTAACATCGCAATTTGTAACTAATGTAACATGAAAGTACCTATATGAATGGTTGTTATTATTCAAATTACAATCAACAATCAAACATTTTTTACACTACATCATAGGATTCTCTGTCAACCATTGTTTCGCATAAGTATAGAGCAATATTTTTTTTTATTAGACTAGCACTACCGTCGACTGGGTAGTCTATGTCTCTAATTACTGATGAGAGACTGGCAGTATTCAATCCTTAAATACCCCAGTGCAGGCTCTCTAAGGCAGAATCCAAGCAAAGCCTTTTCAACCAGTCTTCAGCCACCCACATCTGGCATACTGCTTTTACCTACGTGGTTTGACCAACACTTGCATCGACATCGGGTTAGTAATATTCTAATATGTCTCGGCAATTCATCGAAGGCTGTGGACAAAGTACACGAGCACAAGCACAAAGGTGGTTCAAATAAACACGTTGCTACGGGGCTTTGTACAGCATAATGAAGCTGCAATGACGTAATTGTGGGCGTTTGCAAACGGCTCCTGTCGATACTGTGGGAACCTTATATATTACAAAACGGTCACTACCGGTTTGTAATTGTTATTGAAGTGGTCTGTAATGAGGTCTATAAATGCTCAAATATTTTGTTTTTGTTTGTATTACTGCTCGTTGTATATCTATTGTTTGAATTCTGGAAATATGTAGGTATGTTAATAAATTGATTATATTTTATTGGTCCTCCAAATAAGAATCTAATTCAAAACTTGCAATAGTAATAACTACCTACTAACACTAATTATGCAATTTTTAATTTAACGGTTAAGGTGATTTCTGAAAGTTTTTTCTTTCATATTTATTCCATGTAGCTTTAAAATAAATTACTGTATCAGCACTTCGGAAACGGGATCTTTACAAACTCAATATTTTGCTTCGCAGAATTATTTGAGTTCCCTCAAGTTATAATTATTATTGACTTTTGCTCCGTTGAAATAATATCGAGTATTATGTACACTCGGTATTGGATGAACTTTGTGTAATATTCGTTTCGATGGATGTATATTAAAATTTGAATAAATTAATTATTTATAAAAAACAGCGAAACACTGACAAAGTAATACGTCAATTAATTACACGACATTAAATGGTAACTTTTTAAAACAATAAGTGAGTCGTCAGATAAAGACATTCTTAAAACATACTTAATTATAATGAAAGCATGTTCAATCACAGTAAAGGTTTGCTAGAAGACTGCAGAAACCTTAACATATGAATAAAATACGACAAAATGCACCTCACAGTTTGAAATTAATATCACACTCGAGCTTAAACAACGGCATTCACGGTGAAATCTGAATTTTTGCTACGAAATTAAAAATATCAAGTGTAAGGCGCGTGGCGGTTCGTTATTTTTTTTCTTTTAAAGTGTTATTTAAAATTCTAGTGTAAGTATGTTATCAATAATAATGTTATTGGATTGATAAGATTAGGTAAAATCCTAAAAATAATAAATATTATTTGTATACCTAGTAAGTACCTACCGTCACTGTTGTTACTTGATAATATAATTCATACGGTAATGCATACTAATGAACGAATGAAATCTCTATCACTTTGCCTCAGCACAAGCCTTAAAACAAGACGAAGGCGGTATCCGGCGGTGTTAAGTCGATACAATAATCTGGATATAATGTGGCCAGTATAATATTACATAGCGTATATTATTCTCGAGATGGTCGCTTGTAGTTTGAGCAGTCGGGCACCGGACTCATTTCATTCGCCTCGTCGGATGAGGTGCTGCGCCGCGCCGCGCCGACGTGATGTCGTCGACGCAGCGCGACCTGGCTGGAGACTACTCATAAATTGATATTGTTTCCATTTACCCCGTGAAAATAATATACCTACGTACCTACTAGACTGTGCATGATAATATGTTATAATTGTTGCCATCGCCTTTAGGACTTAGTTCCGAATGTTCAAGAAATTAGTTAGGTAAGTACATCAATAATAGATACTTATGTTTTTTCGCAATGATAATAATGTAATTTAAATGTTATTCCTTGAATTTTCATAATAAACGATAGCCTCCTAAGAATAAGGGAACTATAAAAAATTTCGGAACGCCACCATTAATTAATTTAATATAGGTACCTATATCTATATTCGTTACCCATACAATTATTTTATTTTATTCCAACAAAAGTGTTACAAACATTTAGGGTGTATTATTAAAAAATATTTTATTAGAATATCGCGAGAGCAATAATAAATATAAATAAAAGTCTACTTACAATTAAAATTACTGGGACTAGAAATTTTATTACAGACCATGAAGGTGAGTTTCATTAAGGTAGTATTGCAACCTTTATAGCGGTCCTGAGAAACCAGCAATCTTATGAAGTATAACAAAGCACGCTAATTACAGGAGTGAACAGCGTGAACAGAATGAACAGCGTGAACAGCTCAACTAATGGGTAATTTTCTTTTAAAATTACTGAAATATGGCATTGTATGGGCAGGAACTTTAATTATTTTATAACTTTTCAGGTAAGATATTATTCATTAGTTCAAAATAGTTTTAATAAATACCTACCTATACACAATTTTGAAATGGTCGTGGAAGTTAAAGGAAGGTTTGTGCAAAATTTTAAAAATCTAAATTCTCATCAACTATCTATCATACGAAGTTATTATATGACAATTGCTTACTTGATCGTCCTCTAACAATATTTTAAATCACAAAAGTATTAAATTCTAGCTATGTTGTAGACACTAAAATCTAACGCTAGACTTTAGCGTTAGACTATTGTCAGCTCAGTCGTGCTACGATTATGGAAACTGTAAAGAATCCAAAACGTCAGCGAATAAAGTAAAATAAAAATACGCAAGTTAAATCCGTTAATTTTTCATTTTAGTTTCATTCCAATGTGTAATAACTAACCGCGAAGCCATTAGAAGTTATTATGTTGTAGACGTTGTAAACAAGAATGTCAACGTGCATAATTTCAGTTACTTTATTATTGAATTCAAATTGAATGTGATTGCAGTCGTTGCAGTGTTGTGGGCGCTCGAGGTCGCGCGGTCGGTGCTGAGCGGCGGGAACACTGAATGCCATTACATTGAAATTTTACCTTAAAACCTTTTGTGTTTCGACATTGTGCAGCTTTGTAGTCTTCATTATAACAAAATGGTTTAATTTTATTATTATGTTCACCAAAACCTTTTGATATTTTTGCATGTAGGTAATAAATTATTAAAATTCAGTTACTATGTCGTTGTATTATAACAGCTGTCATAGGTTTTTCAGGTTAAAAAAAATATAACCTTAATGTAGCTACTATATAAAAAAAGTATATTTTTATGTCATAGGTACACGGATGAGGTTTTCCAACAACCTCATTTTTTTAATGAATTCTTTATTAAAATGTTCACCCCGGTACCAAATGACGTCACAAACTAAAGGACGTATCAACGTTAACGAGCGCCGCCGTCATTGGACCGGATGACGTCACCGAGTACATGTATATTACAGACCTACGAAATACAGCGCAATTTTTATATTTTTCAAAAAGAATTGCCATTTCAAAAAAAAGCTCCTCCTTTTTCCAAAAGGAGTTCATTTATAGTTAAGTAAGTAAGTAAGTAAGTATATAAAGTTGTATATCCAACTCTTTCGCCCTTCAGGCAATCCGTCTCTGGAATTCTCTCCCTCTAGCTATCAGGCAAGCACCGAGTAAGCTAGCATTCAAGCGTTTGTTACGTAAGCACTTTTTAAATCTTTAGTTTTCATCATCTGTCATTGTAGTTATTTATGTATTTTTTATATATCTATATGCTTTAGTATATTTATGTATTGTATTTATGTAGTGTAATATCATCCTGTCATAATAATATATTGTATCTATTATTTTATATGTATTATTCTTTTTGCGCCTACACATGCTCTCTGTTTACTTTAAAGGTTGTCTGGTAGAGAATGCCGTATGGCATTAAGTCCGCCTTTTGTACATTTGTTTTTTATTGTGCAATAAAGTGTAAATAAATAAATAAATAAATAAAAAAATAAAATGAAGACCATAAAAAACTTTTTTACATACTCAACCAAACCCACGATATTAATATAATTCTCTTTACTTTAATTTAAAATCAAATACCTTAGTTTAACGTTAGGTAAATATTAAGTTACCAAAAGTTCCAGAAAAGTAAAATAAAACTACACAGACTACAGTATGAAATTCTTTTTGAGATTCGTAAAATTTTCTTCAAAATGGAAACAAGGTTCTGTCCAGTATGTTGTCGCAAACTTAATACAACGTCCGGCGCTAACGAGCCGCCGGCGGCGACTGCACAGTGACGTCACACTGCATGCCCTAATAATGCAACTGCAGAAATGTTGAATGCATTTTGACTTTAAATTGAAATGTGTCCACTTGAATTATACGTAGGAAAAGTAAATCATTAAAACAAAGCAATTAAACTTCGTAATTTGTAGACTAGAAAACATGAAAGAAACTAAAGTTATGAAAGTATTAATACAAACTGCAACTAACATTCAAACAATAGTACTTATATAACCCAATTTCAAACAAATCATTTTCAAATATATTAGCAAAATGTACATAAGAAACAAACCAAAGCGCTTTGTAACAGAATAACATTAGGTACGACATAATTAATTCACACAAATTTATAAGAAATTGCCATTCAATACTTAAAAACACCGCCATTTTAAAAAATAAACCGTAAACGGCAAGTAATAACAGTTCAGCCGATACCCTCGTCCCTTCACACCCCGCGCGGCGCTCCAATATATTCCCATTAGGCGTAAGGATGGACACATTAGGGTTCTTTTGGGCATTCGGGGTACAATAGTTTGCGGATATTATAGCGCCCCGGAGAGTTACATGGAAACAATTAATAATTTACTAACGGCGATTTCATTATTTAAGTAAGTCTGTAATAATCTAGTGATATATTAATTACGATGTCCAGTTTAGGCATTTCGAAACTGGAGTTGAAGAAGATGATTCTGTCAGGTCATCTGTACTTTAACCTTGAAGCTAAAATGTACTTAAATAATACAAATAACTTCATATAAAAACAATATAAGAGCCCCCGCAAACCACAAACTTTCTATCGGCCGATAGTTTGGTCGGGTTTATAATCAGTATGAAGATGTACGCAAGTCCGCATACTACAACGATTTACTACTACATACATACTACAGCTCAACCCGACCAAACTATCGGCCGATAGAAAGTTTGTGGTTTGCGGAGGTTCTTATGGTATACATGTAAAGGCAATAAAAAAAAAATCTGAAATTCTAAATCACATTACAGTATCCAGGAAGAATAAATTCAACAGTACGTAGAAGTAATCGTTCTGAGATACGATTCTCAACGCCGACAATATTATTCCCAATCGAAGCTGCACTAACCAGGAAAAAACGTGATAAAGCGCCGACATACAATACAATTGAAATATTGTCGTCATATATCAGTCTTTTTGATTAACAGATTGTTATTAGTTTTCCGGAATTGATAGACGACTAATACAGTGCACAACAATCACCCATTTAGCGATGTCCGCGTAATCATTTCAGACAAATTACTACTACTTATTCGAAATAACCTCCTCAGGCACAAACAACCGCCTTAAATGTATGCCTAGTGATATATTTTTAGTATTTTTACGAGCTTAAACAGAGTCGTTTGCAGCCAGGTCACGTCTGGGAGGTGCAAAACCTGACAAAATGGAAACTTCCCGAACAAAGGCCAAGGCCCCGGAAACCCAGGGGAGCCCTGGGAATAATAATCTAGACTGCTCGCCCCGGTCCCGGCGTCCCGGTGTCCCTGTGAGCAATGTTAAATAGGTGAAAATTGCAGACCTGACTTGGTTTATCAATGCAGACTTTTATATTTGTTGGAAAAGGCGTCACTGTCTTTGACATGCTGGTAATAGTTATTTTGCTATAATGTACCTTTAATTGACACTTTTATGATCAACAAATTAATGTTTGATACAATAAAATAAATGTGATTTAAAATCTAGTCTGGTGATAAAATAATTTTCGTAACACCACAATTCAATAATTACCGATATGTATTATACACACAATTTATGAAAAAAAAATATAAACGTTTACGCATAAGTTACCTACCTATAGGTATATCGCTATAAGACAGGCAATATTCTAAGAATGCGTGCGGCCTCCACACAGATATTAGGTGTCATATTCGCGGTGAATAGATTTGGCCCATCCATCAGTGGACGGGCGCGAGAGATGCCTTCCTCTAGTATGTATTAGAAGCAGTTACGACACTATTACCTACATTTAAAGGATATATTATATATTGAAATATAAGAATTTTATTAACCTTTCCTACGTGTAGTAAGTACTCTTCTTTTATGAAACACACTAGCTTCTACCCGCGACTTTATCCTCGTAATATACCTACCTAGTTACTGTTCCGCTCCTATCGGTTACTTTAATAAGGGCCCTGTAAAAATTTCTCACCTTTATAGTTTAGAACCAGCGTTGGTGTAATTATAATATATTATAAATTAATTATATAATTCTACTACTCGTAAATGTATATAAAATAATAGTGTTGCCATGGTAAAAAGGCCTAAATAGAAGCATTTTCTTTCTTAAAACGAAATAGAGGGTAGTAAAAATATTATTTTTGACAAATGCTCTGAAACATCATGTTAGTTATTTTATTTTCGATTGAGTCAGCTGGCGTGACAGTGTGCGGCGTGCACCAGTCCAGACGACACGGCACGTGATCGTCCGCGTCACGTCGCCGCGTCGTGTCCGCCATCTTTACAGAGCCGAACCCTTTGTCGCTCTCTTGTTCGCCGCCTCAAGTGGACAACTATTATGTTATCTGTGAACTTTTCCCGACATGTTGCTTATAGTGTTCAAGAGGAGTATCGGTGAGTAGCACGAACTTCTCCGAAATAATGTGAATGGAAGTGACCTGAACTATCAAATTAATGTAATTTTTACTATGATCATTATGATTACTTAATAATACTTAATTTATCTTGCAAATCAATATCAATATTGTACTATTATTTATTCTTATCCTACTATCTCTGCCGTAGAACCAGCATTTTTAGAGAAAATGAACCTAAAACTTAGATATCAGATAATATGTGTCAAAGGAAAGATAATTGAGATGAGTTTTTATTCGCTGTATTATTTTAAAAAGACGTATTAGCCTGTGTCAGGTTATTTTAATTTTAAACAAAGTACCTATTAATAATGTTATTCAAATGTTTATTTTTGACCTTTGCATGACTTATAGGAAATTTCATAGAAAAGACATCAACGAGTTGAGATTGACTTGATATTTTATAATAAGTTCCTAAATATTAGTACTTTTTAATATTACTTCAAACTAAAACAAAAAGAGGCTTTATAAAGTACACATCCTAATTCAGTGTAATTGTGGTGGGAATTAGTAACAATCCGTGAATCCAGTACAAATGGTGTCGGCGGGCTCGATAACTCATGGGTTTCAGCGTTTTAAATTTCCGCTCGATTGCGCTTCTATTTCTGAGTTATGTGCGGACAGACAGAATAATGGACGGACTTCCGGTTAGTTTTGTACGGTTCGCCTCGTCTATTGTTCGTAAAAAAACGTAATGCCATTAACACTACTGCTATTAAATCAATAAAGTTTTCAAGAACCTTTATCATTCATCATTGTTAAAAAAGGTCTATCTTGCAAAAAAAGAGTAAAAGCTTATAAAATGTATCGCGTGAAAATTCACACCTCCTTAAATATAAACCAATACGTAAGACATCTTATATGTCAGAACATTGAGTTCCAATGTTTGCTCCGCTGAAACAGCATTTATTGGTGAAAAGCTGAATTTTCTATTTGTAGAGGAGGCAGGAAGCGTCTTCGCGCTATCGCGGTTCACGCTTGACTGGCGCGCGACGTGCCTACGAACACGGCCAGAGACAATGACGGCTACGAATTACCATAGGGTAGGTACATTTTTTATTTATTTTACTTAGCACCTGACAGGAAGATTGTGATTTGGAAAAAAAATACACGCTCATCACTATATTGAAAATAAATCGCTTTTGCTTTTCATAAGTAGACTATGCATTCTCCCATTCTGGTTTCTTATACCTAGCCAGCTTGTTCAAAGTGCAATTATAGCCAATGAGAATATAAGCGACACTCTTCAATCACAGTAATAATATAGGGCCTCTGACCACGAAACCAGAGCTGCGGAGGTTGCGGGTTCGAATATTGCTAAGGGTAGATGTGATACAGTGTAATGATCGCGAACATCTTACCTTTTATGTATATTTTTAGGTTATATCATACCCAAAGTACAAGCTTTTCTTAGCTTGGGACTAGATCAATCAGTGCGAATTGTCCAAATATATGTAAGTACTTATTTAAACTTTATTCAACAAAACCAAAGAATATTTTGATAAAATATATATTTTTCCGAAAAGAACAGGTCAGTAAGATACATCATACACAATTATCTCGTCGTCCGCCTGTAACGAAGATTAACGAGAAGGCTGCGTGGCGGGCTCGTGCATTATGGAGGAAGGTACCTGCCTACTAATTTAATTGCAATGGATATACTGCTATGCAATATTGCTGATAATCATCATTGAGGTAGCACTCAGTTTCTTATATTATTACTAGCTAGCCGCCCCGGCTTGGCACGGATCCCTTTTTTTATAGCCTATGTCATTCGAGAATAATGTAGGTTCCCAACAGTGAAAGAATTTTTCAAGGTCCAGTCGTTTTGGAGTCTATTCAATGCAAACAAACAAACCTTTCCTCTTTATTATATTAGTGTAGATAAGCAATAAAAAGACCGTAGGAGTGAACACCGTTGTACAGCATTTTATATGGCTTTTGCAAATGTAAAACGTATTATTATGCTAATAAATCAACCTTGTCGGTCTTAATTAATAAAAAGTCTTACCAACGCTTATCACACTTTAGTATCTTTACAAGGCCTGATAGTATTTTGTACATAATCATCATTTATTATTACTTAGATGATTCTTTCAAAGCCCTGCTCATATGTCAGTCATTAAGTCAGCTTCACATTTTATATTACCTATAGAAAACGCGGACAAAGTAGTAAGAAATGAATAGTTCAACGTTAAGCGATAAATATAATCGTGCATAATGCTCTCACTGGTAAACTCAGCGTTTCCAAAGTTAACGTTTAAACAGTAAACTTAATAACATTTTCCTTCCAACTTAGCGAAGTTAATAACTTAGTACTTAAGCGAGACCGTCATAATAACGATTGTTCCGGCAACTTCAGGGCTACCTGCGAACTTAACCTTAATATTATTTGACCTTAAACCAAGTTTACCGGGAATCTGTGATGAAGTGTTGTTTGTGCGTAATGGAGAGGGACCGCTTCTAAATAAAGTTACGAGGGATACGAGTAGGGTAGCCATATGGAAATCTAGTGAAGACAATAAAACCTTTAAGCTGGAGACGCGGAATTCAAGTTAAATGAAATTCACCCGGCGACGATGTGTGACTCGAACATGTTAACCCGGACGCTTGGTCACCCTGTAGACTAGGACAAATCTGACAAAACTCGGACGGATGGCCACCCTTAATAGAAGGTTATATAGGAAGTTTAACGAGTAAGCTCAAGAATACTCTAAAGCAAATTAGAAATTGAAGAAGCGAAAGTCAGATTTGCTATTTAAGTAAGATATATTTAAAGTAGTAGACTTTGCCTCAGTACTTCTATTACTTATAGATTTTGACAAAATAAATGAATATATAGGTAAAACAAGAATTTAATTTACGTATATTAAATTATATTATGTTGAAGTTTGAAGAAATTTACAGTTCCTATATTCCATTATAGGTGATTTATTCCAATGTGTAATAACCGCGAAGGACTCGAAATTATTAATATAAATGGGATATAATGTAATATATTTTTTGGTTTAACTTCATATTCGCGGTAAGACTTCGCCATTCGGTGCGGAACGAGCGAGACGTCAGTTACGTCGCGTTACAACGCTAACCAAGACAAACGGCGGTAGAAGCGCCGCGCCGCGAGGGAGCCGAGATATCGCGTCACATTACGGTAATAGGACTCTTTAGTTCACACAGTCAACGGTACAATGATTGTCATCATTTCAGACAAAATATGGATTGATTTGAATTTTAAAAAATAGTAATAGTAGAAAGATCCATTGTATAATTTAGTGCAAGTATTTATCGTTATCTGCGCTATTTATACGATACTTACTTTGCTCAAAATGAGTTACTTAATTTTCATTTATTCCTTCAAATCATATAAGTACGTGGTATTAAATGTCTTAATATGTGACTGTAAATGAAGTGTAAGTAGGTAGGTATAATATTATTATTTACTCGATTTCAATATAATTTCAAAAGCAATCTGATATATTATTACAAATTAATTACCTTTAAACTAATGGACGTAATTTTATAAGTGCGTCCCAAATCTGCATAGAATCTTTCCAAACTTTTTACCAAAACTGGAAGCTAGTGAATCGGCCTCCTAATAATCGTAGAAACATAAGGAGGCATTACAGGCTGACTCCGCAGGCTTACGGCCGCGGCACATCGACGGCGCGAGAATGATGCGTCAGGAGAGAACTAACGAAGACGAACGGCGCGGCGGGAGCGGCGGCAGCGGCGCGAATGCAGGGGACGTAGCGGGAGTTACTGTCATGTTGCTAGCTCCTTTCGGTGACTTTGTCTGCGTAGAGTTATAACTTTGGACAACTTAAATGATGCACCAATAACCGCTCTTCGTTACTCGATTATATTAAAATTATCCTATGCCTTTTCTCGAGGATAAATTTCGATTCATTACAGCGTATATGCGTGCAGAAACATGTTTACAAAAATACATGTCACATTTTTAATAACAAGCGGACGGGTTGGAAACCATTGTTACCGAAGGGTACCGTTGTGCAAAATCATCATCTGCCAATATCATATTGACAAGTGACAATAGTCTGGTTACATGTAGCCACAGAGCGCACGGATAGAGTTCATGGGCTGTGAGCGGAGACTGCGTGTTGACCAAACGAAGTTTTGTACATCCTTAGATTCGCGATGAAGTAACAATCTATGAGACAGACATGGCATCATGGCAGCCGGGTAGGACTAGGTGTTCACGGATCGTGTTCAGTGGCAATTACAGAATAGAGAAAATACCAGGTCTAAGCATACTCAAAATGAGTTGATCCCCAAAGTCATCCAACACGCATAAACCACTAGAAAACTTCCTCCGCTATTTCTTCTAGCTCAGGTCCCGCGCCACCTCGTTTCATATACATAATTTATCAATCATTTATCACGAGCGCCGCGCGGCGCGGCTCGTGCGGGATTGCCGCGATAAATTAAATCTGCCTTATTATGAGAATTCACCTAAATTATGAGTGGTCGGAACGACGTGTCTAACAATGATGTGTCTTTTCCCATTACGGTCTATAGCTGGTAATCATTTTACATGTTTATATTCTTTGTGAATCGTATGGCGCCAGGGGTTGCTGTATTTGAGTTGCGAATATGAGTATAAGAATGTTAGAGTCTGGGGTATTTAATATTTTGCATTTTGATACATAAAACATATATCTGTTATCTAGTACAATTAAACGAGCTATCCTCAGTTTAAGTCAATAATAATTATATATAAATATATTACTAAAGACGAAAACCTTAACATTTATTTATTAAATTAAATAATATCTTCGTATTTTCTCGCGTGATGGTGAATTATTAATTTTCTTATTAACACGCAAGTGTCTGCGCACTTTATTCAGCATCATTAAGGAGTGTCACGCGTCTCATGATTAAGCGGTAGACATTTTTATTCCTTTATTAAGGTTCCCATTTAGTTTGGGGATATTACAAGTACCTATATCGCTATTAAGTTAGTATAAGGCGTGTTAGGCAATTTTCATTTCGTTAATGCAGTGGTATGTATATTTGACCAAGACGTGCTATTAGACCAAACACATCCTGCTAAAAATATGAACTCCTAAAGATTCTACGTAACTCGATAGGCGTTTCACTTCTACACGCGTCCGCTGGTAGCGGATGGCAGCAAACCACCAAATGAGCGTCACTTAGCAATTTCTATCTCTCTTACAACTTGATAGTTCTATTTTGTTTTTAGCGTTCCGGAAAATGACAATATTTTAATGGATACAACTAAACGAGCTAACTCTCATTATTTCTTAAAATATAGATTTTAATTTAATTCTCATTAAACGTATTGTTGCAAATGAAATTATTATTGGATAAAATGTTCATAATAAATAATTAGCAGAGTATTTACTATCACAATATTAATGCAACTGTAATTAAAACTGATGAACTGTGTGATGAGTACTCTCCGTTATATTCCGTTTGAGAGGAATTAATATTCCATTACGCAATACAATGTTAAATTAAAAATGTACTATCATTGTGAATCGGTAAATTGGTAAAATGTATACTAAATATAATTATTTTTGTAACTAACTGTTGGTAAAATTGTGTTTTCTTTCATATTGTAACCAAACGATAAATTACAAAACTATCAAATAACGTTTTTTTATAGATAGGACATTAAGTATAGTGACAGTAGCTTTATTTAAATAAAATAAAGTACACAAAATTGGATGGATTCCTCGAAATCTTCAATACCTACTTCTAGTTTGAAAATTTACATTGAGATTTAATAAATAGGTCCTGTAATATATTATAGTAAAAAAGACATTAAATGACTGTGAATACCGGCTGCACAATTTATCACCAACCAAACTCACTCGACTACAAAATTCCACTAACATAATCGCTAACATAATTTACTAACCATATCGCACCGATTAGGCGCTCGTTTAATTTCGCACCATCGGACAATGTTCACGGCCGGCTGACTCCGTGTCGACGCACTGAGCCCACCAGCGGGAGCGGGCAGCGGCCAGAGTGGGCAGCGGGCGGTGCGGGCGGTGCGGGCGGTGCGGGCGGTGCGGGCGGTGCGGGCAGTGGGCAATGACGCGGAAGGGTCGGCTAGATTAATGGTGGGCTTAAACTACGAGCGACGTCAGGACGGCATTGCGTGTGATGCTGTGTTAACGTCTTTAGTGTGTGATGAATCGGTTGACCTACCAACTAGTAATTACTGATGTTTAGGTTAATTACTGACGGTCTACTGGTTAGTACCTCCGATTACGATAGCGGAGGTTGCAGGTTCGAAACCCGCATGTGAGCATGATCAGTTTGTACCAGTTTTGGATTTATACGTAATAAACAATCATAGATAGGTAAACATAATAATAATATAAATATTTATGAATGTTTATCCCTTGCTTGGGACCCATAGCACAAATTATGCTTAGTTTAGGACCATTGATGTGAATCGTCCAAGGATTTTATAAATATAAATATCTAAAATATCTTTGGACAATTCACACCAATTAACTAGTCCCATTTTAAGCAAAGCTTGTGTTATGGGTACTAGACAACGGATAAATATACATAAATACATATAAGACATCCAAGACTCAGGTACAGATGCCAGTGCTCATCACATTGACATCTGCCCCTAGCGGGATTCGAACCCGCAACCTCCGGTTTCGTAGTCAGGGCCTCTGACCACTAGACCAACAGGCCGTCGAGCCTGAGATGATGAGAGAGATTTTATTATTATTAGTTCAATGTCTCAATTTTCAAGTTGTAATATTAGCTGTTTGGTTCTTGAATGATGTTTTTGTGTGCTAGCAAAGTTACTAAATATAACTTATTTGAGACTTACTTAGACACTGTAAAACAGGTCCGAAATGTGAAAGGTAAATTACCTAATTTGTAATATATTATATTATATTACCGTGTAAATGAGAAAATCTCATTAGAAGAACTAAGGTTCCCTAATTAAATAGGCATTACTTCAGTACAGGTAGAGCCTTGGCTTACCTCACGTCCAAGAGCTACAAAGGTCTTAGGCAATGTACTGTTTTTCCTTACTTATTTTCGCTGAAAATAATCTTATTAACTTTGTAACCTCAAGTACATTCAGTGAATCTCATAGTAACGTAAATAACTTTACTGGGGTTGCTATTTCCTTGATTTGTTTAAAGATTAAAAAAGCTTTAACGAAGCTTACTCTACTCTAGGTTAGCCATTACGACCGTTCAATCTAGGATTCCTGTGATCACTACCAAATTGTGTATATTAAGTGATCACAAGAAAAGATTGTAGTTCAAGATTCTGTAATCAAGCAGATGGTCGTAAAACACTTTACGACCTTGACACACGTTGTAACTATTGGTTGAATCGTATGCCATGGAAAAAGCTTCACGTAATCTTACTAAAGTGAGAAAGGTCACCGCCTCCAACAAACAATCCGAAACACGTTAGGCTCCAACATGGCCGCCGCCGGTCTAATTTCCAATTGTCATTAATCAAGTCCCGCGTCATTATCCCGGACGGGACTGTGCGTATTAGTACTTATTGTTGATGATTTTACACCAACTGCTGGGTTCGCTTGACCCGTGTCGGTTAAGGTTTGAGATACGGGCGAGTTTTCTGCTCTAAACAGCCAAAGTAAATGAAGGAAGAAAAGTTTTTTTAAGAAAATCAAAAGAATCTTACGTGTTGAATGGCTAAAATGTAATTACTTCAATTAAAATACTTTTATGTCTTTTATTACTCATAGTGAAACGCAAAAATCGCTTCTGTAAACTGTAAACATCAGCTGTAGTAAATTTCGGCCACGCTCGGTTGAATTGACTTTTTAATGAAAAATGTTTCGGAAATCGAATTTCAGAAAATAAAGTATTGGTGCACTTTACTTTTTTAAATAGTAGGTTGTATTATCCTTGAAGCAATATGAATATTTACAAACCAAAAGGATACTCATCTGCTCACGGGTATTGTTTCGAACACAAAAAAGTACGTAAAACCTTTTGATGACTTCATATTTTAACATAATAATAATTATTATGTCATTCAAACTGATTTTTTTCTTAATAGTTGATAATAACATAATATTCTGTATAAATTAGGTACCTACTTAATCTTATTGATAACCTCGGTATAATCCGTGAATAGAATTTGTAATAATAATGTGTGTATATTGCAAAAAATAAATTAATTTAATCCATGTATTTAGAACATAACTATTGAAGAACATTCTAACAATAATGATCAACGTGTTTCAGAAGCGGCTTATGTTAAAAATGTCCGTCGCCGTTCGTCGCGTAATCCATTACTTTCTCTCCTCATTTTCTCAGGAACGTTGTCGCGATCATTAACGGACACCTTTTTGCCCTCAAAAGAGCTACGAGTTAAATGGGACGAAATAGATTTTTGCTAAGTTACCTTCTCGTATTACTAGTCACAACGGTGGCGGAAAAACAACTTAAAACTGGTATTATAACATTGCAAATATTTATATATAAAATTACTCTTTTAGCCAATCTCACTATGCAAGAAGGACAGCATTAACTAGATTTCAAGCAAGGAAGGCTGAACCTAGAATTACACACTACTCAAAAATTAAAGAAATATCATTGATAAGTTAGATACAACATGTAATGAGAAAGTTGCACGATAAGAATAATTATAGTAAAAGTCCGCCGAGAACAGAACTGAAATATGCAATTATTTTCTTTTCTAATGTTCTTATTCTTATATACATCCAGCAAGCGGTAAAGGAACATCAGTCATTTTAACCACAGCCTGTGAGCGCAGCCAGCTCAGTCAGTGTTATCTCTCTGAAAGAGACGAATGATGCGGACGTAGTGTAAGGCTGTGATATATTATGGTCTGGGCATTTCTCATACATTTTTGATGTTGCTATTAGGATCCGAGCTCTTTTACTTGATCTATGATACGTTAAGTAAATAATGAATGAGTAAATAACTGAATAGCTATAACGTTGCTAAGAAGCTTGCGGTTTTAGTCATTACGTAAATATGATGTTAAATTAAATTAAGTAATGGAGTAAGTTTTTTTAGATTGAAAATTTTAAATAATTCAATTAGGTACCTATTGCAGCCAAATTATTACTTCTAAACGTACCTACTATTTCTGTGATGATGATTTTGTTTCAAACTTAAAATTCCGCACTATATCAAGCGTTCCGCTCCATTTTGTCGGAAGCGGTGGAGCTGACACAATCTTCTTTTTAACTGAAATAATGTTGAAAAATTCCCGTTTCACTAATCTCTGACCGAGGACCGGATCACTGGCAGGGCGGCGACTTGGCGACAAAAAGTTGGAAAAATACCGGGGTCGAGATAATAAAGTGACCGTAATTACGGCGATCAACACTTCACTTTAGCTGGTGTTTATTAAGCTTAGTCTGTTATTAAAATTAAAATCAAATTGAATTAACCTCCCCGTCAAAGTCTTGCTCATTGAGTATTATTACCAAACTAATCTTATGCTTTTGAACAAAACGTAGATGTTAAAATTATTTAGAACATAAATTACAACTTACGATTAAAAAATAACATGAGTCACTTCAATAGGTGCCTATATAACCCGTCAGCTAATTTAAACCTTTGAAATGTTAATGTAACTTGTGAAGAAACAATTTAAAATTTAAATTTGTAAACAAAATATTACAATAAATCCGTAAAAATAGAGGGAAACACGAAAAGTGTTCGCAAACGCTACTGAGCCACTCGAACCAGGCACAACTCTCACTTCGCAACAGTATAACTTGTAGCCAAAAATATAAGTTAAATAGTTATTTTGTTAATTTAATGGTAATGTAATTATTGTCTCATAGTTTTACGTTATAGTTTCATCTTGTTCGTATTATGTTATTGTGGTTTGTCAAATAAAAATAAAATAAAACTCCATACTAAATAATAGCATGTCAGTATCATTATTTTTTTGTCTCATCATTCAAACTAGGTATTTTATATCAGATGTAAGTATTTGTAAGAGTTTCTAAAAATCATCTCCCCTCGTTCTACTATTAACAAGATGTATTGGTCAAGTTACTGAGTACAATTTATATTATGCTCTTTCTCTCCGCTGAACCGATTCTATTGTATTTGTTCTGTTTTCAGCGGTAACAGCCCAGTTGGGAGTCATTCTTGCAAACCGCTCTTCTGCGGTGAAGTTTTGTAATACTATATTCTACATTTATCACTTAACTCATCGGAAGAATTTATGGATTTATACAAAAAGTTCTTTTGAAACAGATTTAGGGGTGAGCATAAAACATAAATTGCAATTGATCGCATGTAATGAAAAGACGAAGTTTCTTTCGTGGACTATCCCTACTTCCCTACTAATATTATAAATGCGAAACTAACTCTGTCTGTCTGTCTGTCTGTTACGCTTTCACGCAAAAACTACTGGATCGATTTAAATGAAATTTGGTACAAAGAAAGTCTGGAGCCTGAGAAAGGACATAGGCTACTTTTTAACTGGCTGCAAAAAAGGAGGAGTTCCACGCGGACGAAGTCGCGGGCAAAAGCTAGTCTTTCATATGTTGACGTGCTCACCTCAACCCTGGTATGTCGGCGACGGGCGCGCCATCCTCGCCGAGCCAGCTGATGACGGGCGGCGGCGAGCCGTGCGCCGCGCAGGACACGCGCGCGCCCGTGCCGTTGGAGAACGACAGCCGAGGAGGCGGCTCCATCAGGAACATCAGGCTCGACGATGATGATGCTGTGGAAGAAGATAATGGAGATTGAATGGCGTATCTACAGCTTTAATGACGTTAAACACTGAGTTTAGCGGAAGGGACTACCTATCGGAATATCGGAATTTTGTTTTACATGAAAACGTTAACAGTCTCCTAAGTAGAACCAACCTAAGCCTGTAAAATACAGCTGGCTGTACAACCTTTCACAAATTTCAATTTGCCCGATAGCTCAAATCAAAAATCTTTAAGATTATGACTACTATTAATAAATAGAATAAATAATACTAGAAATATTTAGAATATTGAAGCAACTAATTCAAAGTATCTAAGTATGCAAATGACAGCGAATTTCACATCATAAAATCCATTAAAACAGCAACAAATCACGGCTGAAGGCCGACAGTTTAAACCTTTTATTTAAAACAACGTTGCGGAAAATTCCGGGAGGACACAAAAACTGTGTTAAAAACACTCCCGACATACTTGTGCTAGAAACAACAACATTTTAGCAAAACTCGCGTTTGACTCCACAATCCGCCACAAAAGCTTTTGCGTAAGCACAATAATATTGAAATTCAATCCGCAACACGCTCCAATAAATAGATACATTTTGTTCTAACGTCTTACACGTTTCTCCATACATCGTAGTTCCTACGATTTTATTTTTCCGGTAAATTTGCCCTCAAAGGCGTTTTGAATTACATTGCCGATATTTTTTTTATTGTTAATGGTTATCATAATCATATAACATATAATTGCAATGAAATGTAGTAATAGAAAGAAGCAAAGGAGTGAAATAATTTTGTATGAATATAAAATCACGGAACTGAGGTTACTTCTGAACTAAACTAAGCTCATACAGAGACGGTTAAATGCGGAGTAGAGACACAGCTAATTGTAGCTAAATAATTAGATGAATTTATTTCCTCGTCGGAATCAGTCGATGCTATTGAGGGAGCAGCGTGTGTTAGTGTGTGTACCTGTAGACCGCGAGACAAGGCTGTGACGTCACAAAGCGGATTCCGCTCCGAGTTCTACAGACAAATACGAGCTTTGACGTGTAGGCAGGGAGCGGCGAGACAAATGTTCGTTAATATTAATTACTTTTATTTTAAGTTTCTTGGTTACTAATAGAATATGGATAAAAAGGTCTCAAGTAGGTATATTATTATCAATATTAAAATATTCATAAATTGTCTTGCATACAATATTATCATTAGTTATTGTATTTGGAATGTTATGGCCTATATTATTTCCAATACCTTCAATTTGGAATTATACTTACTCGCCTTTTTATTTGGATGACCATTATTATTATTCACAGTGACAGATCATATATTTTTTAGTTTGAGTCATAAGCATAGCATGACAGAGTAAAGTACAACAATCCATCCAAAATGACGTGGGTACATCCAGATTAATATTAGTAGGACATAAATCATAAACGCCACGAGCTCCTCAGCCACGTGACGCGACAAACCGTCCTCGTCGTTGGAATTTCAATAAAGCAGCTGTCAACTAATTACAAGCTCCGCGACATAGCCTACAGCGCGTGCCACCAGCTGCTGCACTTTCAACAAAGGCTGGAAGTTTTCAAATAGCTCTTAAGCCTCTGCCGCACGCTCGTGCAGTGGCTTGGGAAGTACATATGAAATGAGGGATAGCATGCATTACTTGTCATGTTATGCGTCATGCTTCTCATCAGACGCTTCCCGTTTAGTTGTTTTTTTTTGATTGAGTCAAAAGTTTAAGCGAAGCGTTGCGCTTAATTGTGCAATTAAAGCATTTCCACGTATAAAATTTGATAATTATATTAAGTATGTTAAATATAAATAATAAATCAACTACTTTAAACTTTATTGTGACTTCAATTTAATTAGAAACACAACACGTTAGAGTAGGTGATCAAATTAGATGGATGCAGAAATTTCCAATTAGGTTAATTCATTTTTTAACTTGATTAGGATTGGAATGAAACAACTATTAACGGACTTAACTCGCGTATTTTTATTTTATTTTATTTGCTGACTTTTTACGTGTTACGTTTTTTATGTTTTTTTGATTAGGATTGTTACTTCTTGCAGGACTATTGAAAGTTTACATATCTCCATGTTTATTGTTGTACCTACATTATAGGTGTTTAGCGCAAGTACATAATTATATTAGTGATGATGATCTGTTTGTTTGTCTGTAAGCGTGGAGTGTGGACCGTGGAGCGGGGACCGTGGACCGTGGAACGTGGACCGTGGACCGTGGACCGTGGATCGTGGAGCGTGGAGCTTGGCGCGTGGTGAGCCATCTCGTCCGGCGCGGTGTGTCGCTGCGAGTTTCGTCGTGTAATTCGTTTTGCATAATGAAAGGTGTCCTAATTGACTCCGTTTCAGGAGAAATGTTTTGTTCGACGCGTATATTTCCACAATGTACAGGGGGATACAATGCCTACGTCAATATTTACTATTTTTATTACATTTTTATGAGTAAGTACGTTAATATTATTAAAAAAATATTCAGTATTATAATGTGCGTCATGCTGTAGGTAACATATTATGGTGTATTTATAACATAACATTTTATATGATTATTGTTTTCTATTTACAAAAATGTTCTAGATTGTGTGTTACAGTACCTACGTATAATCGTTTTCCAAGAGTTATAATTATCTTTATAATTTCTGACGCTTATACAATTATTACCTACAGACAAGAATAAAACCCGTGTGATGGATTCAACTCGAGTATTTTCAGCGTTGAATCAATATAAGCACTTTAGCGTTAGACTATTGTCAGCTCAGTCGTGCTACGATTATGGAATCTGTAAAGGTTCCGAATCGTCAGTCAATAAAAATAAAATACGCGAGTTAAATCAGTTAATAGTTGTTTCATTCCAATGTGTAATAACCGCGAAGGCATCAGAAAAGATTCTAAAAGATTCTTTTTTTTTCATTATGTATACTCATATAAAGCTGAAAATTTAGTATTTATAGTATGTTTATAAATATGTTATCATGAACTTATAATAAGTTCGTAAATGACTTCTAAAAATGTCTATAGTATTTAAATGTATCGTGTCGGTGTCGTGCGCGAGGAATCTTCAGAAAAAATAGTTTTCTCTTTTAACGTATCAATAAAAAAATGTAGGTAAATATCGTTATACTTACTTAATTCTAAATACTTTTGGCTTGGGTTTCGTTTGATAGCCGATACTGAAGCCTCATCCAGGGCGAACTGAACGAAAACCCTTTTACTTACACAGGTATACCTACTGACTAAATATTCAGATTTGTTTTATTTTTAAATCTAAAAATCCTGTATATCATTATGTTCATGCATACTTGTTGTCATACAAAACAATAATAGTGACTTCCATTAGAAACCAAGTAGGTAAGTTTAATAATATTATATTATCTCCTTGTAGAAAAGCATCCTGTATAGGTACTTGAAGGAAATAAAGAAAAAAATATGCCTACCTACTGCAAATGAGTTCTAAATGAAATGTAAATATAAGTTCCATAATTATTTTCCTTCTCAAAATTTTGACTAAAATAGTTAATACATTAAATCAATGGTAAAAAAACAATGCGAAATTGTTATAATCCTAATTTGTCAAAGTCTATCCACTTTGACATACTTCTTCCAACAATTGTCATAAAACCCAACATATGACGTCAGTTAATGAAACGGTACCTACCACGTCAGCGGTTACGGCTAAGCTGTAAAATTCAGTCGACGTCTCCTACGCTATAAAAAGATCATTCTGCTGCGTTAGCCACGTAACACGGTAAATGCTCCTGGACTAATAGTACAGTGCGGGCAAATTGGAATTAAAAAAAACACTGAAAAAAATGCAAAGGAACTCGAGTGATCTGAGCGATTGCCATCATCACTCTCGGTTGTGAGTTTTCCCTTCCATTTGCCCTAACCACGCACATTGTCACAAATTGGTGGAGGTGCCTAAGCCAGGAATAGGTATTGTAAAAAGGGGTGCCTTAGTTAAGTTTCAATTCCGATACGAGCTTAGCATGTTGTTGTATCAAAACGTAGTTTATGGTGTAGCTCATTAATTCAATATTTAAAACTAGACTGACGACAGTTGAAACATCCTTAAAATCCATAATTTTTTAACGTAATTATTATAATTGCACTACCATTGTCCCGCTGAACCAGCGGACGCCTAATCAGGCTATCGAATTACCTACACATAGAAAGTTTTTCTTACGTTGAAATGTGAACAAAAAATGTTTGTGGTTTCTAATAGGATTTCTACTTATATTATTATGCCACTGAGATAGAAGTGTTCTTCAGTGGTGGAGCCGTGGGTGGTCAGTACTGGTCAGTACTGGTCAGCAGTGTGCCGCGACGGCGCAGGTGCTCGATATCTTAACAACCTGCCTTTAATTCCTCTTTGCCTGGACTTATAATTTTATGTATTTCTTTTACGGCCAGCTTTTACCATTAAATAAATACGGCTTTGTTATGGTGAATTCGGATTATTAACTTTTTAACGATGATGGAATGATCGTAGGTCTTATATCGTACCTAGGTAGTAAAAAAAAACTAAATTTACCTATGTAGTAAACTAAATTTACCTATACATAAACTGTATAGGTAAATTTAGTTTGTATTGCCGGTCATATCAGTAAAAACCTAATTAGAAAATAAATCAATAGTTATATAGGTAGCTACTAATTTTATGATAGTAGTAGGAAATAACACATTTTAATTGAAGTGATTTGGTGGTCCCCTTTGTAAATTTTATTAATTAATAATTAACACGACTCGACTTATTTTTAATTAAGTACATATCTAATATAATATTAGTTTTGTTAAATATTTCAATACATAATAACTCTGTTTATGTTTCAACATTGTCTGTAGTAAACCTGTTAATTGTAAATTCTAGTGTAAAGCGTTGCGAAATTTCAAATCATGTAACGCTATTATCGCCGGGCCGTAACTGGGCCTCGAGCCGTCCGCTCGGGCCGTAACCCTTCCCCTTAACGGCCCAGTAGCCGCGGCCGTATAGTGTAAAGGGTTAAGTTACTAGTTATAAGCGTTAGTAATTACATTTATTAGTTGTATTATAAATTGTATAAAAATCTGGCACGTGTCAGAGTATTTTAGAATCTCTAGTGATGGATATATATTTTAGAAATACAACAACGTTCGTCTCGTTCGGTGATTCTCTGTCCGTTGGGATCTTTTGTTCTATCAATAGAGTCAATTTATAAACAATTCTCAATCATGTATTTCAACATAGGTATGTCAGATGATACAATCGAAGAACTCGGTAGAAAATAATATGGAATTGAATCGTCTTGTTTTAGAAACTATTAATTAAATTTGAACACGTCCTTCTGTGTCGGAGACCGCAGCGGCCTCCTTTGATGTGCCAATATGTATGCGAGGAGTGAGGAGTGCTCGTGAGGACGCAAATTGAAATTTACCAGCGCCCTTTACCTCCGCCGACTGTATTGAACCGAGACTTTGCCGGATATTAAGGAATTTGCTTGATAAAGTCTAGGATTTGATATAGATATCGATTCTAAACCACAACATTTATTTATACTTAATCATAGTTCTGATCAATATTTTTTACTGTTTATAACAAATTTGCAAAAAACGAACTTATTTTTACATACCTGGAATATAGCTTGTTGATATTATATTTTTCATAACAAAGTGAGAACAAATCTCTACAACATACTTTTAAAGGTAATGTGATAGTTTTTCAACATTAGAGACAGAAAAAGACATCCAAGAAGGCTCAGATCATCACATAGACATCTGCTCCGGTTTCGTAGTCTGAGACTTTGACGACTAGCCGTAATATATGTATATGTACCTACTAGTGTTGTGTTAAATATTACATTATGTTCATCAGTCAATATAAAAAAAGTTTCTAATTGCGTTTAACGCATTTGAGTACTTTTTCCCTACGCGTTATATTCTCACTCAGTTCCAATTTTCCCTATTTTAATTTTCCAAAATCGACAGGTCCCCCTCCTCCCCCCTTTCCCGAGGTCCCCGTCCCGCTGCTCCAAAGCTACTAATTTTTCTCAAGCCTGCCCCACTCATTAAGAGGGCTTAAGTGCTCTCAAGTCGTCAGTTAATGCCGAGGCCCGGATTAACTTTACAAAATGTTATCTTAAACACTGACTTCGTTTAAAAACATGTCGGTTAATTTTATGGGCCGTTAAGTACGCTAAGCAGCCTTTGGGGTGTGAAATTTTGTGATAATAATGCGGAATGTGTCGAGGCCGAGCCGAGCTTCTATGTGTTGGGTCGCTTTTAAAATTAATGCTTAAATACCACATAATTAGGATGTATCATTTTATCAAGCCCCCGTTTTTATTAGGTCACCAGCGCTATTTATTTGGGAGTAAACAGTCATGCGGATCTGGTATGAGTGGTTGGTAATTTGACTCTAAGATGTATTATGAATATTATAATAGAACTTGTGTGAGTCGTACCAGATTGAAGATGTAGTTTAATACCTTAATTTGTATGTATCTGAAATGTATGACATTATATTATAATCATTATTATTATTATTATATATTAATCCAGGAAGTAATGACCATAATAATCCGTATACACCTTTGTCGTAGGAAACAGAGCTGATTATAAATTGTACCTATTTAAATTAAAGATCCCACTTGAATAAAATTAATCTTCTGCATGCACTCAATATATTGTTTTATAATAATAGAATTTAAGTATCGAGGTAGAGATTCACATCTGCGTTTATATTATATTAAATTTAAAATCATTACAGTAAAAGCGTTTAATACGTGATTAGTGAGCATTGTAATAATCCGTTAGAGTGGAAACAAGCGATACCGACCCTTGTGGTGAGGCCATATTGAATGGACTCGGCGGATTCATATAATATAATCATAATTCACTAATGCTTGAAGATCACAAATTAATAAAATTATTTGAAATTTGTAAAATTTAAGGTACTTATCTTAAAATTATGATTCTTTAAATAAGGGCTGGTAATTAAGTACCTAACTAGGTAGTTTTAAATGTATGTCGTGATAAATAATTTAATTGTGAACTCACTTTATACCAATCAAATACAATATCTAAGAAGCGAAAATAGTACCTACCTACCTACGACCAAAGAAATTGTATGCTCAGAGTCAATAAAAAATTTCACATCTTTTTGGTTTACAAAAAACCCTGTCTACTTCGCTCATGTAATGTAACTTTTCCTTTAATATTGTAACTCAATGAAATCGGACAAAGGGTCGACAGAGATAACGAAAACCTACCGTCCTTGTAGGATTTACTCTGAAGTATAGGATTGTACGGTTGGGGTTATTTAGTTTTTATGGTTCGATAGATTAATTATCAACTACCTTCGGTGAGTAGGTAACCTTCACTTTAATCGGGTTCGAATCTCGTTACGCAATTTTTTAATGTTGTAAAATAATGTATTTATGTAATTTAAGACGAGATAAACATTAATGAATTGTTTAAATAGGAACATTTATTCAGTCTTTTCTAGGACTCTAAACAAAATAACACAAAGCTTTTGCCGCTATCATACTGTTTGCAAAAAAACGACTGTGATATAAATATGAATGATTTTCGTAACGAGAATAGTTATGGCGCCTGTAAATTTAACTTAACTGCGATCGGTTTAAGTCCTTAAAGTGTATAAAATCAGTTATAGCCGCGTAGGCGGAAGCGTGTAGGAGGAGGCAGTAAAACGAAGAGATGTTAACTGGCTGTTACTGCTGAAGTACCCGATACCGCCAACACGCCTTATTGCCGATAATAACTTAGAACTTATTTATAATGAGTATCGACTTCTAATAATTGATCACGACAAACCTCCTTTTATTAAGTCGTTTAAAAAAATAAGACAAATCATTGACAGGTTGGCTCAATTCTTAACAAAAAAGGTAAGGTGGTTTCCAAGGCGAGATTTAAAAAACCCGTAAAAACCAGTTTCGGGAACCAAAGTAGCAATTAGTGAAAGTTAGTTTGCAGAGATGCCTAGTGGAAACAGAAGAAAAAAGAAGTTTTGTAGTAAAAATCTGCTTTTCTGAAAATATTTATCTCTAATACGATGTTGGTAGTATATGCTTCGACACCCGGAGTTCTTTATGTGTGATAACTCGTTATTCGGCGTTGTCAGCATGTCGGCGAGCCGGGTGCCGGCGCCGGCGGTGTGCGCCGGACCGGACGTGCCCGGGAGTGGAAAATATGCTAATGTATATCAAGATTTATGACTAGCTTGCATCACGTACTTATGAAGGGATTTTTATAAGTTTATACATAAAGTAGGTAATAACGGTTTTGATTTCGCTATTGTTTTTACATATCACAAAAATATTTCTTTGACATTGTAAAACCAGTCTAATTGTTTATGTATCCTGTTCGTACTTGGCTGGATTAACCATATTGACTGTATAATAATAATATAATTCACAAGGAACGCTCGAATATAAGAGAATATTATCTGAAAAAATCTCATACCTGTATAATGATAAATTTAAATACGCGCGTATCAATAACTTCTTAATATTGCTGACACTAATTGAAAGAAAAAAAAGGCTTTAGGAAAAAATCCGGGCACAAGGAGCGGTCTCCAATCTTCGTTTTACCGCTCAGTAGCTATTTAATAGCATTTATGATAGCTCCGGGCAGACTCATTAAAAATAATACGTTCCCACTTCCCCTACTCTCCCCCTCTCCCCCTTTTTAAAACGGGACATACGCGTAATTGGGCGGCATGTGGGGAAAATTAAAGCGAGTGTAAAAGAAGATAATTACTTGCCAGAACGGTCGTGATAGTTCGGGAGTCTTTAATTAAAAAATAAATAAATTGTCAGTCAGTTATTTTGTATATTTAAAACTGAAATACAACCGATACCTCGGCAGTTTGTTTCATATAATATGTATACATAATATATATAAGATTATATCGTCCAAATCTGAGATTATTGGTTTTACAGAGCTACATAATCTTTCGAACAAAACAGATAAATTCAATCCTGGAAAGGTTATTTTCCAAACATTTAATTTTATTTTATTTTACTCAGTCAATATTTTTTTTATTTTATTTAAACTTTATTGCACAATAATTTTTGATACCTTCGCGGTTATTAAACAATGGAATTATACAACTATACCTAATGAATTTAACTCCCTTATTTTGTTTCATTCGCTGACCACAAATTAACAAAGTTTTACCGTTCCACGATTGTAATACGGACTTAATCGTAAAGTACTTTCAAACGTAGCAATACATAACAACTCGCTAACAATGCAACTCCTAAATTGGGGTGGTAACACGGTAGCACAGAGAAATGACTAACACAAAACTATGCCGTGACGGCACGAAGTTGGACGGGGAACTGTTTGGGATATATACATGTCGAAACTACATTGTATCCCGGCTCTGACTGCAGGAACCACTCTTAATTACTACCGGTGCAGCGGTGCAGCAGTGCAGCAGTGCAGCGGTGCAGCGGTGCAGCGGTGGATGCCACGCGGGGTCCGGAGAAGTCGTTCACTCGCAGGTGGTTAGGAGTTGGAGCCGGTGGAAGCATCATAAGTGCTTGTGAAAGCCTTAGAATAAATAAATTCTGAATTTAACTTCAATATTGGTTTTAAAAGTGAGGGAGTGTGAGTGTGGAGTACCTACATACGTGGCGTGGCAAAAACAAGTTATTAAAAGGATTTTCATTCTGCTCTCATAACGTAAATTTTATTAAAGAAACAATATCAATAAGTTCTTCTATTCGTATAAAACACGCGTGGTTATGAGACACGAGGGTGATAACTTGATGATGCAACAGTTGTATTAAGGCGTTCCAAAATGTAGTTATGAAATACCTGTACCCTAAAATTCCGTTATAATTTGAAACTATGTTTACTAAAGCGCCTCAAATTCTGAACTGTTGGAAATTTGGTGAATGTTCCTGTGTTTTAATACTCGCGTCTGTATCCGGGCGCAGTGCGCGCTGCAGTTCACGCTGCACTTTACGATCAACGGTATTAGATGCACTGAGATAAAGTTTGAAGACAGCACGGATTTATAACAATATTACCAACTTATTTATTGTTGTTTTTATTTATTAGGTACGTTACTAAACTTTTTTCGTCTTGAATGTGATTATATTATAATTAATTCTTGGAAATTGCTTTGATGGTAATTAAAATTTTGTAATGTTGATTGTATGTATTTATTTATATGATGATAATTTAAAAGAATCTTTTAATACTTTTTGCAGTATTTGATTTAATACACTACCTTTGAAAACTTGTCCTTCGTCATATAATCTAATAAATAATTCCACTAACTTAGATACTCGTGATTTGACGCGAGACATCCGACAGATTTCGATGTAACAATTGGCAACTGCGGGCCCATAAATAGTGAATCGTAATGAAATAACGAGAGATTGGCAGTCGGGGGTGTCCCGGGCTGCTCCGGCTTGCTGTTAGCTCTCTATGTAGATCTCCTATTGACCTACTTTCCGTGGAATGTATTGACCTCTACTTCGAAATTATAATATCAACGTAATACCTAATACCTACCTCGTTCCTGGAATTTGTACGAGAAAATTGACTGATTAAGTAAAGAAATTACCTGTGACCTCGTATAACTTACGTTAGCTCAGTAATGCTATGAATATGGGAACTGTAAAGTTTTCGAAACGTTAAAAAATTAAATAAATCCGTTGTAATTGTTTCGTACCAAAATTATTCACATTTTATCTCGCAGTTTAATTATAAAAAATCATAAACATAAAAAGAAAGTACATACTTCAAGTATTTGATAAAAATACCCCTTCTTTGATTTAGATAAAATATATTATGTCGAAAACAATGAACTAGGTAGATGTAATAATAATCTTCTACGAATGAGTAAGATCAACTCAGAAAACGTATCCGTTTCTCTTATTTAGAATCACATTACCTTTACATTTCCAAAACAAAATAAATCAAAATAATTGCGACAAATTCAACGATAAATCAACGACGAAAACTCGTCGTAAATAACCCGACGTGTTAGCTTTCATATATTTATTTAACTTGTTATTCCTTTTACTTCTTTCTTATTCAACATAATTTATTCTATACTTAGTTATTTTAGGGGTACATTTATTAAAGCTTATCTAAGTACCTATATAATATATTTTAACTGACCTTGGGAGCAACTCTTGTCAGAAAAGAGAATATCTGACACTCAAAAAAAAAATCAGTATTTATTGGTATAATGTTTTGACTACAAGGAATAATTTGATGGACCTTAATTTTAAAAATTAAGGTCTATATAATTATTAATTATATCATAATAATATTACTTTTCCAAAAACTAATTCCATCGATTAAACCTTGCAACGGAATTACCTAAACCTATTATTTATTATATAACAAACTTTGATTAAAGTCATTGCCCTCACACCTACACGATAATAACTACCAAGCATGTAAGTATGTATGTATGTATATGTATGTGTGTGTATATATGTGTTGTAGACGGAAGCGCTCCGTGAGTAACGACCGGATGTTCGTAATTAATATCGCGCTGAAAAATAACGTTAACGTTAATATTGTTATCTCATCCACCGGCGATAATGTACCTATCTAATATAATTACTTACTGTAAAATAATAAATTTACTTAGATAAAGTTTTATATATGAAAGTTTATAACTATTTTATCTCTGGGAGTAATTAAGGTGCTGAAGAAATAGTTCCATTCACTTGGTCTTCCGCAGGTTACTCATTTACATGAAAAAGTAACTCACTACCAATATGAAAAATGCAAACTTTTCAACACGTCAGGAAATAAAATAAAATTCATAAGCGATTTAATAATAATATTTGTAGGTACAAAAGTCAAAGAGTACACTTAGGTACCTTGCTAATTTCCACCAAGACCATCGAAGCAAAATTCTACAAAACTTGACACGAAGACAAAAGACAGAAGCGAGACACGTCGCGGTCTGTAGAGTTCCGCTTCATTGTATCGTCATGTCGGGAATTAGGAAGGTTTTTTGTCGTTGAATCGTTGGATTTGCGCAACGTTAAGCCTGAGTCTATTCAATCAAACAGGTACTTTGCAGTAAGTACTAAGTAACTTACAAAAATGTATTTATTTCCGCATCTTTCTACCTTATTTTTTTTCATAAACATCATCCACATAATAATAAATAAGGGTGTATTTAATGTCGTAAAGCAAACGTATAGTTAAGTGCACATATACCTATATAAGCGTTTCAGTTAGTACTTTTTCTAATATATTTTTTCGTTTAAAAGTTTTTATAGGTATATATTATTTCCATTGACCGTAAAACATAACTTGCAGTATTTTTAATAACTCACTCTTTTTATTTTAAATTTTATTTTCCTCTCGCGTGTATTCCAAAAGGGAAGTACTGCGTCGACGCCGGATGTCCACAATTAATACGGCTTTCGCTCGTTTTGTTCCAGCTCCGAGACTCCGCGTAATGGCTGCAGACTCGCGGGCTATGTTTACATTTTACTACTCTGTCACATTAACAATGGCCCAGTTCATCGGTATACCTAATATGATATTACATATTATAAAGAATCGAGTGTTAGTTGGTCTTCGTGCAGGGTGTATGTAAATATTCGTTTGAAAAGGTATTACAGAGTTTAATTTATATAACATAACTTAAAATTCATACATAGAATTTAAGCGAGACTGAAATCCTTTGGAGCTCAAGCCCCATTCAACAAAGCAACTAAATTTCTCGTATTATTCGTCGCTGACGTTGCAGAAATTTTCATTATTTTTCCAATATTTTTTATTACATTCTTAGCGCAAAAATGAGTGTCCGCTTCAATATGCCGTAACCTTCATATCATCAAGGGGCGGCAAGATATCCGTGATAAATCCATATTTATGAAAAATTCACCCTCAAGCGTTTAGCCGCCCGGGATATAGGAAAGGGTCAATGTAACAGACAACATTTTACGAAGCGTGGAATATAAATATTTTATTGTTTTATATTATTATGTTGTCACATTTACTATTTACGATTACAGAGTTAGATTGCATGCATTGTGGTGATACTCGTATAGTCTTTACAGCCGATATAGTAATAGGTACAGTATAAAACAGAGAATGCAAAAGCACTTAGGTATAATACGTTTTTTAAAAAGGAATATCTTTTGAAGTTTAGTTTAGTTAGCTAAATAAGGCTTACATTTCTTTACATTGTCTCCTAAAACCGACTAGCCAAACAAGTGTACATAAACTTCCAAATCAGATAAAGTTCGTAATGTAAACTTATAATAGTAAGCCACCTGCGGTTTATAAGCTGTCGCCTTATACCACATTTCTCACGCGTCAGACGCACGCGGTCGCAACTATTATGGATGTCGTTGTACATGACTGCTCGTAAACAACCGACGCCAGCTTTGACGCTTTTTAACCATACATAGGAAATTTTGCGAAGCCGCAGACTCAGCAGAAATGGCGTTTATATGTTTGTTAGAGACCAATTTGAATATAGATAGCCTGAAGTAGGTAATGTTCAGACCGAGTACAGAACAAAAATACTTTAAAACTTTGGATATCTTTTAAGACCCAGCTTTAATAGTAGCCTGTACTTGGTACCCACGTGTATAATTTATACGTGTAATTATATCATAGCTTATCGGAGAGTGGAGTAGTTCGCTCCTTAATCTCCCGGCAAGTCCCGCGATTAAGGAGGTAGTTGGGAACTGCGAGTTTGAGGAGTTCGCAGTTGTAGTATTATGTGAAGTTAGGAACTCCGGAATTTGAACTATTAAAATTTGATATAAAATTGTTTGAGTAGCTTAGTTGTACAGAAATGTACTATCTATACCATTTAGTGCTGTATTACCTTATAACCTACTTACCTACTGTTCTCATTTTTAACAAATGTATTTGGGAGCATAAGTGTTCACAGCACCTTTTTGTAAATTTTATAGAATCATGCATAAGTTTGATAAGGTCTATTACTTACTATAAAAATCGACCGTCTACACAATCTATACTAATATTATAAAGCTGAAGAGTTTGTTTGTATGTTTGTTTGAACGCGCTAATCTCAGGAACTGCTGGTTAGAATTGAAAAAAATATTTTTTTGTTGGATAGACCATTTATTGAGGAAGGCTTTAGGCTATATAACATCACGCTGCGACCAATAGGAGCGAAGAAACAGTGGAAAATGTGTAAAAAACGCGGAAAATATGAAGCCTTATGAAGAATTACTATTCCACGGGGACGAAGTCGCGGGCACAGCTAGTATTTCATATCCGTAAATGTTTCAAGTTTTTATTATACATACTGTAAGATACCGAAAATATGATATAAAATATTATACTTATTGTAGGTTATTGACAAACACTGTACCTACCTACATATAAATGGAAGGCATCGAAAACATTTAAATCCATTCAAAAAAAATAGGCAAATAGCGTAATTTATTTTTCGAAGCGAAATTAAATTGCATGAATTTTTCCCTACTGTCAATAAATAAGTTAGTTACCATATTATTAAAAAATATATTTCCAATAATAATGTAGCGATCAAATTCCTCGTGTAAAGTGATCAGAACTCGGCGACGCGAGCGAGTCATTTGCCCAAAAATTGGCAATATGGCGGCCACCCGGGGACCATTTTGATTTATAAATAATTTTGTGCAAAACTTACTGACGAGGTGTTTTACATTTTCAACATTACTTTACACATCGACATCATTTTTTTGATTTGATTTAAAATGAAATGATGTTAATAAAATAACATAAGTACTTATGTTATTTTATTTTATTGTACCTACTACATATTAGGTACATAGACCAGGTAGGTAATTGTAAAATAGCCATTAATTGCGAATTTTGGCTAGCTTTTAAAAAATTAGAACGTCAAACGAAATTACTGGCCAAAATAAATTACAAACTACTTTACCCTTTACTACAACCCTCGGCACACAAGCCCCGACATTAATTAACAACATCATTCCGTGCACTTCATACACTGCTGGTTTATTATTACATTACGGCACATCGTCCGCGCACAACGAGCAATGTTTTCCTAACAAGCCGGTCGCCTCGAGTCGGTTATAGTACAAGGTACCCATAAAATGACGAAATTAACCTGTTTCAGGTGTATTTTCTGCACAGTTTTTATTAGTTTGGGGTGTTAGTAGTTGTACATAGCGTGGGCTAAAGACTAAACAATGTTACATTGTAATGGAATTTCAAATGAGAGGATTTGTTGTTAAGCGAAATAACTCCAATTATTTTTGAAAATGTTCGTTATTGTTCAAAATTGAGTTTTACGAAACGCTGTTTCATGGAAAACGTTGAAAAATTTTGTGATAATGTTTCGAGTATTACGAAATAGTTTTCTCTCTTTCTGTTACGAATAATTAGGTACCATATTTTTATGCCTATTCAATTTTTCACATTTACTTTTCAAACCCTTTGACTTCCTTATAGGTAAAGAACTTGTAGCACACGTCCCCGAAGCTTTATATTTCACAAAAAGCAACCGATCTTAGTAACGAGTAAGAAGCAAAGTTGTTAAAAGCAGCTCTCAACACAACGCCGCCCTCAGCGCCGCCGCCGCCGCCGCGCCCGCGCGAGGACCCTCAAGGACCGCGCTTAGCTGCGTGTGGTTTGACAGATCACTGACTCCCGTTACAAACAACATGTAGCTTGAAGACTATTTGAGGCGACATCGCTCGTAGACTTCGTCTGATCGGAGTTAACAATGCTTGGAATTCTTGTTTATTAGCTGAAGGTTCCCGTGGATTATCGTCGCTATTATAACTAGTCTAAGTAAGGACGAATAATGCAAAGGAACGCTACGAAAATACATAAGAAAGCTTTTCATGTATTTCACTGGAGAGTTTACCTGTTTGCTTCATTAAGCTTACTTTTTTTTTCTGTGCTGATTTAATGAAAATGACTTGAAAAACAAGTTTTAATACCTATAACTTACAGTCATTGAATTTCGTTAATTAACAAAACCCGCGTACCTATGTTACTATTCAAAAACTCGAAATCCTGCACAAGCCAGGGGTTACATTGAATTCTTTTCAAAATGGCGTCGCCGGCGAAGGTAAATTAATTTGGTCGGACACACAGCACATGTCGGTAACGAACCCCGGTCCTTTCACACATCAGCTTCATTAGGGTCTGTGACGACACTCATTAGGAGATGCGCCTGCATGCATCACTATCTACCGAAACAGACCAAGCCATATACAACCTTAAGACCAACACGCAATATTGAAATTCCATTGATGGTTTGCCGCTCGTGTCCTACCTAGCCAAAAATAACTTAGAGTTGAGGGGATCAAGATTGAATTTAATATGCACTTATTGCCGCTTATAATCTTTCGGTGGTTAATAGAGTACGCATTTAGGTTAGCCAGTGTATAGAGTTTTTGAAATTTGGTTTCATTTAATTAGAAGACTTCAAAAGGAATAAGAGAAAGGCTCTCTCCCGGTGTCTGACTATTTTAATGGTGCGAATTTACTTTATTGTTTATATACATACCTAGCAAATTAACAGAAAGTGTTTCAGGGTTTAGAGATAATAAATAAGAGAATCTTAAGAGCACCAACTAGCTGTTTTAAAGAAAATCATGCGTCCTCCCCACAATCTTAAATACCTACTTTTTCCTTACGATTATCACGCTATTGACATCAGTGTCAAATCTATCATATGAAGTCAAAACAGCAAATTGGTTATATTTCATTTTAATATAATTAAATCAAACAACTTAATGAGTTTGAGGAACTCGCAGGAACGTAGGATCTTAATTTTAATTTTACCGCCGCATTACGTCAGCCAGCCAGGTTCATTTTATGCGCGGTATTAGTGGAAGCCTCGCTTTTTTCTCTCTACCTGCTACTTTAAGACCCTTACATAAAAGCCTTATTAACCCAATACTTGCTGAACAAAGGATTAAGTAAGGCCAGAGCAGGCGTAATTTAATATCTATTAAGAAAATTGGTGGAGAAAAAATGGTTTCTAAAACCGTTCAGTGTATTAACAAGCTTTGACGCGGTCTGTTAAAAGTTTCGTAGAGAAACCTATAATTAACTTTACACAGCTACGATAGTGTTATCCTTATATTAAAAAATAGTACATTACGCACCGAGGCCAGTAAAATAAAAAATGTCTCAGATCACATGTAATGAAAATGTGATCTGAGGCTTTTTTATTTTACTGGCCGAGGTCAGTATACTATTTTTCTGTTTGACGAAGCCAGAAAGCGGCAATTTCATTTAGCGCAGCGGCCAGAAAGTTGGCGCTTTCCGGCCCGAGGACAGAAAAATATATTTTATACATAAATATAGTATGTGCAAGGTGTGAAAAGCATCAAAAATTATGACAGTAGTTGTTACTGTAGTACATTTTAGCATGCTCGTCGCCAATAAAGACTAGTTTTTTCACCGGCTCATATCAACCGGGAATATTAATGTCACTCAAAATATAAGCGTGCTTGGTCTAAATGAAATATACGCTAAACAAATACTCGTGACGTAATAAGTATATGTACCTATGTAATGAATATGAAAGCTACCCCCTATATTCAATAGCGGACCGTTGAGGTTGTAGCGCTGTTACAGAGAAGCGATCACTAGATTGCATCACAGACTTGAGGAGAAATGTCGACGATGGACAAGTTACACACTGAAGCGGATTCTGAGGACAGATTAATCAATATTAATAATATGTTTCGTTTCTTCTTTACGATTATTTTGTTTTACGCCATTTAAGTATGTATTTAAATGGCGTAAAAAGTGGACTATCTATGTACTATGCGTTGAAATTAGTACTCATTTAAGTACTTGAAATTACTGGCAGGTACTAACATGATCGTGTCAAAAAGATCTAGGTACAGTAAACAGTTCCTTAAAGATATTCTAGGTGCGAAAAAATATTACCTGAACATTACCTGAAATTGCGGCAAGTTTACTATTCTTACAAGATCTTAAAAATATTTTCAAATTAACGATTATTTATTACCTATTTCAGAATATTCAGTTAAAATTTCTTTATCATATTGATAAAATTTCTTTATGCCTTATCTTTTGTAACTTGTTCCCCTATCAACCATCAGAATCAAAAGATATTGGCTGGAAACTGCACCTTTGTGTCGTCGCCTTCAGTTAAATGCAGTTAACGTCTCGCGCTGTCGTGTCCGCGCCGAGCGCCGCTCGCCGCGCGCCGGGCGTCGCGACACGACGCTACACGGCTCGGGGAGGCGCCGCTCATTGATATTATTGCGTCAAATCAAGACGTTCGAGTTTTGTCTCTCTTACCTGTTCAATACATTGTATTCATCTCACTATCTGCAATGAGAACCTTAGCCTTTATGTATACCTATTTACTCAAAAAGCGTTAAATTGTAAGAAAACCCAAAATATAAAAGCTATATGCTTTTAGATATTTTTTGCATGTTTCCTAATATATTTATGTACAAATTCACTAAATAGAAACTAATTGGAAATGAAATGAAATTGAAATGATTACGAAAAATCTATTTTCGAAAATCCTTCTTGTGTTGGTATAGTTTATTCCATAGAAAAAATATTTATAAATTTGCAATTGACCTATGGGACCCGCTACCGCTAACGCCAATAACTTAGGCTTATCATTACAGCTGGTATCTTGAGACGTTTCCGGCGCAAGCGACGCTGGCTTTGTGTCGTGTTGGTAATCGACGCGGCCATGTTGTTCAGCCGCCATTTTGATCTTAAGCCGCCATTTTGTTACGCCATCTTGGTTTAGGAAACGGTTGGCGTTATCTGACTGAACGTTTATCCTAAGGCATGCTAAGAACTAGAAAACGATAGTACAATATGAAGATGAACGCTGAATGGGTTTTGATTTGATAAGTTTATGAAACAAAACCATTAATTTTATTAAAAAAGAAAATGATCAATTTGTAATAAAAATAACTCTTTTTCAGTCTCTATATTTATGTACCAAGGCATTTTTTTTATTTACCTATTAATTTACCTATTTTATTTACCAATTTATGTACCAAGGCATTTTTTTTTATTTACCTATTAATTGCTTTTACCTATACCTATTAATTGTTTATATATTTTTGTTCATTATTTTAAAAGTTTATTTTAATGAAATGCTGAAGGAAATACAAGAGATTCATCTAAGAATAAGTTCACCTTGTTTCATCTACTACAACCTATACATACAAACACTTGCGGAATCCAACAAACAATAAACTCTTCAAGTCAGCCGGCTGCAGGTAAGTAGCCGTCAGCAATTGTATTAGCTACCTGCAGCCAGCGCATTAGCAATTCGATGAGGTGTCTGCAGCTGCTGCGAGTGTCGCTCCGCGCGGCGCTCTGTCGACTCTAGTGCCTTTCTATAGATGTGATTTTCTATTACAGTTTAATTTGTAGCAGCTACAGCAATAAACATTTTTATTGTTGTAGGTGTCTACTTGCAAAACCTTGTGAGTGAGCTGTCAAATATTTTTTATTATACATTACTAGCTAACCCGGCAATCGTTGTTCTGCCTCCATCATAATTACCTTACGATGCACGATGGCGATGTAATCTCATACTTACCAATGTATGTAAGTATGTAGTAATTTTATAAAAAAAGATCGGGGGGTTCAGGGGATTGCGACCAATAACATCGTGACACGAAATTCTCATAAGCATGTCAGAATTTTTAAGCTACCTATAATAATTATTAAGAAGGAACATTCATGAAGATTCAATAATCTAAATATATATCCAAACTGTAATGATATTATACCCACCTAAACTTTTTTAAACAATCTGTCAACAAACTCTAAGACCTTAATGCATTTAATTTCCAATCTCACGTTTATTAGATAGGTACACAGAGAGTTAAGACAAACTAAAATAGTAAACGTTTATGAATACAAGGCAGCATTAGCAATTCCAATGCGCGTCGTTGCCGCGTCTAGTATACTTACCACATGAGGACGCGGCGCCGACGCGCGGGTTATTCATGTTCACATCGAATGATTAGATTACAACTAGGTACTATTTCAAATAGTTTTAAATGCTTAAGAGATTTATGATTCATCTACACGGCATTCGATCCGAGGGAAGGGGTAAAATCTTTTATTTTATACCGCTTAAGGTGTGTACCGGTAAGTATTCCCTCAATTTGCATATTAGCTATTCTCTATTATCACCAATTCAGTAAACGAAAAATAATTAGATATATTTTTTTGTATAAATCTGTATTGTCAGCTCAGTCGTGCTACAATTATGGAACCTGTAAGAGTTCCGAAATGTCAGCCAATAAAATAAAATAGAAATATAGCAAAAAAAAAGTCCTAGTAACAGAACAAAAACAAAATAATGTTGAATCAAAACCGGCAGGCCCGGTTTCGACTCGACTCAAACAAACAAAATTCAATATATAAATACCGCTGGCGCAGCTAATACGGGATGCATACTTGTTAAACCCATCCGTGAATTTACATAAAAAAGCAACTCTCGTATAATTTCCGATTGCAATAATCACTCGCACAAAGATTCAGTGCAATGCAAAGCGCTGGTGTTTCAGCTGCACATTTGCATCTCACAAGCACTGCAGCAGAACTGCACAGGAGCGCAATTGCATACTGTTCGGTGCATCTCTTTGTTTTCGACCGACGCGTGGCAAGTGCTCATAGTAATTACAAAACGTGGTGATTGGGTTTTTGTACGAAAATTTTCGCTACAATTGAAATTTCAGGCGTCGACTATAGTGCTTGTATAACTTGTAAACCAAGTTTGACTTTTGTATGCACCTATTCTTGTAAAATATAATATTTCACTTTGAATCATGAGGGGTTTTAAAAAAGTTACAATTTTCATTTTAACAATAAATAAAACTCTAACATAACTAATGCCAAAAATTAGGCAACTATATGAACATCACAATATTAGAGTACTATGTCATTACGGGTATCGCGTAAGGTTGCTGTCGCGAGAAAACATAGGCCTGTCACTTTCGCAGTTTTGACAATGAGCGATGGTGATAGACAGGTGCTTCTTGCGAAATAAATGCCTTACGTAATAGCCCTCCAGGCACCTATTGAATTATATAAGGCTAGAGTTTCGTTGTAGGTACTTAATATTAACATCAAGAGAAACCAACACTCGCCGTCCATTAAACATGTAAGCGATAGCAGGCGATATCGGCGGCGTGTCCGATGCATCGCGACACCGCGTCCGATACGATATCGGATTATATTCAAATGGCTTCGACAGAGGATTAAGTGTAGGTATTTGCATCGGAGCTTATCGGGTGGACTACCGTTTATATCTCCGTAAGCTTACTGGAATTGTAGTTTACAATCGTTTTAATAATCAAGTTTTCTAATTCATATTCTCGATTCCCTGTAAATGTGAACGATAATTTTAGATTTTGTTATTTGTTGTTAGTTAACTCGTGTATGAGAATATTTATAATTATCGCGTTAGCCATTGTGACGATGACGTCCACTGCTGGTCATGAGTCCCAAGGAGAATCGTGTGCATTTATGAAACCTAGCATCCTTGAAGCATTATGAATAATATGGCGGAAAAACAAGTGTAATAAGTAAACCGTAATGATGGTGACATTGCAAATTATTAAGTAGATATGTGATGAAAAGGATTGCTTATGTTACAATAATTATAGGTGCACAAAATGTTGTTAACTTTCTCTTAAATATCTATCGAAAGCATGAAAATAAATTACAAACTGACACAGAATCTCCTCACATACGTTCCTAGTTAATATCCGGTGCAAAATGTTTGAAACGAAACCAAAATAAAATAGCACGGTAAAAATATCAAAATTTCCCAGAATAAATAAATTGCAACCCACATAATTTTGGTATAATTAGATGTTATTTTAATTTTTACTTTGGGGTTACATTTTATGCATTAGTCCAAAACACATTACATTTTATTACTATAATTTAATGATTTCTAAATCTTCAAACACAGTCTTTTCTTAAATGTACCTACATACTCCTCTTCTGTATACAAAGCCTACTAATTAAGCTGACCAGTGTACAAACACGCATCTCCATGTAAGGAATAATTAACCAATCAACCTAATTAACGTTTAATTAAAACGTAATATCGCGCCTGATCGCGGCCAGCTGCCTGTGACGTCATGGACATACTGATTGACATTTGTGACCTATTTATAAGACATTCTATGTTAACCCAGGTTGCCAGGTACCTAAGGAGATTATGTTTAATTTCAAACGGTTACATTAACTTTGTAGTGTTATTCGAAAATACTAAAAAGAGATTTAATATTCGTATTAACGACTGCTAAATATTATCCAGGTTCTAGAAAGATTATATTTTAATTGTATGGTGAATTAAAAATTTTAACCGGAATTGGACAGATCGCCACAGCATCCGATATTACGCCACCTTTTTACTATTCCTGTAAGTATTACCTTCCCTAAATCAGCTTTTAGGTGCGCAGTTTTAGTTGCGCCTTCGCATTCATGAATGTTTAAAATTCCCATAGCGGTATTCTTCCATTAGGTATTATTATTTAATAATTTCTGATGCCTTCGCAGTTATTATTTGTAAATGACATTCCAATGTATTATTATTTACTTAACCAAGTAAGTACCTACCTAAAATTCTTCATTATATTCTTTGGACCAACGCTACTTAGTAATTCGGAACACTCCAAATAACTACGAAAACAATTTGGCAAATGACACCTCACCTTTGGCAATATACGGCCGCCTCATGCATAATGAAAGCAGGGCCGAGGCCTCCGCGGGATGTCGCTTCACGGAACCACGTAACGAAGGTATACTGTTTCTATTAACATTAGATTGTGCTTAAGGCTCACTAAATGACCTTTGAAAATGTTCTATGTGAACACTTGGTATGTGCTACTCGTAATCATACTTAATATTGGCATTATTATATACAAAATCTATGTTGTTCATGATTAGTTGGGTTTAGCTATTACATATTATTATAATTTGAATAAAGATTTTCAAAGTTCATTAAAAACATAGATTAAAAGAGATGTCGCAACGGAATGCTCACTGTAATGTTGCATACCTGAAATTATATTCTAAACCATTATTTGCTGTAGAATTTACCTGCTTTCAGGGAATATTGTTCAAAGCTAACGAGCTCTCCGTCGTGTTATTACTAGTGCAATATGAAAGCTCGTAAAAGTAATTTATAATATATTATACTGTAAATATATATAATACACTATAGTAGTTGCAACTGCCTCCAAAATGTATCCTCAAAAATAACTATCAAAACTGTCCAATTCGTGGTTGACTCGATCAGTAACATAAACCTGTCACCAATTATCCGGTTAGTTGGGTAAGTTCGACAAAGGTCGCGTAACCTCGGCCCAGGGACATCTGCAGAATAAATGAGATCTGTCCGCGGAGCCTGCATCTTTGATGTGATGTCTCCCGGGGGACCTCGCTATCCTGCCGGAGTCTCATTGTCCTGCCGGTCTTGCTCTGTACTAGATGAATTTGAAATTTTGTTTAATTAGCCATAGCTACGTCTATGTAGACATAAAAATGACATGTGCAAGTAGTTAGTATATCGTCGTAATATTTTATTACCTTATTTAGTAAATAATAAAATAGTAGAATTTCATCTAATTTTTAAGTAGGTAGTAGGTATATAAAAATATTTTCAGTAAATAAATCATATAATATTTTCATTATTTTATAAAAGGGTTGCATAACACTAAAAACTTAACATTTGATATTATGATCAGATAAACAGTAAACATTGAATTAATGTAGGTACTTAAATATTTTTTATACTAAATCAATAATTATCAGATACCGGGGCTTGCCGCAGTTATTAATGAAATACCAAATTTTATATCAAAACCACAGAAATTAATTGAGTTACAGCCTTATAAAAAAGTATCTTGTCAATCAAATTATTATGTTTATGAGAAACCTGGAAATCCAAATGTGACGAAAAGGAATAAAAATCATGATTTAAATATGTATCCATATAGCGGGCAGCGGCGAGCGAGGAAGCAATTAGAGCAAGCGAGTCGTGTAATGAGTGAGCTCAGTACCCTGCCGCGAGTGCAGGCGGGGAGCGGTGCAGCGCGGCGGCGGCAGCGGCGGCGGCGGCGGCGGCGGCGGCGGCGGAGAGGACGGCCAGGGTAATGAGCGCTGGGTAAAATTACCCTGTTTATGTGCTTGAAAACCGCTTCGGAGCAATCGTGTGAAACGCTCGCCAAAGGAAGCTGAGGTTTTAAACTTTTTCAATTGGAATTGCTTTGCTGGCTTTTTATGTGAGAAAATGATGCACCGGGCGGAAATAGATTTTCATTAGTATTTTATCACGTTCGCAGCTGACTATTTAACCGTAAGGCCTCATAAAACTCTGGTTTAATTTTAATTGCACAATATCTTGAAATTGCGTTCTCGTTTTCATATAATATGAGCAATTGACTATTACCACGCTAATACCAGATACAGGTTATTTTTTGCAAAAACTCACTTCAAGTTTTCATAGAAAATGCTTACAAAACTCATATGAAGCATACAAGCAATGGACGTTTAATAGGAGCTTCTAATAAAGGCTGTAACTTAATAAAAGGGGGCAATGGCGAGCGCCATCGGCTGCGGAAAGCAATTAGAGCCACTCAGTCGTGTGATAGCACGTGCGGCGCCGCCGCCACGCCGGTCGAGCGAGGCGCGGTTATTGAGACGCCCAGGACACCATACCAGCCTCGAATATTGACAAACCTTCTTCTCGTGAATGTATGTTAAGTTAAAAGTACGTTAACGTTGCCCTTTATAAATGTAGGTATTTAACACAGTTTGTTGCATTGATTTTTAGTGCTAAAATAGCCACTGTTTAAGGTAGCCAGAGATCAATCATTGTACCTAGTATATGTCAAGTTAACGTCTTATTGTTGATACGATGATGTTAAAACAGTAGGTATTTGTTATTTTTGTTTATATTTTTAACGAGTATCCAGAAAATAAATAAGACACGGATTGAATCGAAGAATTTTATGCTTCAGAATGCCAAACCTCAGCTATACGATAAGCTCTGTAATGGAATATATGAAACACTCAGTTTCTTAAAACATCAACAAAGCATCATGTTTCTGAAACAATAATCAAATTCCAAACGTTATTGTCCCATACTGCAGGCAATGTCGTATCAGAATGCATCCTCGACAGCGTTGTCTCAATAACCTGCCGCCAGGGAATAGCATAAACTGCATTACCCTGTCGCTGCTCGTTTATTTACCGGCAGGGAAATGACAACGCAGAACGTGATGACCCTTTTGGCCGGCTTATATCAAAATTCAAGATGTCAGTTGAAACTGTATTATTTCAAAGCATGTTTTTATTATTACAACTATTAAAGTCAAGGCTTATTTAAAGTCCCAATTCAAGCCAGTCTCGCTACGTCATAATTTCAGCTTGCATTAAAACAAGCTTGCAATATTGAAAATATGAATACAGAATGTTCAATTTTGACAGCGCGCTTCTGGAAATGCAGCCTACCTGCATTAAAATGTCACTACCGAATTTATATTGCTCTGACAGTATACTAATTGCTAAATGTTCTCTGGAATATAGACTATAAAGATGATTCATATATTAAATATGAACTTATATTAATATTAAAATTTAATTTATAAATGTAAGAGTTTGTAATATTTAATTGGTTACTTATTGACACAGGTAGATGACATTACATTCAAAAAAATCACTTTTAATGAGGAGAACGATCAGAACAACCTTTGATTAAGAGCCCGGTAATAATTAGTATATGCTCAAAGTGATTTATAATGAAAGCCTCTAATCTGCATAATGTTGCCGTAGCAAGGAGTTTGCTAACAAGTCGCTCGCGCTCCAAGTTACTGCACTCACGTGGAAGATACTCACTTGTTTGATTGTATCAATAATAATGACGCTTCACCGACTATTTTATCTCATTCACTTGGTCGTACAAACAGGATATTGATAAGGGTTGATAAAAATAGAACTTACCTTTTGAGATTCTTTATATGTTCTGTTGCATAGTTAAATGAAGACAAGGTTCAACTTACCTGTAAAAAAGAAACATTCATAATATTAAATGCAGCTCAAAAAGCATTTAAGTTTACAAATAATAAATTTGTTTAACACATTTTTCCGACACGCGTCTCTCCAGTGAAAGAAAACGTCGTGTTGATATTTTTAGGTATTTTATTTCGTTCAACTTGGTGAATTCTTTAGGTATTTGTAAATAAAAGACTACGACCTTTTGGTTCAATATCTCCGCAGGATGTCTCTTGTGAGGCGACGCCAGTTTAGTATGGTTTAGTTCTACTTCATTAAACTTTTTGTCTTTTCTTCGCATGGATGGTTTTCCACTAATTAAGTTACGCTAGAGTTTTTTTTTCTGTACAGTCGGATTTAATTATATCAAATCGTTCTGAAAGCTCGTTAACTGTAGTTATCTTCTTATACGTGGGCGATGAGGGCTGGAGCTGGAATGCGCTCATAATTTTAATAGCACATGCGGAACTATTAGACCAATAACCGTTTGCTTAAACATCTAATAACTGGTGGGAAGCGTAGTAGCAAGCTGCAAGCGAGGGCGGAACATTCGTACTTACTGTAAACTGACTTGTAAAAGTTATTCATGCAAGCGAACTTAAACTACGACGGTGTATTGCAATTCAGGTCGAGCTAAAGACATAACCTGATCCTGAACCTAAATCTTTCCAGTTACGGGTATGACACATGTTTGTTTATATTATATCTTTAAAAGTTTCTCAAGATAAATTCACGTAGAAGCGTGGCTTAACCTAATTTATCTTTTCTGAAGTAAAAATCTTAAAATGTATGTGATAACACTATAAAGAGGTACAATTGTTTTTCTTACATTTCCATATTTCCCTGGACCACAGCTGCAGGCAGCGGCAATTCTGTAGTGATAGGAATTAAGTGCCGCGGCGTAATTGCCATAATCGGGCCGTGTGACCACCTCGCCTCTAATTACATACCTACCTACTACAGTATTGTACATCTCGTTGTATGGCACTTAGTGAACATAGAACTTAATTCTTTTAATTACTTGCTTATTGCATAGGGTTCATTTCCTTATTAAAAGATTTTTTCTTCTTTATAAACAGACATTCGAAAGGTACAAATGCTTGCGCTCATCATAATCAACTTAAGAAATCAGCAGGATTCAAATCCACAACCTCCAGTTCAGTGGTCAAAGACAGACAACCACTCGTAAAAGAACGCCAAAAACAAATAATAATTAGAGGTCCATGTGCCTTTTCTTTCCGAAAATCACAACGTTAAATAAATGATAGAATATATGAAAGCTTCGACCAGGCCTCGAGTCGGGTCAACGTGCAACTGCCGCTGCTAATAAACCCTACATGATTTTTATTTTTGGAATGAAGCATCTATAACCGATTTTACTCGCGTAAATTTATTCCATGCTAATATTACTTTAGTAGTCATATCGACAGCTAACAATAATTTACGCTAGCGTTAGTCCTTTAAATTTGCTATGTTCACTATTATATTAATATTTGGTAAGGCATCGGCAACGATTATAGTAAAACTCCTTTCACCAAAAACGCCATCAAACACAAAGCTAACCCCGATTAAAATTTAAACATTTTTGCCAAAATCAAATTAAACTAAGGGGTGAAAGATTAACTCAATCCAGCAAGTCAAACAGAGCCGAGTTGAATCAGCCCTTAAACGAATAACTGCGGGCGAAGTTTCCAGAAACTAATTAAAATTATAAACAGTACTAATCTTGACGCCCGCTATTCGATTACGAACAACTGGAGATGTCTCGTTAGGCGGCTTTGTTTTGATTGTTTGTCGTGAATTAAATGTACGTTCATCAAATCAAACTCATATTCGATATAATATAGGTTTTTATTATTCATCTTTACCTATTTTGACTAGGTATTTATTTACAATAAGCCCTTTTACGCTAATTATACAGTATTTATAAACAATATGCCATAATTTAAACAATCTAAATATGAGTTAAACAAGTGATTTGTATGCTTGCAAAACTCTCTATAAGGACCAAACAAAGAGTGCACCACACGAGCATGACGTTACTTACTAAAACTTAGTATTGTACTTTCCTTACAAGTCTTGAAAAACTATATGAAACGCATTATTATGAAAGTTTCTCGATATCCGAGGCAGTCTCGCGCTCGCGGTTGTTCGAGAGCGGATTCTGCGGCGTGTGTGCGGAACTTGGGCTTGGCGCACTAAACACAGATTTCATCTTGTTTTATTTATCAGTTTAAGCAATTAATTTTAGTTGATGGATTTTTTCACATAGTAAAGGGGATCCTAGATTTTTTTAGCTTTGTCCCAAAGAAACCGTAAAAGGCGATAGTGCCACGTTCCGTCTAGGCGTCCGTCGTAACGATAATCAAAACCTTGCCGAAACCATAACTAAAAATATACCGATGCCGATCCCATATAGCGGGAAATGGATAAGAATAAGAATAAGAAACGTTTATTTAGTGCTATAAAACAAACATAGGTACATCTTTTAATACATACAAAGAAAAGACGTAGATACTGTCGACATTGTAAGATAAGTAAATGATGATGAGCTAACACAGACACAGGATGCATTTTCCCAGAAAATTGTAAAGAAGTTTCTCTAAAAAGCAATCTTAAGTAATAATATACTTAAGAATATTATAACGAGACACAAAGACAAAATAAAGTAGGATCAAGAAAATCTAATATTATTTTTTTGAACGGATTAATTTACCCTTTGTTAGTTCCCTATGGTTTCAATACAGCGGCGGGACTAGAAATGTTATTTTAAATTACGACCCGATCGTCGCGTCGCTCTCCTTTTCAATTTAAATTGGTAATGACGTAAGTATTGTTACTTCAAATCAAGAGCGGGAAAATGACAATAGAAAATGAATCCTTCAACTTAGAAGACTAAATAACTTAACTGTTAATTTTTCCCTGTCCTGTGGAATAATAACTTTTTCCCGGGAAAAGAGTATCTATTTCTAATTTCTAATCATCCACTCGTGTTACGAATTTCACCTCAGTTGATTCAGTTGTTTAATATATTAAATAGAATCTAACATACATAGGTACGATTTAAGCAATAATAATAAAATAAAACTTTTGTTGGTACGGGATTACCTTTTGTATCAGATACTTTAATTATTCAGACATGTCGATACCTATGTATGGTTCAAAATCAAATTACAAACCTTTTATTTTATGCTGTATGGAACGCATTATTCATACAATTTCGTATACAATACGTAATATTTCGCTACAGCAGCATTTCCATAGGTAAAAATACTCGGTAACAAAGCGATGTGTGCCATAGTCTGTAATCCGTAGCGATTAAAAATGTAACAATGAGGGTTTATCGGACAAAGGAATTAAGTACCGACTGCCGGCGACTGCCACAGACGATCCAACAGAATTTCACTGACACAGAATTTCATAAAATCGATCTTTTGATTGCGGAACGATGGTTTTGAAATATGAATGTCCTCGTTAGACTGCTTACTATGTAATTTGATGCTCCTTAATATGCCTATAAAACTTTTTTATCCTAAAATACAGTAGCTTTTAAATCAAAAATTGGTTTTAAGATCTTTATAAGTAATAATATATTATTTTTATTATGGTTGAAGAAGAAATAGAAAATAATAAAAAGTGCTGTGACATTATAACGAAGTGATAAATAAATAAAAAGTTTTAAAAGACTTGAAAGTGTAAAGGCTGTGTCGCTCTGCTTTGGTTTTAAAATCTCGGTTTCAGACACCGTGCTGTGTTTTACAGTTATGAGGTTTCTTACAGTTCTCTTATCGCTATGGAATACATAAAAATGGCTCGTTGCCTATAATTATATAAAATGAGTGTTCCTTATGCGGCTTCTTAGAAATGTTCCTTAAACTGATAATAATTTCGATATCTAATTAGGTACCTACCTATCATATTTAGCTATATTTAAAATTAGATAAAGATTTCAGATGAAAACGTGAATCTAAAATCTTTTAAAATAACTACAAAAATAAATAATATATTATGATAGTATAAAAACACCGATATACAGTAACTGTACAGCTCTATCCTGCTGGGAGAGCGAAAATAAAAGAACAGCAGGAAATACGGATCGTTTTAAAAAGCGTTATTTTTGTCCGATGCGTTTCGTAACAGAGGAACTGGGTCTCGGAGTAATATAACGTTGTTTTCAATATCCGCCGAACAGATTCCATCTAAATCAACAATTTATGCACATGTTTGACCATACAGCCCCGTGCTCAGTGCACACGGACTCGAGTAACTGCGGTCGTCTACAAATAAACTATACATTTATTAAAATATTATTTTTAATTCTAAACTATATGGTTGCTAAACTGCTTTAAATAAATCCTAAGAGATAATAATATATAAGACAACACAGAAGTAGTGTATGTACTACTATTAATATTTTTTGACTCGGCCGTTCTTGTAATGAAACAACTGATACGGATTTAACAAACGGTGACACTCTCAGTGTTACACTATCGTTATCTTAGTCTGCTACGAATATGGGAACTGTGAAGTTTTCGAAACGTCAGAAAATTAAATTAAATACGCGAGCGATTCCTTATTTCATTCCATTGTGAAATAACTGCGAATGCATCATACATTTGAGCTTATTATAAAAATGCAAATTAAACGAAAGCGCCCCTATCAAAATCCAGTTTCAATTTATACAAACAAATATCAGACAGCACAAGGAGATCTGTCAATCAGGACACAAAAGGTTCTAAAACAATGCACAACAGCAACGCTTGCATCGCGATGCAGCTGATTTGCATGTGAACGGGCTCGCGTTGGGAATGACTGCTCCGGGTGTTGCCATCACACGCGCCCAATACAGGCATATTTCAATTTAACGAAAGTTATTCACTTGATTGTTGATTTCATTAAAATTTTCAATAAGGAGTGGTCGCACGTTTAAGTTTGAAAAGTATATAAATATTATGTTCCTAGAATGTGTGTCAATATTGTGCATAAAGATCAGTTTGATGTTACATTACCGTGTTGTACTGAGTTTTATCCTTAGAGGAATATTATTGTAGTTAAGACCACGGTTCGTATTGCTTTTCTAAAAGGATAATTGTAATTATTTTCATAAGCTACAAGGTAAACTCTTTTTTTTATTGTTTCTTTAATCTTTTCTAAGATATTTTGTTTTTTCAGGATAATCGTTCTTATTTATTATAATGGGCGTTCAGTCTCAGAAGACTATCTTATTTTATTGTGGAACCACACCAACCAGCCGCACGCGACAGACATGGATATAATATCTTTATGTACCTAGTGTCATATATCAATATAGTCTATAGCAACTAAATACCGAATGTATATTGACATTAGGTATACATCTCACACTAGGCTGCATTCTGTTACAGGTATGTATAATGTGTAGGTAGGTACATAATATAATGCTTCGAGTAAATTATGTAGCGCATGTCAGTCCGGGTTATGTAAATTGCATTTCATTTGCATCTGATGGTTTTAGATCGAATTATTTCATAACATCGGTTCATGTGTTACAGTCGGTAAGTATCTACTTGTATTCAATTCTGAAATTCACAAAATTACTTTGATATTATGAAATGTTCATTATATTCTGATTCATATTTATGTTTATTATTATATCTACACGATAACAATGTAACATATTTTTAACCTTTTTTTATTGTGGTCTTTTAAAATGATGTATCCCTTTCGCAACGATTTTTAACTAAATATTTGTATTCAAAATAAAGGTACAATGCCGGTCCCGTGATACGGAATTCCAATTAAATGTGTTTTGTGGTGACGCGGGTTCTGTCTACTCATTGTTCTGTAAGTCGGATAGTTTGACAGTTCGGGTGTTCTTGAACTGCTCGTGTTTGAAGAGTTATTCTATTACGCAGCTACGACTGCGATTATATAGCGGCATCAGCACCCGTCGAGCCTCCAACTATGTATGAGTTTAAAGTAAGTCGAACAGAAAGTGGAAAGGAATTGTCTCTGCTTACCATCTACGTCGATGACTTTAAGTGTAGAGAGACTGACAACTGTATCGAAACTTGGAGAATTTTTGGAAACTTTTCTAAATACTGTGAGAGGACTTCGACGCTTCAAAGTAATAAACCTTCATACTTTATGTGTGCTGTTGTTGTGTGTTGGGGAAATTTAGACACGACATTGGTATTTCAACTTAAAAATAGTAATAATGTGACATTTTACACGTCTCCGAATGAAACACAATCGTGAAATTGTTACAAAGTTTAGCACACACCATCTCGCTAGCTGAGAGATTGGGCACATTCCGCCGCAGCCCATTCAGAGCAAAGGCAGGGCGGACGCCCGCTTGAACTTAAATAGGTAGTTAGAAATAGGAATAGTTTATCCCCAACAAAAACATATCACTTGGTAACATATTGTAACACAACTATATTAATTTAAAAAAGTAAATAAAATAGACGGTATTATAATAATATATTTAAAAACTAAACATTACAAACCCCACAATTGTTATTGTAAATAAGAATATATAGGAATATATTATTTACAATAGCAATTGTCAATATGATTAAATGAATGCCATTTAGTAAAATGAAATCATCATCATTATATAATTACTTCAATCAATCATTCGCTCCACTTTAAGGTTTTATTTATTTAAGTTACCTATTACTAAGGAATGTAACCTAGGTTACGTAACAATATACGTTACACGTTTGCCCTCTTAACTGTAGGTATCTGGCCTATCATTGCCACTCAGTGTTGTTAATGTCAATAAACAAATATAAATAAAACTCGCACTTCGTTTGTCTCTCAGACCGTATCGTAATCGCTCCGCGCATGAGTCGACGCCTCTTAGAGTTGCGTGTATTGCAGCGCAATGAGTATATTTAAATAGGATTCATTATTATGTTGTAAAGCACTTCAAAGAGAAATGCCTAAACCATGCTTCGGTGGATGCTATTTCAAGTTTGCACACTTTAATACGATTTGCGCTGCAGAATGCTAAGTAGGACCTAGACGAATTCTAAGTCATTATATATTATTATAACTTGAAAAGTAGGTACCTACCTACCTCCGTGATGTTCGCAGAATAAATTTTAATATTTATTATTATTTGTAAAACCGAAAAGGATTTAAAGAAGTAAAAGAAATCATATTACGTATTTAAATGACGTTATCTTTAATATAGTCGATATCAAGGTGGCTATGATTTTTTGTATTATTCATAAGTATGTATTCACAAAAAATAATATACTTGTATCAGTTAATAATAATATTTTCCAGCTTGAACTTGTCAGTTGTAATGCTGCCGGAGGGAATAATGGATGATTTTTAACCGATGTGTTGATTTGGGATTAAAATTTATTCCCAAATTATTTTATACAAAACGTAGATCTCTGAAATATATTTCACAGTTAAAAAAAAGCACGCACAGGCAAGCTTTCTTTTTTCAGATTAGATGTCACCTAACACCGCTTCATCCATTATCATTTAATTCGATTCCGGAACGGCTAACCACATCGTTCCGAAAATGACAATGGCTGCAGGAAGGCAGTAAATTGAATAAGAAGAAAATCCGCCATTACTGTCGAAGCGCGCTCTAAGGCGATTAAGCACCCGTCGGCGGTAATGCGACGCGACGGTGTGAGAGGCGGCCGGGACGTGCCGATCTTAATGTTTAGTGATTTACAAATTTGAACACTTTTGTTACAATTTCGAGTTTGTTTTCAGGATTTGGAAGGAAAGTGCTCCGGTTTTGAGTGAAGTCTGATGGAGGGCGTGCGCCGTGGCGAAGCCTTCCAAGATTTGTTGATTGCTTTCATATTCTGGTGGGAATACATTTTTCAAACGCGTTTATATAAGATTTGGTTGTTCATTAGTTTATGTGTTGCGTCAACAGTTTTAATTTTTATATTGGTATCTTATTATAATTTTGACCTGCTGTTATTATTAAATGATACAGTAACTTGCATAATATGATTAATAATAATATTATAATTTATCACTTTTAAAGATTTACCTGTTTATTGCTTTAACTCTGGATTAAGCTAGGCCTTTAAGTTACTACCTACTATTACGTCAATAGTAACAAAACTAAGTAATCCCGTACAAAAATTGTACCTACTTAAAGAAATTAAGCTCAAGACCTGATTATCAGACATAGACGTGGTGCCACGGTAGAAACATACCATAAAATATATTATATTTTTTGGTATATTAATTTGTGAAGTAGTACAATCGGATCGGGAACTGGATGGTGTCGACAGGTACTCGAAAGCGATTTAACATCACGTTCCGGGTTCGAGTCCCCATTATTCCCCTTTTTCTGGAGCCCTGCCGCTCCGGGAGACAATTATCGAAGCTACGTGCGTCCGGGACAAGGCCCTAAAAATACAGACGAAGGTTTAGATCAGTACCTCAACAGATTGATATAGATTGTACGGGTGGGTTCGGCAATGATGAGCTGAGAGTCACAGGATAAACTACTAGCCATCTGTTCAGCTTATCAGCCACTACCGAGGAGTTTTCGAAGAAACAAAAAAAAAAACATTAATATATGAAATAAATTAGGTTTACGAAGTTTTGCTCAATTTACTCAGTTCTATAGGGAGGGTATGAATGTAATCACAACTTATTATAAAAAAAATAAACTATAAACCGCATAAAAATGTAATTTACCTAAAAATTGTATATCTATCTATCTTCTGCTTGTTTATATCCCTGACGGTTAACGAAAAAAATAAACACGTTATAAAGCTAGGTCTCAATTTTAAATAGGCCTTTCTTTACTGTCCTTAACAGAAGCCTGTGTGCGTTCATTTCTTCGCTTGATACGTACATTATTCATTGAAATCCTTCCATTGCTGGAGGTGCTCGCTTCGCTCGGCAGCCGCTCGGTGGGCTCCGTAATAAAACTGCGCCGTAAAGCACCTGCCTCACGTGACACTCGTACCTACTATTCACGGGTAAGAATATTTGAATTGAAAATGATAATACTTATACCTACATACTTTAATGTCCTTGTTTCTTTTTCAGTGTAAGAAGCCCCTTTATTTAAATGTATAACTACATTATTGGAATACGTTTTTTAATTATGGACAAGACATTTAAATAAATTACTATTAGTAGCAGGAGGAGGAATCATTAATGACAGCAAATATTGAATCCCAGTGTTCGTCACGGGCCAGAGAAACTATCTTACTAACGGCTGATTGATGCGTGGGATGGGATCCCAACCACATATTTACCACCAGGCAAAAGTAAACGGGGTGGTCCCAAGGCATCCGGCGTTCACTGACATTTGAGTTGAAGACCAGCTGGCTCTCTAGGACGAAGCCTGCAGTGCGAAACGGACCAGGATGGCGGAGCACTGCGGACGCCATACCTCACATAGGACACACACACACTTAGGACTTTTACATCAACAACATTAATCAAATTGAATAGGAATTATTGAATCCAACCCAGTGACTCGTTTCCATTTTTCTTTTTTTCTTATTTTAGTGACCAATTCCATCGAATTTATTTGATGAATCACTGAAAAGTCAAATAACTAAAATACATAGTAGCTAGCGACTGCCGATGTAAGTTGTATTTGTCGACAAATAAAAATTTGGCAAACGCTTTTTCGAAATTTTCCGAATGAAACCGCCGACAGAGATCCAAGTGGAACAATTCAGCGCTGAATAAAATATATTTCATCGGCACAAATTTTAATATTACAATGCTTTCTGAAACAAAGCTTCCAATATTTACATGATGAGGCTGAACATTTTATTACCACAAATGCATTCCGTATAAATATGTAGATCGTTTCTTAGTAGGTAAGTCACAATAGTTTTTTTAAAGTTGCGTTGGAAGTGGAAAATTTCTGCGCGCGATTTCTAAGAAGTCTCTACAATCCGCCAATCGTCGTATATAAGTTATATTGCGATATCTACTTCCTACACCCAAGACAAATATCGGCATTACCTATCACAAATATTCGATTCGTGACGTTTGATAAAAATCAAAATGACACCGGTTGAAATATGCGAAACAAAATGAAAAATTCCGTTTGATTGTATAGTGAGTGTGAGAGAGAGGGCAGCATCGTCCTTTTCGCTGGAGAGGCGCCAAATCGCACATTGGCCCACATAGCCTAGGTACTGGCGGTGGGTCACTAATTGCTTTTATAGCTCGCTCTGACACTCAGGCACACTTACATTAATATATCGCGCGCGGCGGACACTGCGAATGATAATTGTACACAGTATCATTTTTTTTGCTTTGCTGTTTCATATGTATAAAATGGTTATGTACCGACGTATATAGTTTAATGCTAATGCGATTATCACATACAGGAATAAACAAAGGGTAACCAAATTAAATTAGAGCAACGATTGATTTTTTTAGAAAAATGTTATAGTGTCAGTATGATACTATGTGTTAAATACATTATTGTTGTTTTATTTTGACTTATCAATACATAGTATAAAACAAAGTCGCTTTCGCTGTATGTCCGTATGTATGCTTAGATCTTTAAAACTACGCAACGGATTTTGATGCGGTTTTTTTTAATAGATAGAGTGATTCTTAAGGAAGGTTTATAGCCCCCGTGTGAAGCCGGGGCGGGTCGCTAGTATTATTATAAAATGGCTGTTATTATTTGGCACATGATCAGTTTATGAGTGGGTAGGATGGCTAGGGTATACATACATATCTTCATATAACTGTAGCAATTATAGAATTGAACGATATCCGATTACTTTCTACAGGCTATTATATTTCGCAACGTAATATTGCATCTTCTATCAATATAGTCTTGAGATTTCTGTGGATGAATACCTGATACTTTTTTATCTACTTACTCGTTTATATAATTAAATTTGTAACAAGACCCGGATAGAAACCGGAGAAGTTGATAGCGATTAGACTTAAAAGGAAACACTAGATCCCTAGACTAGAATATAAGCAAACGACTTAACGGATTAACAACGTTGTAAAGGACAAACTACTATAAAAGTTGTTGAGAGCAATGGATATTTTGAAAAGGGTTGTTTTACATAAAATATAAGTAAATTATAAAGGCGTATAAATAGTAAAAGCCCTATATTTTAAATAAATTCTAATTCTTTCTTTCTTCAATTCACAATGCAGAAAAGATATTTTTTATGCACATTGCACAATAAAAGAATGAGGTAATCCTTTTATTTTCTTCATTCTTTTTTTTCACCACGTGCATTAAAGCTCTCTTTCTAATCTATCAGCTTTATGTTCGGTCTCTAGCAGATTAATGCACAATATTTCGTAACTAATTTAATTTACATCTTACTGAGCGCTTAAATAACATAAATTCAAGATGCGAAGGGAAAAATGTTACTTATTTATTAAGAAAAAAGAGGTTCCTCGCTCCATTAATCCCAAAAAAACTCATTGGCTACTGCGTAGCGGAATCGTTCCCAATCGGGCTATTAAGTGCAAAATAAATAAAATTCGCAATAAATTGTGAGGCAAAAAATTCGTGAAGCAAAATCAACACCGAGCGAGCCGGTCGAATAGCAATGAGCCCACGTGCTAGTTTCTCATTAGGAGCACTCGTATTTTTCAAAACACAACGATCCAAATTTATCACCGGCGCAAATTGCGCACCCGATGAATTCCTTATTGCTTTAATTAAATTTGCTGAATTAATAACCAAACGGACGGAAAACGAAACGAAAACGTTACTTTTTATGTACTTTGATACGTATTTATTAATGTATACATTTATATGATGAAATGCTCCATTTCTATTAATAGAATAATTGTAAGCCAAAGGTTAATATTACATAGGTAGGTAATGGATAAACCTATTATAATGCATGAGATATAATTAATCATCTCGACTTAATATTTACTCCAATCGAAATTCGACTGATATCAGTTAATAGGTACCATTAATATAAATGATAATGATATTTAGATATACTCTTTTTTTAATATAAGTACCTATCATTATCTCGACTTTATTGTACATTATAGTTAGTGACGTCAACTAACTTTCTTCGCTTGGATTAAAACAATTTCGAATATGAATCATTTGGAATCGGTGAAACCTTTTTAAACTTTTTTAAATGTTTAGGCAGATCCCTTTTAAAACTTGGTCCTACCCATGCGTCCAGTACAAAGTAGTAAAATTTACGTTACGTTAGATAAGGTAAATTCTGTTAGTTAGTTATGCACGGCAGTTGAGTTGTCGGATGTAGTTGAATTGAGTTAAAAGCAGGTTATTTTAAAAGTGCATGCATATTATGTGTGCACCGCTGTATGTCTCCCGCATATTGCATATTCGAACCCGACTTGGCAATGTTCCTAACGGTTTGTATTACACCATCAGAGCGGGAAATAGTTACACAAGGTGCTATCGGTCGCTCATATTCATTATCATGAAATTTTATTTTCATTGACTTTGTAGACAAATAAGTTTAGTCTATTGTAAAACGCAATCTTAACAAATTATATTTGGCGCATAGAATTATATACCATTAACTTTTATCATTACTAACTGAATTTTACAACCAACATCATTTAATTATAACATGGTATTATGACTGCGACTTCAAGACGACTCCGACTCTAAAGCAATGCAAGTCACTTTGTACGAAAACTTAGTATTCTTGATTAGCCAGTATTGTAAAAGACCAGCGACACAAACTTTATGCAAAACAAAGCGAACAACACCGCAAAACATACAGCAAAGACCGAATTTGGAACAGCGTTCGTCAACGCAGTGCAGACGCGTTGTTTTGATTCCATCGCCGGCGGACAACGTAAACACAACGAGCTGTGTGCTGCGCGCGGCGATGTACGACGCGTCAATAAACATTGTTCAATTTGGGGAACCATCGTCAATATTTAGATGACCGAGTTAAAAACGAGAATATTTACGTGTGTTACAAATGTTTATTTTTAATACATTGAGTTGCCAATATTACGATTACCAATGCGTCGGCGTTTATTTGCAAATGATAATTAATAAGTAGTTTTGATCTTTCTAAATGAACGATAATAATATATTTTTCTTGATTGAATACAAGAAAAGCACTAACTTCCTAGTTGTCACATAAAGTGCACTCGCCAGTAGCGGCTAAAAGATTGAATAGGCAAATCCAAACTAGCTCTGATCATAGACAGTATACATACAGCTTATCAATCTAACCTTTCCTAGTACATTAGCATCTCCTACCGAAAGGTCAAAATTCTAACTACCGCTCGCTTAAAATCCTATCTTACTGAAATGGCAGAAGGTTCAAAATTGAGGCAAGAGGGTGTTCAAATATGTTTTTCTTGGTGGAGGTGCAGGACGGATAAGTCGATTTTCAGACAATAAGCCTCAAAGGATGCAGTGGATGCTGTAAAACGGAATGGCGCATCAAAGGGCCCGCATCGCGGTATCTCTCTTGCATGCACCGCTTTGTTTGGCTTATCGTCAGTTGTTCGGTATATTTCGGTATATGGAATTAATTTAGGAATTAGAGTGGTCACACGGACGGACAGCTTTTACTAATATTCATAATCATACCTATTTGATTAACTCTAATTAATCTAATGTTTACATAGGTAAACACGAAATAATAATAATTACAATCAACTTATCGTAAGTTATCGACGTTACCTAATATTCCAAAATGATTGTCGTTTGAAAATCTAAACCTAAACTTCTTCTTTTTATATTTATTTTCTAAGATCTAAAACTATCACTACAGCAGATGTACTTACGTAGAGTCCGCAGGGTTACCTACTCATAAACACTTGTTAGAAAAGTCTCCAGCAGGTCTATTCGGGAAGGTTAAGCCAAACTTGCTATGCCGTTATTACGTCAGGGCGTTTACCTGACAGCATACCTACCATAAAGCCCGGTGAGAAAAATAATTTGCACGTCTTTTTCTACCACGCAGCTAAAGTACGGGGCCTTAGAATTCTGTAACCTTTTTATAGGTTTTCCTCTGTAATACTCGAGTTTGAACTTTATTGTACACGAGTTAAGGTTGAAGCTCGAATAAGTAGAAAGATTTAAGGTTGATTCACGAAGGTTTTAAGATGTTAGGAGTAAATGTGTGAGCAAATCCCTTACAGCGGTCAGGACAATTCATTCCCAAATCTTTCGGGCACCGCGGTTATTTGTCGGGCGAAATGAAATTTACAGAGGATTTTAAAAGGATCGTGTTTAATATGTTGCCTTTGGGAGAGACAAAGGCATTACTATGTTCTGTTTATACTGTTCTGGATCACGTTAATGCCTTGCGGGTTTCTATAGAAAAGAGAGAAAAAACGCATTATTAAAACCAACATGGCTTTCCAACATCGTAATGGACAAAATTGTTATTTATTCATGGTTCCCAGAGCTATATTTGTCGCAGCACACGTCACACTATAATTCGCATGACGTATGTTTTAATTAAAGGCTATCGAGACTTTTTTTATGACGTTTAACTTTGACTACCAACAAAAATGTACTTATTAACACCATACGGTTGAAAAACTACTATTTGCAATTGAATGAAGTTACATTCTTCCTGTCTTACCTTTATGTTACCTATTTTAGGCATATTAAAATACTACGTACTCTATGATATCCATTCGTGTCTTATACAATTCCGAATCCAGTGTCGAGCGGGCACGTGTCAAAGACACGGTCTGATTCCCGATGCCACTCCTAATTTAATGCAGAGCACTTTAGATTAGTATTTTTAGATAATGGTCCGTTCAAGTATTACGTAAGCTTTAAAGGGGGATGGGGGGGTTTTTGGTTTGCTTATTTTTGATAACGTTTGAGGCGTTCGAAGGTCTAGATGGTGAATACGTCACCAGTAGATAATTGGGTTCGAAAATCACACGCATTTATTCCCACAATAGGGAATTACTGCGCGCTATTCAATTGTCTAAATTTCTTCGGTCAAAAACTAAAGCAAGTTTAATTAAAATAAAACAACCACTACTTTGGTAAATATTATAATATATAAGAGTACTGAACAGGTTTACTAAAAATAAGTAAAAATTCTAAAACAACTGGTTTTTGAACAAAATATTGTTTCGAAAACTTTAAGTATGGTTCCCTAAGCATTAAATTTCATAATCCCTTAATAGCCCTAATCCAATCTGTAATAACTGAGAAAGTATCAGAAATGATTAACTTTTTCGTATAATTTCCTGGGTCTTGGTTGGTCAATTATTTTGTAAACATGCCGACGTATATAGTTACTTACATGAAGTTGTACTCAGAAATTTCTTAACTTTTACTTACTCAAATCGTAACCAATCTTACTTTTATTCTCGGCACCGAATCTCGTTTCTCTCTCGGAAAGTAATCTTTTCTTTCACCCAGTTTTAGTTTGTTTGCGTTTGTTGAACAAGCTCGCTTTGTAACTATTCCGTCCAGACTTTTAAACGGCAGGCGAATACTGTTCCCTCAAACAGAGTTAATAAGTATTTTGTTTATTCTAGTACGAACGAAGTAGATAACTGTAAAATTGTAGATTAGACTGATCTTAGCTATGAATTATGATTTTCTAAACCTTATTGGTCAACTAGGTACTAAAGAGTTGACTTTTATTTTCGACATAATTTTATGTAGAGATCTACTCCCACTTCGTTCTATGCAAAACTTTTTGGCCAATTATTTCAAAAAATCATGATTCAATTAATTAATTGTATATGTACAGAAATACTAAATAGTCTAACTTTGAATTAATTTTCAGCCCAATTGAAAAATTAAGTAAACTTTCTATTATTTTTAACCGCGGCAGGGTTTGTTTGGTATAACATGCATCACTGCATATTACTTGGGTGAACATTTCCATTGCATACAATTGAATACTTTTTCCCTTAATTTTCCTTAAACTGATGTGAAGTTTTTACAACGCAGTGACTGATAAAAATAGGTACATATAATTCATAATTGGGTCGTTGTCAAATTTTGCGCAGCTAATTTGAACTTGAAATGAAAAAAAAAGAATAAAAGAAAAGTGGTATAACATAACATTTCTTTATATCCATGCCTGTAGTAAGACTTAAATTATTGCCCATTATAGTCGGGCGCGAAGTTGAACAAGTGGTTTAAGACATATTCCTGATTTTGTGGATCAGGGTGAAAAAAATTACAACTCTGTTACCATTAGTCTTTATCTTTTAATATGACAATTAACAAGTCAGTAGCAAACATTTTGGCATTAATATTAATTGCAGTGTTATATAATTAAATCAAATTTTTATTACTACTCCTTTCTAACATTTAACAGTATTTTTTTAAACTCTTTAGCAACTCTGTTACTTTTTGTTAACTAACAGATCTTAACTTATACCTCAGTTCTCCCAACATCTTTTTGTTAACAATCAACTATGATATATCGACGTATAACTAACTAACAAATCTATAATTTGTGTTATCTTCACATTAAACCGACTAGTTTTTTCTTAAAATCTTATTTATGTCGTATAATATTTGGGACATAAAGGTAACAGAGTTGTAACAAAGTAACATAGTTGTTTTTTTTTCTTATTTTATGTAAAATTGAAGAAAATTGGTTGAGCTTGAGATCTAGATTTCTTAAGCAATAAACTTAAAATTAATGAAAATATTATTTAGATTTAACGGCTCTAAAAGTTATGAATTTTTGCATTGAAATGGAAGAGCAACCGAAGAGTCAAATTTATTTCTCAAATATCTCTAATGGAGTATAAAATTTGTAATAAACTCTTTTACCCATACAAACTTTTTTAGGTTGTGGAACAATAGCAAGTAAATTATACAAAAGGCTCATATGATACATTCGTCTCAACTAACTTAAAGTTTGTTGCAGTATCGTCAATTGACTTAAAAACATTATTTTAACCTCACCATCTTCTTTCACTTCAGATAAAGCTTTACCTAGATAGACATAGTCCTGTTTTAAGAGAGAAACTTTAACTTTTTTCTGTCTAGAGTATTTAACAGCCTTCTCGTCAAATATTTTCTGAATAGCAAGTTTTTTCCTTCCGACTTTTAACATTGTCATAGCGATTTTTGTTAAGATCTTGTATTTCTATATGTGTGTATGTCATCGAAAGTTTTAGAACTATTTTTTTTCCCTGTTGTATAGTTTTTTATACTTTTCGTATCTCTTGTATACTTCTTCTAATTGTTCCTTCAATTTAATGTTGTCTCTAAATAATTTCGATCTAGATCTCGGCGTACACAAATGACGTGTAGCTCTTTGAAAATTTTGATCTTCACCTGTAGCAGAGACAGGACTATTTAAACGAGGAAGCTCTGGTGTATCCATAACAATGCGGAGAGCTATGGCCTTATCTTTCCGTCTAGAATTCGCAGTTCGCCATTTCTTTTTGAATGCTCGGTGCTCACGTGATGTTAAATCTTTTACTAAACGCTTATTTGCATGATATCTCTCCAGGTCTTTTCTTTTAGACTCGGTTTCTTTGTCGAGATTAATCTTTCGCCTTTCCCAGTATCGCCGCTGTTTCTCAGCAGGCGTGAGAGGCATCTTAAAAGCGCAAACAGACGTAATATTTCCTGTAACAATGTTTTCGAGATTTATTTTGAATGTCCCAAGCTTAATAATCGATGTATAAATTAAAAAATAAACTTTTTTCACAAAATTTCATGTCAAAATTTTAAAATACATAGCCATATACAACTCTGTTACATTCCTAACAACTCTGTTACCATGCGGTAGTAACAGAGTTGTGTAGTAACAGAGTGGTATTTTTTGCATTCCATGAGAAATAAATCATAAAATTCAAGCAAAAATATATACTTTTCTCTCTGTGGTATGATATTCACACCTTAGATAACATATTAAAGGTATAATAAGGAATTAATCTTAATTTACTTACGTGCATAGGTAGGTAACATAGTGGATGCACAATAAACACACGCGGCCCATTTTAGGCCTTGCGGGTGACTGAGAAGCGATATACCTTTCCCCCCGACTAAACGAACAACCGATATGAATGTAGACATCGCTTCCAAACCAATAGAATATTGAAACCAGCGCCATTTCTATTTTGGGGTATGATTTACTGGGTAACATAGTCTTCCTTAAATTTCAAACAGTACAAAGGGACAAAATGATTATTATTATTTTTAATAAATTTTGAATACGGTCGCGTTCGGCATTATTATTTTATAAATGTTTACAATACTCCGTTTACGTTAAAAGTGTGTTTATGGGAGGTTGACATAGTAAAATATTGAATAATTTAATCCGTTATACATCAGAGTGTGCCACGGGACAGGTAGGATTTACATGGAAAACCCCTCTGTTACCAAAAGTTACCATTCTGTTACCAACACCAAACTGAAAAATGTCGACCACAAAATAATTATTTTTTACTGTTGGGTTACTAATATGATCTAAATTGAATTTAAAATAAAATATGTTCAAGATATGAATTATATTAAAAAATAAAAATTAAAAGTATCGAGGGACAAGTTTAGCTGCGCAAAATTTGACAACGACCCAATTGTTGACAAGAAGTTTGAATAAAAAAGAAAACCTGTATCAAAAATTACAATACAAATATTATTACTTAGGTACTTTTTTTTAAACAATACAATGGAAACAAATTTAAATAACACTTTTCCAACACTAGTTATGTTGCAAAAGAACTGTAATGGCGAATAAAGTAAACGTGCACTCTATAAAAACAGGAGTATTCATTAATTACCTTGTTAATAATAGAAAATAATATATTACACAACAAATAAGTTCATGTTTGCGTGGAGCTGTCCTGAGGAAACGTTGACAATTGTGGCAATCATTAATTGAATCAAAAAAATGACAAGGCAAATGCAGTTCGACGTGTCGTGTGTCAACGGAGACGCAGTCCTCCGAGACCGGTCCATTGTGCAGGCACTCCGCCTAATGTCTCATTGTTCAGTTGTTGGGAGGCGACCTTCATTCCGGCTGAGTGGGGTTCACTTCTGTGTTTGTTTATGTTTTCGTTTTGTTTGGAAGTAAGATATGTGAATTTTTCTTTTCATTATTTTGAAATGTGATATTAAAAATGTTTAAAAATATATTTAAATTTAAATTCCATATCATTAAAATAAAGCCAAATCAAGCTGACTACATGTTAATTGAGTTTAATAGACAAAATTTAGGAATAGACGCCAGTTAAATACTTTTAATACATTCATCTACGTTATTGTCGTCACATCCCTTTATATGCTCCGACCTAACCATATATCTTGATAGTAGTGTAATATGTAGTATAACTGTATTAACAAGTCACATAATATTAAGTGTCGAACTACATCGAGGAATATGCGACGGTGCGAACTTGGCTAATCTCGCGACAGCACCCTCGGGCTAGCTCGGCCTTCAACGACCCACTACTCAGCGCGGTGTGAGTAGGAAACGGTTTCAATTAATGCCATACATATTATTATTAATACATATTTATCATCTTTTACTTCAAATATATTTTAGATAGTTCTTTGGCACGGCATCAATATAATATGACATTCAATTATTTTATATTTAGTAAATATTACTAATTTTAACTGTCCGATTAACTGACCGACAAATTACATATCGAGTTTATTGCCTTATTTTTTCGAATAACTGTAACTTGGTCGGACCTGAATTAAATAATCTGAACTAGGATAACTTCGCATTAAAAGAATTAAAGATCTTCAATACCTAGGAATTAAAACACGATAGTTAAGAGGAAATCTGAGAAGTCTAGTCATCATTCCGCTTCTAGCAGTCCTCTAGGTTTCGTCCGGTCGGGGCTGGTCCTGAGGGAGCCATGATCACAGCAGAATAATTTCCAGTGAAGCAAACAGCGGGTCTGCCCAATTACAGCCGTCAAATAACTCGCCGCTCCCCAGCGACGATACCTTCCCCTGAATTGATATTGTTTCGACTCAGATATGGTAATTTCAGGAGAATGTTTTGTTTGAATTCACTATGTAGATATCCAAGTTAAATATTTGAATATGTATATTAATATTGAAACTTTTAATTGATATTTGGTTGTAGTTACAACGAAAGATGTTGGCATGTCTAGAAACTTATCAATATCTTAATAAAGTGGTTTGTATATACCTGAAGTTATTTAATAATAGTAATAAAAGAAAATATTAGGAAAATTACTTCAACTAGGTACTTAGAGGTTTCTAGAATAAAGCTTATAATACAGAGTACACATATATTTCTTTTTCTTGTCTTTAAAATTGTTTCAAAATGTAAAACGACCGTTATTTTCTAGTCTCCACTGAACACTAAGCATGTTTTACACAAAACTCTAAGAACTAAATAAGTCTAAGCAATTAAAATTTATCACCACGTCAAGAAAGACTTAAGCCTAATCCTTTTTTATCGGGCCCGAACAAAAATCCCAAATTAATTATAAGTTGAAGAAAGCAGCTTAATCCGCGGTAAGCTCGCGCCGGCGCAGCTCGCCGCCGCCGCCGCCGCCGCCGCGCGCCGCTGCAGAGCTTTTTAGTTCGGGAATCCACCCCACACGTGGCGTTAAACTTCACTTAGGTGAATTCAACTAATCCTGTGCCAGCGAGCTATATAGCAATTAAAAGTTTTATTTCTTCTTTCTTTCACTAGGTAGTTAATATTTGTTAATCTTGGTAGGTACTACAAAAATATTCCCAAGTATTTTTATCCAAACATATTAGAAGCTACGTATATTTCGAAAAACTGTACCTTAAACGTTACGTCCAGCTGCAGTCTGAAGACACTTCGTAATTTGGTAAGTTTGATTTGTTATTCAGTCCAAGGTAGCTCGGTTCCCCGCATTTTTACCTCTATCAGTTGCCAAAAAAGTGAAAACATCAAATTAATTTTAAGAAAGTGGTAATCCACCGTGAGCCGTGCGCGTCGCGCCGCCTGCTCGCGCGACAAAGCCCCTTATTAGCAGGCGCGACACGGCGCCGCGCGCGACAATTAATCTCACTGGATTCGGCTAAGGACTTGTCATGGACTGAATTAATAAGTTTGGCACGTGTCTCGACGTCACTGTCGCTCTTGCAACTGTTGTGTGGGTGCGAGTGAGAGGATAGATTCGTCTAGGTTCCATAGAGACTGAATGATACTAAAGCCGAAGCAATAATTTGAATCAGTAGTAGATACAAAAGATAAATTATGTAAATATTTATAGGTACCTATTTAATTTCCTTCGTTAAAGAAATCCGTGAATCAAAATAGTATGATTTTTTTAATATATTTTTTTATGTAAGTACACGTATAAACCTATATAAATATCTAGGTGAACATTTCAAAATAGTATAATATGAAATTTGTGTGAAATCGGTGTTATCTCTTGAAGGATTCATTGTAGTCATCCAGTCATAAATAAAATTACTTTTTACTAACAATAACAATTTCAAATTCGCAAAAAGACATATTAATTTAACGGCTCCTAGCCTATTGCAACCCACAAGTTGATTACAAGGCACGCCCACCCTAAAACCTTCAATATGCATCGCATCGTGAACCGGCTGCATGTTGCAACCGACGCGACGCACACAAGAGCGTCGTCAAAGCGATTCCTTTCCGCATGGTTGCATCGATGTCAACTCGATACTAGCTTCTGGGACGGTAGGTGCCTCTGCAGCCGCAGTTAAAGGCGAGGGGTAGCCGAATGACCTTTACTTCAGGTTTATAATATATTAAGTTGCTACAAGGGATAATCATTTGTGTTGGGCTGAACTATGGATTCATTACTTGAAGACATGCTGATTAAAAATGATGTTTTGCCGATTAATCATTTATAGAAAATAAGTAAATAGAGCATAATGTTGCAATACTCGTTGGATCGCATATGGAGTATAAATTTAGGTTATGACGGTTGACGCAAAACAAAAGAGTGAAAATCATCAGTTGATTACCACTCGATCAATACGAGCTGTCGCCGCTGACGT